>CM053882.1:236934-588671 GCA_028505775.1 Aspergillus minisclerotigenes
TTTTTTTTTTTTTTTTTTTTTTTTTTTTCTTTTTGCTTTGCCTTTTTGGTTCCAGGAAACATAGAATGAAACGAAAGGAGAAAAGAGCCAAGGAAGTGAGCAGTGGGTAGGCGACGAAGAGACGCAGCGTTGCAAAAGTACGACCCTACACCTCAAATCACTATCGATCAGTCATACAACGTCATTCATGCCCGATCCCCATCCTGTTGAGGGGCCCTTAGCGTCTTCGAGGCCAGACGGTAAATTAAGCAACCAACATGGCGTTGAGAATATGTGCCGTTAACATGCCGGGATCCGCCTCGATCCAAGGGTACAGGGTAACACATACATAATACGCCACAACCATGGACACCATGACGCAACAGCTTCAGACACTTGCATATGTATGGTAGACTTCGTACTTCTCCCGGAATCGCTGGAACCCTATGCAATGTGCCCCCTCTGATACTCTGATATGAGAGCTACAGGTGGGCGGCCTATCCTACGTGGTGTCCTTCGTCGGACAAGACCCCAGCGAGTGAACGGACCCGTCGGAAGCCTAACAGTCGATCGACAACGTCATCCTCTTATATTAGTTTTGCAAAAGTTGATCTGCAGGTTACGGCCTTGATGACAGGTCCGTCGTACATTAGGTGTAAAACGCCAAGATTTCGGTAAAATACATTGCAGAATTCAGCTCGGCACTCGGCTTTCCTAGGTAAAATGCAAGCGCTCGAGCAGACCCCCACCACAAGACTGGGGGCCAACGAAATTCCCTGCATTGCAATAGCCAGGGCTATACAGGCCCCTGGGCCTATCACAAAATGGAAATATGGACGCGACTATTGGCCTGACGGAGGCACCGAGTGGGCAGCTGCAAGGCCCGCATTCACGGCCCAACCGTGTCCCTTTCGGCAGAGTGGGTCGGAATGGAGAATGGAATGACGGTGGCTGCAGATGGTGTGGCTAGCTGAACAATGAACTAGACTGCAGAGCGGTTATCCCTGCTGTATTGGACTGCATCCGAGCTCTTCGGAATGCCTATCGCTCTCTGCGGTGTGCGCAAAGAGCCAACGAGTGATGGGTAAGGCGCATAAACTGACACAACAGGGGAGAGATAGTAGATACAGCGACATGTAACAGGGATGCTTTCTTCACGATGATAGGCTGTTTAGAGTCAGGGTGAGTCCCTGCGCCGGAGGACCGGTTCACGCAAGACAGTCGACGGAATAGGCTGTTCCAGTGCATTGGCTGCTTCAGAAAGGGAATGCACATCCCATCCACACTAGTGCTTAGCAGTCTCTCGCTTTGGTGGCTTGCCAGTGTGCCCACGGTCGATCCCAGTCAGCTCACAGGGATGGACGTTCGCAGCGCAGATCAGATATGTCAAGCTCAGGCCTACCGTAAACCCTAGGTGTCAGCGATGTTCTATCACACATTACGCCAAGAGACTACCATGGTTGTCGCTCCAGAGGATATGCTACGAGTGTCTTGGATGATTCCGGCGAGTCATGATGAGTGGGGATCGACACAGCATTGGTGCCAGCGTCGTGGCAGAAGTGAACGAAATCGAAATAGTGGAAATGCTACATTTGTGGGGAGATACTGCGCTCGCATTCGGAAGGCCTTTGGTTCTACGGGTCCTCGCTCTAGAGAAAGGTCTACGCGGCTGCCCCGGGTGCAGAGATCGGTTCTCAGCTCGTCTCTGGTCCTTCAATGAAGCACCACGGTTCTTTCCCAACAGCTGGACACTTCCCCCCACATGATAGATGATGGCCCCAGACTGCTTTCGGATTTGGCACGAAGAGATCGATGAACTCAAAGCGTATACTGGAACGGAAAAAGTTGAAGACGTCTTGACGCTATCGATGCCACAGTCGGGCACCGAGACCAGTCGGATGCCAGCTATGACGACAACATGTACTTGAATATCGTAGACACCGCTGCTGGAAACCAGGACGCGTTCAGCGTCCCGACGTGTCTCCTTCCGTGGTTCAAACTGATACCATTTCGTGACGCCGAAAGATGGGCGCCCGAGCGGATCAGCACACAGCGTAGGCCTCTGCTACAATCGTCACTGATGTATCAAATGCCCCTTTAGATGTGTTACCTCTTTCAGACCGAGTAAATGATTTGCTCCTTTCTCCACTGTGATCAGAGCATGTTTGCGACCAGAGGTAGGATGATCCCTGGTTGAACACAGCGGATATCACAAAATACCGGTGAATGGTGATGAGATCACTAGTTGACCTGTTCCATTGAGTTCGTCATGGACATAGGGCGAGCAGTGGAGTGTGAGGGCAGACATAAATACCCACCCTCCCAGATGCCAGAAAGTTGGCAGCATACTCACAGCACATCCATCTTCATCAGAGTCCGACCGAGTAGTCACTTAAACCGGAAAGCTTCCCGCAACCGTCCATTGTCACAATGTCTGCGGACTGCATCGATAAGCACAATGTCCAAGGTGATATCTGGTAGGTCAAGACGTCCCTGCACCACGCCCAGCTGCCTAACAGTCACCAGGCCTGGACTATCGAAGAAGTATGAAGACTTTCACTTCTTCCGTATACTTAATGTTGAAAAGTTCAAACGTCACCTCGGCAGCATCATCCCACACATAACCGATTGTGAGAAGGCAATGCAGGACAAAGGTCTTATCAGGCAACACAAAATTGCAGTTGCCCAGGGGACCGAGTCACCTAAATTGCTTGACGTGGTTGGAGTCAATATCTCTTTTACCAGCAAAGGCTTGGCTTTGGTAAGTCCCCTCGACCAAATAATATGACAGACCGACTTGCTGACGAGGTGGAACCAGCTAGGCAAGCGTGATATTCAGAGCAAGGCGTTTGAGATCGGTCAATTGGCCGACATGACCGACACTGAAAATGGGGGTCGTGACAAGGCGACGGACTGGATGGATGAATTCAAGAACAAAGAGAAAGAGATACACGGCCTCATCAATGTCGGTGGTAGCAGCAAAGAGATTGTTGAACAGAAGTGGAAACAGATTAAATCCCTTTTCATTGGCCGCTTTAACTTTACCACCAGCATTGAGGAGGTCGTAACCCTCTCCGGAAAGGACAGAGACGCTCCCAATGGGAGCAAAGAACAGTGAGTAGGGATGACCCAAAAAGATGCACGAGCTAACGAGGGAGTAGTTTTGGGTACGAGGACGGCATTTCTCAACCGAAGATCCAGGGCTTAGACCGGCCGGAGGAGGGAGAGAAAGCTCCACCACTGATCCCTCCTGGGTAGGGTCCCCTCACAGGACTCTTCACGTAACGATCATCATGCTTACTGCAGAACAGAATATTCTTCCTCGGCCATCGGGGACAACCTATCTGCCAACCTGATTGGGCCCACGAAGGCAGCTTCCTCGCAATTCGGAAACTTCAATGCCTTGTTCCAGAGTTTGACAAGTAAGTGCGCGTCACACCTTGTGACCTGTGGTTAGGACGCACTAACAAGCGTGGAAACCTAGATATCTGGAAGACGAGGCTCCAAAGCACAACCTATCTAGCGAGCAGCTCGCCGCGAGATTCATGGGAAGATGGCGGAGCGGTAAGATAGACTCCTTCATATTTTTCCACGGCGATAACCTGATTCAAAGACATGCAGGAGCTCCAATCGACATGGCCCCCGACCAGGATAATCCCTCCCTGGCTCACAGCAATAACTTCGATTTTAACCCGGCGGACACCCAAAGCAGATGTCCATTTGCCGCGCATATTCGGAAGTCACGGCCACGCGCTGACATTGAGGACCGCTTCACTCGTTCCATCTTCCGTCGCGGTATCACATATGGACCCGACGTGACTGAGCAGGAAAAGAAGGACCATAAGACGAAGGTAGACCGTGGAATCTTCTTCATGGCCTACTCCAGCGATATTGACAACGGGTTCTCGTTCATGCAAAAGAGTATGCCATCTTCCTTTCTCATGCCCTTTGGTGGCAGGGGTAGTGTGAACGACGGAATATGCTAATCAATTGGCTTACCTGCAGAGATGATTAATAACAACCAGTGGCCAGAGAGAGAGCCAGCTACTGGGCCCAAGGGAGCCGGGCTCGATCCGTTCTGCGGCCAAGCTAAGCCACCAGGCCCCCCCGAGTTCTGCATGGTGGATGGTAAGAAGCAAACTGTCCATGTGACTCTGGACAATTGGGTAATCGCTCGAGGCGGGGAGTATCTTTTCGTGCCCCCCATCAAGTTCCTCAAGACCCTCAGCCAATCTGCGTAGTGCTCTCCCAAGCTTGGTTGCTGCTTACCAGGAAGCCAGAGAGCTACAGGGATAACCGCGTAAGGAATGGAAAGGCCTTCACAAGCTGTCGGGCAGCTGCCTGCATCTCAACGGCATACGAAGGGGACATGGTATCTTATTTGTTAGGGTGGGCTCTTAGTTTCTAGGGAATGTATTTCGGGTTTTGTCACTGGGCTGCCACGATTCAGACGTAGATCGGACTGCTGTAGAAGATGTGACCGGCACTGGTCTTCATTTAAGCGTTTCGACAGGACTGGCTCTAATCCCAGAGATGATTGATGATAGAGGAGATCGTTACGTATTGAGTGAAACATATGAGAAGACGCCAAGACACGAGGAGGATAGACTACATCGAATTCCGAGTAATCGGACTACCCCTAGTGGATCTCTTCCTTGGGCAATGGAACCGTCACCGCATTCTTAGCATACCGCTCGCTCTCTTCATTCTGAGCATGAATGTACATGGTGACATGCTCCGGCACCGGAACGACTTGATTGCCTTCACTCGGAACTGGCTCACCCATGGTCGGCCAGATCGGAATGACGCCCGTCCACACACGACCGGTCACCTCCTCGTTCTCGTAGTCCTTCTTCAGGTCCGTGACACCGCCATCGCGAATCTTACCGCTAGCACTGACCACCTTCACGCGCAGAATGGTCGTCGACTGCATCTCCGCGTTGTCCGGGGGCACCCGAGAATGACGCCACCGGTCTGCAACGACGGAATTAGTAATCAGCTCCATTGCGTAGAGCCGCTCCTGGTGGTCTTCTACAGGCCGCGCGTATCCTTGAATGACGGCGGAGCGATAGTTGTAGTTGTGTGAATTGGGGGTCAGGGTGAGGACGATTCCGTCGACCATGGTCGCGCATACGGACACGGGGAGCCCGCCCTCCGGGGCTGATGCGGCCGCGGAGCGAGCCTCGTTCATCAGACGGGAACTCACGTACCCGTGCATGTATATATCGAGGGGCTCGTCGAGACCGGACGAGGGGTGGTGGAAGTCTCCCATCTGGCCGATCATGGGCAGAATGACGGGAAAGGGCTCGGAAGGGTCGGTCAAGGACACGTGCAGCACGGGGGCCACATTGACGATCGAATGGATGGCTTCGAGATCATAGGTCGCTGTTTCAAACGTGGCACAGATTAGCCCAAATGCTGACCCTAATGAACGCAAATAGTCATCGTTCTGGTTCTACCTCTATGTTTGTAGCGATTGACGGTGTTCGCCGATCGCTTGGGATATGTCAGCGTGCGACCCATTTTGTCGGTCTGTTGGCCAAAGTCGAAGAGGCGAAGAGGAGGCCAACCCGGCCGGTATTTATATAGACAAAGCACGCGAGACCCCCTCCTCGCTGATAGGGGTTTTGCTGATATTGCGGCGCCGTGGATTGGCTGTGCGGATGCACGAGTCGTGGTTCTTCTCTCGTTTACTTTCCCGACAAGGAAAAGCAACCCCCCCGTGCAGACGGTAGGGTTAGAATGCTCGGGTGCGACGGACGTATAAGATTTCTATCCTTCCATGGCACCGTACTGGCCCTAACCGCCGATTGACTATCACGCTTCGTGCTACGACTACCCGGACTCGTATTACTTGCAGCGGACTAAATGGAGCTTCCGGATAATACATGGATTTTTGAGCAATTTTACAGAAACCTACGGGTTTACATTTGAGTACGGACTGCCACGTACTTTTACCTTTAAATTTACCTTAAAATTTTCAAATATACCATCCTATACTATATTAACTAGTGATAAATGAAATTAAGTTTTATTTAATTATAATTAAAGTGGTGGTAATAGAGCGTCACTGAAGAGCAGTTTGCTCAACATCAGCACGTCAGCAAGGCTACTTCGCCGGGAGTGACCAAGCGGGAACACATTTTAAATACACTGTATAGTAGCGGTTGTGATAGTTGTAGTCCTAAGCCCCGAGGTTAGGAGCTGTAGTACTTTAAATTTAAGGATTGTAGGTTGTAGCATCTAAAGAGAAGTTATTAGAAGTAATGTAATAAACTAATGTGGAGTTAAATTACAGTAGCGGTAAATGTTTTCGGGTTTAGGCTCGTCAAATGTTCTGGTTTTCTTGATAGATAATTGAAGGGAGCCTAACATACAGACATAGTTGGCTAATATATACTACACTCTATTGTTGTTGGGAAGGTTGGTAGTATGTTATGTTGTCCGGAAGCTCGATCTAGTCCGCAGTGATTACTGCTACTCAAGAAGCTACGTCAAACTATTGCCCACTTTCCCAGAAGTAGCATATTTCATTCACAAGGCAGTGTAAATCTTAGTATACTACCGTGTGCTACAGTCTTGAAAGATGTCAAACCACGCTGGGGCATCATGACTTCACCATCCCTGCCCCTAACCATTTTGTCCTACAAACTGCCTACGAACCCCGGGGGTGGATATATTTTATGAGCCCGACACACTGGCGAGAAGCGCTATATTTTGCAAGCCATGGTGGAATATTGTGGGTACTACAGCAGCATGACACAAGAAAAGCAGACGTGAAGCGTCAGCCTTGGTGTTCTCACGGCAGGGGCATACAAGTGACACTTACCCATCGGGTCGCAATATCGGGGTGGCTAGCAAGGTATTGAGCCAAGTACTGGGTGCCGACGCTCTCGCCCTCCCTGGTACCAGCCAGGAACGTCCTGAACTCATCGCGTGCATCGGGGAAACGCTGCAAGATGTCGTCTCGCAGTTTGTTCAGTGCTTCCTGGGTCTCCTTTGCCGCCACAGCGGTATCCATGCCAATACCCGTGCCCACCGCAATGCTGTAACGGGGGCCCAGGCCGGGAGGTGGAGTCACAACCCGGTGCCAGGGAGCCTTGCAGATCCCATGGGTCATCGCCTCGAGGGCTTGACCGGCAACAAAGACAAATGTATTGTCGATGGGGGGAGCGTCAATCCAGACTCCCTCGGAGGTTTGGACTTGCAAGCACCGATGGGGGGAGGCTTGGAAAATCAATGTTGAGAATCCTTTGTCTCGATGAGCACCCAACCCCACTTGATCTTTGTCCGTTGCTTGCGAGCTGGGGATTTCCGGATATTTCATGAGACGAAGCCGGTGCTGCTGGTTCTGGAAGAACCGGCTCACCAGCTCTGGGTCGATCCCCATGGCTTCGCTGACCAGGTTGCGCATCGTATTGGAGACATCAGAGACTTGCTCTATCCACTTTTCGTATACGGTTCTGAAACGTGGAAGCCTGTCAGCTGAAGGCCACTGGTTCGGTGCGAGAAGGTTCAGATAGGCCGGCCCGCCCGTCGGCGCAGGGTGTGGAGTTGAGATGGTAAGATGCTCTCGCCAGTCGGTACGGTTGGCGGTTACTTCTGATCCAAGCTGGAAGGCGAATAGGCCGGCTTAACATCAGATACTTGCAATAACCGGGGTGACTTACTTTAGTATAGCCGAGGAAGCTGGGGACATTTGCAATGTCGATTTCGGCTTTGTCCACATCGGGAAGACTGAAGAATCTGTCACATTCTTCTCGTGCTTCTTTGAACAATGAAGCTTGGACTGGATGGTTTTTCAAATAGAAGAGTCCCACATCACGTAAGGCCGCTAGCATAGAGTCCAAGAAGGCCCGTCTACCATCTGGTGTATGGACCAGGGAGAAGTCCAGGACCGGGACAACAGAGGCAGAAGGCATTATGGGTTTTGAAAGGAGGAGGCTATTCCACACGGACAGAAAGGCTGAATCTGATGGTCAATATGGTATAGTCGGTGTAGTATGGTGGCTATGACCCTGTTTAAAGCAATGGAGCACATTGAGCAAACGATGTGGAAGAGAAATGCCTCATCTCGATGATAGCAGACGAAGACAACGGCAAACCCCACTCCGCCAGTGCAGGTTCCCTATTACCGCGGATAAGACATTGGTGTCAAAGATGAGGGGCTCTTCTCTGCAATGTCAATCGCAACTACTTAGAGCGACATCATGTGCACAGTTCAGCTCGCGCCAGCTTGATGCCCATCATCTGTGGGTGCACAGATTCTACGTCGCTCTAGTGATTAATATATTCAGGCGTAGCGTCTGCCACTAACTGCGCCATTTCTGCACAGCCTAAAGTAGTCTGCACAGTCTCGACCATTGTCCAAGTCATCTCATCATCAGGTTTCCTAGATGCCGCGATATCCGTCTCCTCATAAATCCCTCGAGAACGGGCCTCCGACGCTGCTGTCCAAATTAAAAAGATAACCCCGAACTGACCGTGCGTCGGGGGCTAGTTACATATGCAAATCACTCTCTTGACCCATTACGCAATTGTGAAGCTTATGGAGAAAGTGAGCAAAGCGTAGGATTGGCGGCCGTACTTCGCTACCAGTCATAGCATATTCGTAGTTCCATGAATGCTGGGTTCTCTACACGTAGGCCTTGTTAACTTCGTTATAGCTCCAAAACACCCAGTTCTACAGCATGGAGCTGTGCTGTTGTAGACTTTTTAAGAAATTCAAAGTTCTGACTTTCTCCTGGTTCATGTTGTATATATCTCCTTGGTGTCTTTGATAACTTTCTGATTTCCATGCTGTATGAAAAGCATCCTGCCAGTAACTACCAGACTCCAAGCCTGTACAATACTCTCAACTATATCTTACATCATTCCTCATATGCGAATGCTGCCACTCTCTGCCAATCCTCGTTTGAATCGTAGTTCTTGCGAATTGGGTCTAGAACAAGATTCAAGCCTGCTGCCACGGATGCCTTCAATTCGGCCGGTGTCACGGAGTTGGCCAAGAAGTCACGCTCCAGGTCTTCGTACCGAACGTAGGCCGTATCTTTGCCTGTGGTGTTGGTCACAGTAAATGGATGTGATCCACCTTCTAGGGCCACACGAAGACCACAGAGGGGCAGCAGAATATGTCTCGCTATCGCTAACAATGCATTCCCTTCTACAACCCCCGGGACACATGTTGCCTCGTCTATCTTGCTACAAACGAGATGCGGTGGATCAAGAAGTTCAATTTTAGTGGCGGCCGCATGGGAGGAGGACATCTTTGCCGTGGTTAATCCGGGGATCATCTCAGTTGTGAGGTGGGCTCGACCTCGATATCCGAGGCGTGGGAGTATCGTTTCAGCCAGGGCGAAAACACCGGACTATCATGCTGATCGTTAGCCCAGAGGGATGGGGAAGTATACAGGTGTACTTAGAGTCTCATGCCTGGTCTTGCCCTCCAAGTTGGAAGTCCACGCCCAAATACTCCTCGCAGAGAACCTGTCGCGCAGGACACAGAAGCGAGCTTGTCATAGTGGCTGTCTCCATCTCATTGGATACTGCACGCACATCATCAATCGATAACAAGGTGTAGAGGCGGTTCAGATCACTACCAGACTGCTTCTCGGATGCGAAGAGGTCGGACTCCCGGATAAAGTGGCCATCCATCTGTGGGATTCCCAAAGCTTCTACGCTGGCACGGACAAGGAATTCGTAGTACTGTGTACGATAATTCACCAGCTCCCTGGGATATTTGTAATTAATGAGGTAGGCATATTCATCGGCGAAGTAAATAATAAACTGGCAGATAGTGTTAAGCAAATGTTGGATACCGGCGCCTGAAAGGTAAAGTGTCAATGCAGCGCGCAACACTCACATCGACCCCAGCGGCGACCATCTCAGCGATCTTGATGAGTGGTACAAGGTATCCGATATGCGCTGAGGGTCACAAGTACAATGAGTATGTGTCACTCTCTAGTGGGAGAACGGCCCACGGTGGGCCATTATACTAACGTTTTCCCGTCGGAGCCGTGCCTGGAAATTATAGCACTGTCAGTTATCGCGGTATATCGTCGCCTGTCACGGACCTGTTTTCAATTAACCCACCCCAGAACCCATGAATCCTCTTTCCCCGAGCTAAGAGCTCATCAATAACTGCCCCGTTGCTCAAGTGAGCTCGGCTGGAGGGGAACAACAGGCGCTTGTCGCCCGTCATGGTGGCTGTATGATGGGATATGGCAAGTACGGGGTGCTCGGCCAGGTAAATGATTGATACGGGTGCTACAGGTGGTCACCATGAGTGACTAGGGGACATAATTGCGGCACCCGGAGCATTATAGCACAATGTGTAAGCCGCCAGGTCATCCGCTCGAGCTCAAGTCCTGTCGAATAATGAGCATCGATTGGCGAAAGTTGACAGCCGTTGAGGTCCGGCGGCCGATGCGTGAGATTCTACTCAGACGGAATAAGCCGACAAGATGACGAATATGCAATATCCCATTGATTGATACAGAAGAGAAATGAACAATAAAACACAACAAAAGACCACCAGGAGCGTTGTAAGCTCTAGTGTCAATTTCCGCCTGCAGGCCTGCGCATGGACTCCTTGCATATCACATAACAACCGGATTTGAGGGTGATCGGCGCGAATCGCCTGGTGGTCGAATGAGCACGTCGCATGTCGAAAGCGTATGGCTTGCGTAAATGGTTCTATCAACAAATTTTACAGTACATATATGGTGTACTTCAAGACTGTATGGGCCCTTGGATACGCATTAGTAAAACTTTATAGTGCAGAGTCGGTGGAGTACCTATTATGAGTAACGATTTTCAGTTGATTCTTTGGATCTAAACTCCTTTCTAAAAATCCGGCACAGGCGTCTCAGCGGCTGGCTGAATGTAAGTCCAGCACCTTGAGATTGCTTGGGGGGTGCATGCAGCAGTGGCTTGGCGTTGGCATGATTGGGGATGCATATTTCCCTTGTCGGTCCGTGCTCCGAGTCGGACATGCCGTGGCAATTGTATGCAGCTATATGCACGTTGAAATAAGTCCGTTGTTATTCCAAGGTTTTCTTTTAAGACTTATACTTGTTGGTTTTGATTAAACCGAGCCCGCAATGACGTTTTGTTCTTCCCCGCTCCTCTAACAATCTCGATGAGCGACGATCTTCATGATACTCACTCAAGTCTTTGATGCACCTTCGAAAAATGCCTCGCGACACCGACAAGGCATAACATGACCCAGAAGAGGGGGAGTGGTCATAGAAGAGAAGCCCCTCACCAATCAATGCCTCGTTCATACTCTCTAGTAAAGCAAGACCGAAGTAGCCGGCGCCGACCAAGGCCAATCTCGTAGACTATCCCCACCTTCGGAGTTTCGTCCCTTTCCCTAGTAGCTGACACACATATATGGGAACTCTATAGGCGTAAGGACGAGTTGATAGCTTACCTTGCATTCTAGGCCACTTAGTTCAGATCAGGCGCACCCGCTATCTCGTTCCCTTTCAAGCAACGTAGACCGTCATGCCATCCACAGCCGTCATGGAAGCGGTTCAACCGAGGACTGTCATCGATATCGGCTCATGGGACGTGTCAGTGTCCTTGCGGAAGATGCTAGAGGACAGGTTTCTCTCAAAGCCCGGCGGCCAACGCCATCTGCCGACTGCACTGCTCTGTGATGAAGTGGGCTTAGAGATGTGGCACAAGTGCTCTGCTCTGCCCGAGTTCTATAACAAACGAGATGAGATCAACCTGCTACGCCACTGGGCAAATGAAATTACCGCGTATATTCCAGATGGTGCAGTCCTGATTGATCTGGGCGCTGGGTACGTACTACATGGTCACAACGTCTGAGCTAGGCTAACAAGATGCATGAAATGAAGCGATGTGAATAAGATCAAACCAATCCTCGACCAGCTTGAATCAAGCCAGAAGGATGTGACTTACTATGCGCTCGATGTATCCAAGGAGTCCTTAATGAAATGCATGGATATTCTCCCGGCTTCTTACCAACACGTCAAGTGTTATGGCCTATGGGGCACATTCGATGATGCACGAGTATGGTCTGACAGGATCACTGCACCGCGCTGGTTCTTCTCACTTGGCTCCATCTTCGGAAACGATAGGTTTGACATCGCCGTAGCTGATCTACGGAAATGGTCTGCAATCATGCGGCCCGCAGATCGCATTTTCCTTGGTCTGGATGGGTGCAAGGATGTTGAGAAAGTATGGCTTTCATACAACGACCCGCATGGACACTGGCATGAATTTGTGCGAAATGGCCTGCATCATTCTAACCGTGTCCTTGGTCACGAGTGGTATCGTCCAGAGGATTGGGAGATCACGGGTGTGTGTGGGGAGACTCCCACGTTCCGCTATGTGATCAAAGCGAAGCGAGACGTTAGCTGTATACCATTGAATCTGGAGATCAAACAAGGTGAAACTATTCTGACCACAGAGTGGTACAAGTATGGCCCTGAGGAGATGCGGGAACAATTCAATCATTCCGGATTGCAGGAAACTGCTCGCTGGGAGTCCCCTTCTGGACCTACTTGTGAGTGCTAAGTATAAGCCTTCTTCACAGAGGTTTCCGTTATGCTAACATGGTTGACAGGGGACTATCTGCTGGTTGCGCGGTAAGCACAACTGCGAGTTGTGGTGTGAGGGGAGAGTAGGTAGCATAGCACAACCGAATATAGTGAAGGGAATGTCAATGTTAAGCACGTTATCATGCGATTACCAAGGCTCATTAACATATCCTGGATGCACCAGTAACATAAAGTCGAAAGTAGTGTAGTAATATGGAGGTTGTATGAATGAAATTCAGTACTGCCTCAGTCCTGCTGTATTGATTCTCGTGTGTCGCGCCTTGCTGAGGGAACAATAAATTGATAGGAAGGTGTATTATCTATCACACCCCACTCCGCGGGACAGGCGATAAAGTATTTGCAAGTCGAGCTTGCCTCAATGTCGTGCAGGTCGGGCTTAAATTACATGACCAGCATGATCAAAAGTCTGTAGGTCGCATGGAAATGAAGACTACTCAGGCTTTGACAACCTGAAGGAGATGCAGAGTATGTAGAATATAGCTATTGATTTTCGTCAAATCCTATTGTGGACGTGAAACGCCTTTGCTCTTAAGAAAGCATCCGAATTAGTTTTGAACAGCTTAGGCCACCTTGTCCGGTCTTAGGAAATAACTAAGCAGATATCTCTCTTCCACACCATCTCCAGGCTGCGTTACGCGGTGAGGGCAAGAGTGCAACTGGTCGTTGGACTGCTCCTGAAGGGAGTTGGCAACATTCACCAGCATCTGTCCTGGCCTATGCTCAATCCACTGATATTCATTCGTAAGTGGGTTCTTTAGCTGCATGCATTGATGCCTGATGAACATCAATGTGAGCGTTCCACCGTCGGTATGAGTATTGTCTCTAACATCCGCTTGCCGAGCTTGGGTCGGGGCGCAGTACACCTTGAAGCCGGAGTCACTGGACATTTCAGGTCGATGATTATTCTCGAATCGATCGGGACCGTGTCGCATGAGCCCATCAGAGAGAGCAGAAAGAAGATGCATTGCTAGCTTGTGACAGCCCTCGGAGAATGCCATCAGTGGGTCCTTGTGCTTTTGCAGAAAGCCAGGATAACCAGAAAGTCCATTGGAATGGTCATCCAAGGCGACCTTTTTCGTAGTTAGACCCCTACCCCAATGGTAAACTATTCCTACGACACATATGTACTCACCTCAAAGGACTCATGGTCTGCGTACTTTTTGTATCTTTCACATGATGTTAGCCTTAAGTTCCGAATCTGTCATACGTGCTACTACATACCCACGGTCGTAATTAGGATTGAAGTTCTTCATCTTCTCATGTTCAGGCTGGCAGAAGTACTCCTTGACAAGAGTGAATATTTCCGGCACAGCGTCTACTAAATCGGTAGTAGACGCCCCATCAAGGTCGATATAGAAAAATCCCGGAAGTTGAGCGGCCTCCAGGAGGTCTTTCAGCGACGCCGGTTCCTTGGTGAGGATTCTTTCCATGCTGATACTTTTGATCGAAGCCATGTCCTGGCTGTTCTGCGTAATGACGGCTGTAGTGCTCATTTTGGCAGTAATGTGTAGTAGGGAAACAAGAAGTAGGGAAACCTGCTTCAACGACAAGGAGGAATCTCGCGGCTGGTTCAAATCTTTCTGTCGGAGGTGCAACCCAACTACTTCCTTTAAGTCAGCTACGCCACATCGCTGCGATACGTAATGCCCCACCTTGAGCAAATGCAGGTGCTACATGCTGAGGGGTCTATCCTGGCAAGGGTATCTATTTGGCTTGGCTGACTGCAGGGTACATACAGGACAACGCATCATGGCCCTTACAACTTCCATGAAGGGCTCGGAAGCCAATTTGCGCTGCATAGCCCGAACAACCTTTCCCTCTGACCAGCATCTTGATACATACCTCTAATGCAACCCCGTTTAGTGTAAAGCCGGCGTAAACCTTACTCCCCTCTTCAATTTTTATCCCGCTGGATTATTAATGATTATGTGGTGGGTGTCGCGCTTACTTTCACTCCTGTGAGAAACTCCACTGGGAACTTGCTCCAATTATCTGGCCCGTGGGTGAGGGCTTGCAGATTGTCAACCTAAGCCACGACTATAATTTGTACAATAGTGCCTCAGGTGGGATGTTTACTTGTTGCAGAAAGTGACCCAAGCTTGCAGACCCTGTCTCTCTTCTTTCTAGGTGCTGACTCCCGTTTTACCTTCTCTTCCCGTGACTTGCTCACTCGGTATTGGCTTGAGACGTTGAACAGGCTCAGAAATGGACATCAATCAGCTAGCTATACCGATGGTGGCGGCCTTCTTTGTGACTCTTGTTTTGCTCTTAGCCAGTGCCGATAAGCGTAAGTTGGCACCCCGCTTGAATGTAGGACATCGCTATATCGCCCGGGCACTTTCGACGCCATTGGCAACTACTGAAAATAACGCTTCTCCGAGCATTGGATTCTACAAATCCCTATATCATCAGCTCCAGAACCCCGATCAATACCCCGGGGTTCTGGACCAAGGGAGGGTTTCTTTCTTTACATGGATCTCCGATGCTCTAAAACGAGCTTCTCATAATCCCAAAAAGGACATTTTGGCAGTCGAACGGTACTCCAAGGAGGCTTTGCTGGCATTTGTTCAAAGCCAGCAAGAGCGGGTGACCGAGCAGTTTGAAGCATATCATGTCCGGCGGCGAAAGGGTGGCCAGAGGGAACAGTTCCCTGACCGGGACGCAGCTATCAGGTGGCTCAGAAAAGCATCCCCATTGAAGCTTGTTGATGGTGCTTGGCTAGGACGTATCAATGGCGTGAGCACCCCGTTCAACCTCAGGCCCATTTCCAAGGGGCTCTGGCAGATCCTGTCCGAGGAGCTCGGGGATGGCGATCGCAAGAAGCATCATGTGTACGTGTACCAGGAGCTCCTAAGAAGCATCGGCCACGTTCCGCCTTGCGCGTATAGCCCAAGCTTTATCCAAACAGACCATGGTGCGGATGATGTTCGGTTTTGGCGAGCGGCCGTTGCACATTTATTGATTTCGATCGCGCCGAATTGCTTTCTACCTGAGCTTCTCGGATTCAATCTGTGTTTTGAGGGGCTTCAGCTGGATACCCTTGTAGTTGCAACGGAGCTCCGCGAAGTTGGGATAGATCCCTACTACTTTCTGTTACACATTTCCATTGATAACGCCGCTTCCGGCCATACCGCGATGGCTGCGGAATGTGTTATTCGGTATTTGGATTACATCCGAGACTCTGAAGGTGTGCAGGCGATGGATTGCGCCTGGAAACGCATCCAGGCGGGTTTCGTGTTCTGCAGCGATGCTAGTTCTAGCTCCACGAACGTTATAGCCACAGACCCCTCGGCATATATCTCCAACCCGGATCTGGGGCCGGAATTGCTCAATATATTCGCTTCCAAAGTGAATGCAGCTCGACGGATCCACTGCACAAGCAAAGCCAGAATTGGGTCCCGTACGATAATCGATTGGCTTGAGCCAACTTCATTCGGGTCACCGGAATGGCAGCAAGACTTCCTACGGAATCTGACCGAAGCGCAACCATGGGTCTACAAAGGTGACAGTCAGAAGAGTAAACTTGTTCAGGAACTCCGCTGGGGAGGTCGCATGTTTGGCTGCTTTACTGATCGAGAGCTCGGCGTACTAGAGCGGTGGATCGATACACTTCATCATACGACTGTGGATCATACACCCGTGTCTGAGGACAAGGGCCTGATCTTCAGTATCAATCAAGACGATATTGACCTCAACAATGGCAGCCACCGCCAAGCTCCTCCCGCCATTATGCCGACAAAGCCAGTCGGGTTAGCACGGTCAGTCCGAATACGGTTTAGGTTACCCAATCTACTGCCTCTCTGGTTCATGCATAGTTGTCTGCTGGAGCGATTTGTGTACGTACCAGCCTTGACCGCCAGTGAAATGGGGTGTGCTGTCACACGGATTCTACGGGCCCAGATGGGGTTTGCCAAAGAGGGGCCCGTGGCTGCGGGGATGGATGAGATGTCGCGCACTGACTCACCCGGGATAGTCGAGATGGGCCTGGAAATTATGAAGCGCTTGGACCTCCCCTCGCCCGGTAGTATAACGGATATTCTAGAGGCGTACCCATCTGCCTTTGCAAACCGAATGAACCGCTATGCCATGGCTCCCGCGGCCAACCTCCCACTGTTACTTGGCATACTACTGGCATTCATTGAACTGCAGGAGAAGGTTATAGTATCAGATCTCTTGTCTCCAGAAGCCTCCGATAAATTGGCCGACATAGTCTTACGTGAGCGAGACAACCTACAAGTATGTTGCGCAGAGCTTGAACAAGACCGTGTTCAGTACGCAAAATTTTGCAGTGGATATCACTTGGGGAGAGCAAACGTGGATAGTTGTTTGGATGAGCAACTCTTATCATGAAGTCGCATAGAATCGGAGGCGTCTTCCCATCACCAGACCACATGATAGGGACCAAAAGTCGCAAGCCGGCCTTGTTTCGCTTTGGACAGCTGTCCAAATGCCTGTCTTCTGATTGATGACTAGGTACCTTTACGGCCCACTTTCAACTTCGATTGTCCCGTCGGTGTCCGTTCCATTATGTTTCGTTCCATCAGCCTTTTGCTTAGATACACAATGTGATGAGTTAATAAACATCGAAAGGGTAGTAAACATGAAACCCAGCCTGGCTGTGCAATTGATCCAGTAATCCCATGCAGACTCATTCAGAATATTTCCGGGAAGTAACAATGGTCGTAATAATGACACTGGGCTGCCTTTCTCCCTTGTACATGCAATGACCTGAATCGAAGTCGTTACCATCAACTGCCCTTGGCCCTATGTCACGACTAGCTACCGGTTCGTTCTCTCGGTCCCTCATCTTCCGTGCCTCGTCTGTCCGTAATTCCTATCCCTATCCCGGTGTATTACGACGGCCCCATATACATGCATTAGCTGTCTTGCCCCCGCCCTTCTATGATGGAGGCTATTCAGTATAGCACAATACGCATAGGCATTAGAGCGGCTCTCGGAACGTCAATAGTGATCGGATTCTGCACTACCTACTGTGAAGGGACTAGCACAAACGTAATCGGCCCTCATACTGCCGTCGCCATCTTGCTGTCCTCCCAGAACTCCTTGTGGCCCTTCCGACCGGTCAACACGCTGCTCGACGGCCCGGCATTACCAGCCTCTAGAAAGAGTTTGCCTTTCATATTACCCCAGTCGACACTCTTCCATTCTCTGCCTTCCCTATCAACAAACACCGTGTCCGTATCAGGCCTCATCAAGTACACGACAGACAACTTGATCCGGTCTTTCTGTCGAGGATCCGGGACTACTCTATGCAGGGAAGACTTTAGAATGTTTCCCGAGAGGAACTCGACTGAATCTCCAATATTGCAAACGGCATGTCCGGGTTTTGGCTCGATAAACGTCCACGCGTTCTTCCCAGGATGGAACACCTGGAGGCCGCCCACTTCTGCGAACACCATTGAGAGGCTACCCATGTCTGTATGCGGGACATGGCCCACCTTCTCACTCTCCGGTGTGTAGGGGAGATACTTGAGGATTTCCAGGGAGGTGGGTGAAGCGTAGCCCTTCTTATGATATCGGGCAAGACTGTGGGAAGGATCAATATTCATCGACCGCGACAAGCTATCTAGCACCGCTCGCCCTATGTCACCCAAATAGGTGTTTGTCGTTTCCAGGAGACATCGTGCATCTTGGAAAGATACGGGACCTGGCAGGGAAGCATCTCTCCTGTACTGGCTCAAGGCATGTTCAAATATCTGCCCTCCTCGTTAACCACTAGGATACCAGATGACTCGCTCTCTGATGGAACACGGGGCTTACCAGGATACCCTCCCATCCATCCTTCTTTCCCTGCACTACTCCTGTTCTTCTTCCCGCTGGTTTGTACCTTGGTGCCACAATGTTAGCCATGATTCCCGTACCTATCAATCCCTTGTGTAGTGTTCTTACATGAAACTGTATTCCTGCTCGTCGTCGTAGGAGTTGCAGTCCGATGCCCACTGATCCTTTTCCGATTGCGGGAGATCAAAGAACCGCAGCGATGTTTCGGCAACATCGCGGATTTGGTCTATTAAGTGACCCGATGGATGGTCCCGGCAGTCAAGATAGAAGAAGCCCAGGGAAGTACATGCCTGGAAGAGGTCTTGTGTAGCTTTCCTATCGTTGTTCAGCAGGTCCTTGACCGAAATGGCAGGTAGGCCGGCGTCTCGGGTGACGTCGTGCTGGATTGAGCCGGCCATTGCTACGGATGCTAGTATAGGCGTTCACCTTGAGCGCTTTGTTTCACTTTTAGCACTTGCTATCTTCAGCCCGTCATAAAGAGGGGTAGTTCTACTACTCCCCTCCTAGCTCGACTGGGGAATGAATGCCTTATCATGCATTCTCAAGCTCCAACAGGAACGCTAATAATGCATGTATATGGTAGCCACACCCCCATCAGCAATGCCAATGTTACCCCTCCTGCGCACGGCAATGTGTGCAGTGGTTAGTCTCCTGCATGAATAAGACCCTCTCGCCTGCCAATCCTGGAGCAGGGCGTGGAAATAACTGCCCGCGCAATCAACTACACACGCTCCACCTCATCCTGTACCATTGGTGGATTTCTCTGCAGGCATGGTGGGGTCGAGGTGGATACCATCCTCAGCCAGCCTCAACGGTATTTACGTCTTCGCTGGCGGCCCGACCCTCGGGTCTCGTATTGGTACCGTAAATGAAGATCGATCTGCAGGGAGTGGGGGTAACATTTCCGGTATCATCTGCATGTCAGGTTCCCAGTCCCGGTCGCTGTCGAATAACACCCCTGGGAATTACAACCCCCCTCATGCCAGAGGTCCGAGCGCGGCTGGGCTGGCTGAACTACATCTGTTGTGTTGCATTCCGTGCAAGTACCGCTATTAGCAAACCTGACCGAGGGGATCTACCCGGTATAAGCAACTTGGGTGGCACACTGATTTAGTTGCTCATAACGGTATTTTACTGTCTGGGATTTGGAGGCGATGTGTGGTGACACGATGCAATTCCTTACTGGGTGGTAAGGGGCCACGCAAAATATGCAACAATCCACATGAGGTCTCACATAGGTGCAGGTGACGGTCATGTTCATAGTCCGTCTCAGCCCAGCCACCTGCGAAAACCCAGGTGCCGTTGCCGCAGACAACAGGCTGCACATTGATTCTCGTCTCTTCCTCTTCTCCTCCCAGCCGCGCACGCTGCAGTGGAGGCACACCGAGGAATGCCGATCCGCTGGCTCAGCAACATCAAATGCGTTGAATTGTGAGCACCCCAGCAGACTGATCGGGAGAGTCTCGTTACGATTCACCTTGCTCGTGTGCGCTAATTACGAGACCTCGAGTACAGCCTTCCACGATGTCTCTCTGGCTAGGTGGCCTGCACACAACTTCTGCCCTTCTCAGCACAGCCTTCGCGTTCCAAGCCGGCATTGGAACCGTCCTGCTCATCCTCGCCTATCCACTCGTCCTCGACCTCTATTACACGTTCGGTCTATCTCGATTACCCCGTTATAACCGCCGAAGATGGTACGAACTGGGGTATGGGCCCGCGAAAGCACGATATCACGCCGCGGCACCCATTCTGATTAGAGAGGGCCTGGAGAAGGTGTGGTTTGTATAGCTCTTACGTGATGAAAGAAACGACAGCTGATTGGAATTGCTGTGCCACGTGTAGTATGGAGGCCCATTTTATATCTTCTCGGACAGCCAGTTTCGACTTGTGCTGCCGACGCGCTACGCACACATGATTCGCAACGAGGATCGACTTAGCCTGGCGGCGTTTTTCAATGAGGTCAGGCCCCACGTTTAGCGACTGGGGTGCTCTCTAGTCGTGCTCACGGGAAAAAATAGGAATTCCATGCGCATATTTCGGGATTCGAGCCGTTTAAAGAGCTGAACGCCGACAACGGCATTGTGAGGGATGTGATTAATTACAAGCTGTCGCGATCGTTGCGTATGTCCAGATGTGTAGTGGCTGTTGTCTCGACTGAGATGCGCCAAAATGAGTGTGTACTGACCTTTATTCTTTAGCCCAGCTCGTGGACCCCATATCCCAGGAAGCAACCATCGCGCTGCGGCGATATTGGGCTAATGATCCTGGTACCTCTATCCTCCTTCGAATAGCCCATGTGGATGCTGACGAGTGGGCCCTCAAGAGTGGCGCGAGCTCCCCCTCAAGCGTTCCGTTGATGGCATCATCGCTCAAGTGATGTCCCGTGCCTTTCTGATGGACGACCTCTGCCAGGACCAACGCTGGCTGGATATCGTGGTCGAGTATACCGAGCAGATCTTTCTGGTTGCCCGGATATTGCGTCGCTGGCCGAAAGCCCTGCGCGCCCTCGCTGCATCATTCCTCACCGAATCTCGAAAGCTCCGAATGCTTCTCGAAGAAGCGCGAGCGCTGCTCAACCCTGTTATCGCTAAGATGACTCCAAGTCCCGATGCCACAACTACGCCCGAAAAGCCAACGTCGAATAATTTAGGGACGTTCCGGTGGTTCCACGAATGTGCCAAGGGACGCCCGTATGATGCAGCAGCCATGCAGCTCTCCTTCGCGTTTGTGGCCATCGATACCACCTCGGATACCATGGGCAACCTCCTATCCGATATTGCGGAGCGCCCTGGGCTGCAGGATGCGATGAGGGAGGAGATCCTCGCTACGTTTGGAAGCAAGGGAATGAGTAAGCCTGCGCTTCAGAAGCTCTTGCTCATGGACAGTGTGATGAAAGAGAGCCAGCGACTGCGACCTGGCGGGCTAGGTAAGCGACTATTGATATTCCTTCCACTGTCTGCCACCCTCGGCTGATTGGTGATCAGTTGCCATGCAACGTATTGCAAAGGACAAGGTTGTGCTGCCTGATGGTACGAAAATTCCTCGAGGAACTTCGATCATGGTGGCCGCGCATCAAACCCTCGATGCTTCCATCGAGCCGCAAGATACGCGTTTTGACGGCTATCGGTTTATGCAGCGCAACGAGAACGCTACACGTAATCTATCTACGCAGTTTGTTTCCACTAGTCCTAACTATCTCGGCTTTGGGCATGGGAAGCAGGCGTGTCCGGGGAGGTTCTTTGCCGCAATGGAAATCAAGGTTACCCTTTGTCACATGCTGTTGAATTATGACATGAAGCTCGCCAAGGATCGGAACGAGCAGGTGTTAGTCAAGGGCCATAACTTCACAACCTGTCCACGAGCTACTATTGTTATCCGCAAGCGTAGGGCCATGTTTCAGCTCTAGCATATGGTGTGTTTGTACAGTAAGGTCTGCCCTGCCGTACGACCATGGATTCCTTGTATATTCATGCAAAACAAGTGCTTCTGTCGAAGGGTATCAAATGGGAGTAATATAGGCCGGCGTGGATACAGCGGTCAGTGGAACATTTTACGTGGCAGTGACCTATATTATAGAATATATTTCAGCCAAGGATGGAACAGACCTTGATTCAACCACACAATACATGGGCTGCAAGCAGCGAAATGAACCAAGTCCGAAAAGTACGTGAATCTTATTAGTAGCAACCAGTTGCGCAGCATCCCGTCAGATCATGCTTTATGGTTCTCCAATGAACCATTCCATCTCTAAGCTCAAGCCGCTGACACAGGCCCGCACGCTTGCATTCGGTCTCGAGGGGTCCAGCATGGCGGGTTTCAAATTACTCGAGCCCACCACCAGTAGAACGCTCCGCATCCAAACCCTGCAATAGCGACCATTGGGGCGAGCCAGTATGGCAGACTGGTATCGCCCTCCCCCTGATGGTTCCAAAACGGCGACACGAGGAGATAAAGCTGAACAGCCAGGAAGACATAGGCGATTGACGTCCACACACGAAATGGATATTCGGCAGCCGGTACCCTTTCACGGATGATAAACAGTCCGACTACGACCGCGAAATTGATCATCGCGGCCTGGTACTGCGATGCATCGATGAGAAAGTCATAGGCATCACCTATGGCCCGTCAGAGTTCTACAACTATGACTCATGGAATAACTAACATACCGAAGGGGATCAGAGCCATGGCCGCTGCCGACGTTCCGAACAAATACACAAATGTTGCTGGTGTTGGATTGCCGGATCGCGTGGTCGTCGAAAGGATGCTGGACGCCGGGATCACTTCATCCACAGCAAGTTCCCGTATTACTCTGCATACCGTAAATGCAACTGAAATGATGCTACCTAAAGAAGAGAGTGCGACCATAGCGCCGGTCACACGTGTCGTTGCACTCCCAAGCACGCTGCCCAGTATGCGGGCAACAAGTTGTAGGCCAGTTTGTCGGATGTCATCTGGTGTGGCAATGACCAAATAGGAGACATTGACCAAAAGATAAAGTATCCCTACGGATCCGACCCCGAATACACCAGCCATCTTGAGGGTGTGCTGTGGGTTGGAGACCTCCCCAAGGATAAGGCTGGAGTTATTCCATCCTTGGAACGAACCGAGCACCTTGAATAGACTTACTGTATAGTCATAGATATTGCTCGACGAGCCTGCGAACGGATGGCGGAAATTGGTCCCCCAGTCAGTAGGGCCCTTGCTCGGAATCACGCCGACAGTGATTGCGAAGGCGGTACATATGATTAGCAGTAATATGGCCATCTTCACCAAGGCCAAAATATTCATTATGCGGAGGCCCCATTTTTGCGATACGGATAGGACCACCGCGACTACGAAGAGAACGGCGATTGCAAGTGCTCGCTTCTGTAGATCTGAGGCAGTGCAACCGACTGCTAGAACGAAGTTATCAGCGACAACAATACTCGCCAGGCCTACAAGATCGCCATTGGACAGTTAGCTTATTCCTTATCGTCGTTCTTCAGTTTTATGTAACTATACCTCCGAATGCAAAAAGTATGTAGAAGGCAAATAGAGTACTGGCCAGTCGATACGGTCGGGGGTACGCAGCCTCGAGGTATACTTTTTCCCCTCCACTGCTTGGCATCAAGCACCCTAATTCAAGCCAGATGTAAAAGCCGCATAGTGAAAGTGTCAGCCCGAGTACCCATAAAGAGAGTGCGGCGCCTGCACTGCCAACGGAAACAATAATCGAGGACGGGACAGAGAATATCGCAGCTCCAATCATGCGGTTGGCACTATATCAACCCCAGTCAACAGGTTTTATAACGACAGGAGCACAGGATAGAATCTGCCATACGGTAGTAAGGCCGTTGAGACTAGTCCGAGGTGGCGTGGACTATTTGTGCCCGTGATACTATTGTATGCAGCCGTCGGTGAAGGGAAAATCCTTTCACGGATGCCGGAGCTACTTGAACGTCGCGAGTGAGTCATATTATGTGTATAGGTGACGATTCCACAGATAAACTATTGAGAGATGTACAACATGGACTTTTTATGAGAGGCCATGGTACAATGAAGATTGTCCAGTGCTCAGACCAGAGAAGTACTACCCCGCTCGAGCTGCATAATAATCATGAGTCCTTGGGTCACCAGACCCCTGAAATCGCTCTAAGACTAATTGCATATGGGGTGGTGCAGCGGTGAGCCCGAGACTTGACGGAACATTAAAGTGAGGCAACATTCCATTTTTGTATGTAGCAGTGCTAAGCGCAAAGGACGAGACTCAATCTGTAAACTACGCACGCCATGCACTGATTTTATGTGCAGTAACGTCTGTAGAGACGTCCTTAGCTACACGTTGTGCGGGCTAACAGCGATCTGTCACGGAGCCGATACCGAATCGGCCTATATAATACATAGAGATCCTGGGCCCTTACGCCTTATCGAGACCGCATATCCCCTAGCCCTCTTTATAGTTCCAAACACAGTTTATAAGGGTATTAGCTAATCTTTTTAATCGTTTGTTAATAAAGAGCTTATAGAGTGGGTAGGGGAATCTGTATATTCTGTTCTAAACCCGCCCCGAATTGTTAGGCCCGGGTATTTGTTTAAGGACTCTACAATCCGTTAGCTACCCAAGGTGGGTCAAAAATCTGAAGACACTAGCGCGTTTCCGCGATGTGTCAAAATATCGCAACTTTTTTAACTATCTACAATTCTATTAAAACAAGGTCTTGTGGAACCGAACTTAGTAGAAATCAAAAATCTAATTCTGAGCTTTTTATTAAAGGCGCGTAGCTATTATATCTACTCTGGAAAACTAGATATTGCTGATTTAATTAATTAAGTAGTTTAGTGTCAGTTGTAGTATAATTTATTTAATAAAAAAACACTTTTTATATAACTATACCTTGCAATCACTCTTAGAGTGGCACTATTAGGGTATGTTGTTCTTCTACTCCGTAGATTTCGAGCAATATGCTTGTTTTCAATTGTGCTTCTTTCGAATAGCGCACATAATATACCAGAAAGACATGAGCGCTAAAAGCGGTTATCTTGAATCAGGAATTATCCAAAATCTATTCCTGGAGGGAGGCTCCATAGTGCAAGGATGGTGATAATTCTGCTGCATACGGTTTGGAAGATATATGTCGTTCACATAATTATGTATGACGTTTATAAATGTTGCGGACTTTTCTTTTCCACACACACCGTTCTGCTTCTCTACCTTTGTTCCAGAGTTTTCAAAGCTTAATTTAGAGGGGCTTTTCATCATGATCCAGATCTAAACCCACTGCTTCAAGCACTCTTAATGGCTCGGTGCTGGGCTATCTGTCGAGTATGCTGACGATTATGGCCAAGTTTAACTGCGCCGTTGGGCGATTGTGTATAAGAATGAACATCAGTTTACTTGTGGATCCCATTCAATCGCTAATTTCTTATTTGTTTAATACTCTCATTTATAGGATATACGTGTTTTCCCGGCTTACATCGAGCACCACCAGTTTTGTGACGAACTTGCAACTTTTTCTTCCCACTGGTATATCACTATATCCCACCACATTGCTGCCACACTGCTGCTTTATATAAGCTTTGACAAACTTGACATCCCATATACAAATATACTGTGCATAGAGGCTAGATCGGTAACGGTAGAGCTTCATCTACAGAGTTTGGTCTGTATAGGATCAGATTGATTTCAATCAGCCTCTCGTCCATTTTTGGATAACCTTCAAAATTATAACAATATAAGCTGACCACGCTATTGCTTTACCCTGCTCCTCTATTATCCTTTCTTTTTGATGTATTGTTAGAGCAAGCATTCTTCGAACACAGGCCTCAGTAACAATGTATTGATTCATGGCTTTGTGCTACTAATTTATCTACTCCAAAAGTCTATCTGTAAATGTATTTCCTGGAGCCAATGGTGTCTCTGTGTATAATCACATAAATTACGAGATTTTGAGATCTACAATGGCTATCAATCCATACTAAGTAGCAGCCCAATTCTACTAGGCGTTCTTTATTCCGGGGTCAGTAGCTTTGACCTCAGCCTTTCCTTGTCTAAGCAACCATGCATGATCACTGGCTGTAATCTGAGAAGTAGCAAAGATGTATAGATTTACTAAATAAGAGGGAAGATAGATATCCAAAATGGGTATATAGCAGTTAGTGTCACGGGTAGGATTCCCGGGCCATGTTGAAGTTTGAACGTTACTATACATACCGCGTGTGGGAATATCATGCCGTTCAGGGCCTGACATAGTGGGTCTTTTGACCTACGTAGTTGGTAGAATGATCACCCAGAGCTCAATCTATTTCAGCTAAAGTAGACCATATTTTTCTGTGTACCCTAAATCTCTTAATAACGGCTCTTCAGTATCCCAAACGTGTCTTAGCGGGAATCCCCATGATAAGCAGCAACATTGTCCCACGATGAACCCTATTGCTTACAGTATATCAAGATCTACAGAGTCCTGATATTGTAATTCCCCCCGTTGAGAAATATCAAAGAGACGAAGCCTAGCCTGTGCAATATTTTGGTAAAAGATAAAATTTGTGGTATTTCCGCGGTTCAATCTATACTCGAGAGTATTACGTAGAATATTTAGAAGTAGAACTGTATTTTACTGCTAGACTAGGTGTTTACTATGTCCGAGTTCGTATATCCATTTTCAAGTCTTCGATAAAAGGCATAATATAAAACGGAAAACTAGCAATCAGGATCTATCTTTATATGATCAATATCTGTTACTCGGGAACAAAAGGAGATGTAACAAACCCAATAAAGGAGAGTACGACAAATATTATCTTATGGTTCCGCTCTTGTATAGCTGCTTTTGATAGTTTCTCCAGAGAGATGCTCAATCCTCTTTTACTTAGGCCCATGCAGGCTCACTTAATCCGACTAAGGCAACGATTTAATCGTAATTTCAATCCACACATCTGGTTGAGGGTAATCGGAACGGAACCATGAACCTGGCTCACCCGACATCCGAACACCGAGTGTGTCCCAGGATCCACTGTCACGAACGCTATGTGATTATTATGAAGCTATGCCGGTTCGGACCTGTGTGCGGATGGCTGGACGACGGAAAGCTTTACGGTGGTCCGACATGATGCACACATACCCCTGACGCACGATGATCCACGAGGGTTGCCACGGGATTAAACATAGTTTCGCATGCAGTTTGATCCTAACACGCCGCATCCTACTGTACAACGCCACATTTACCATGATAGTGTACTGGTCAACTTTGCTTAAACGCCATACAGGTATTAGAGTCTAACACTTCAGGGGTAGACCTAGGATTTACGCTGTGGGACTTTGACCTCACTGCGCATTGCTATAGTTGGTGCCTATAGCTCGATTCTATGTGTACAACAGGACGGTCTTAAAACACGTAGCGTCCTCGTGAGGTATTAATTCAGATACGTGCGATTCGTTGAGACTTCACGGCTCAGTGAGCCGTCCTTCGCCATGTACGTTCAATAGCTCAAGGAAGAGATACATAAGCCTTCGGAACTTGATCTTGGCTCTCGCCTACAGAGCTTCTACGGTTTTCATGAAGTGGAGAATGTCCACCTGCTTGCAGAGGACTAAAGAGCCGGATCTCGTTCTCAGCTAAAGGGCCGGATGTAGCCCGGGATTCACACATCGGTCCGATGGTCGAGACCCATGGCTAACCTAGAATAAAGTGCCTCGTCAATATGCCGGTCTCATCAATACCCGATGATAGCTGGGGCTCTATATATATTAACGATTATATCTTCCCTCAATTCAATGCAATCACTCCAACACCCATCGGCCTTTCAATACCAGTGGTATCAAAAAGGAAAGATTGACCCTACCGCCGGAGAGATTGTTTATTCGATAACATAGACGTATTAGCGATAACATGTCTACGAGTAATCCTAAGGTTAGTGTTGAGCAGGCCAGTCATTCAACCAAGATGCGTGTGTAATGCGCTTTGGCGGTCGTTGATACTAACGGACATCGATCAACCAGGATGAGACTAGCCCGGTGCCGAAAAGCCTACCAATCTATCGCCAGAAAGGACGTGGCCTCGGTGTGGCCTTCAAGAACATAACCGTTCAGGGTCGTTCCGGCAGTCAACGGATAGTTCTCGACCTTCCCCAAATTCTCTTCGAGATTATTAAGGTCCCATATCAGATAATACGCCATAGGATTGGTAACAAACCCGTTCCAAAACGCAATCTTATTCAAGATGTCTCCGGCGTTCTGTTTCCCGGAGAAACAATGATTGTCCTCGGGCGGCCAGGCTCAGGGTGTACGACACTATTGAAAGTAATCGCAAACAACTGCAACTCGTTTATGGCTGTCAGTGGAGACGTACAATATGCCGGTGTCCCAGCTCGGGAAATGACTGGTGCACTAAAATCTGAGATTGTCTACAGCTCTGAGGAAGACCTACACTTCCCAACCCTCCCAGTCAAAGATACCTTGGACTTTGCTTTGAAGCTGCGACGGCCCAAAAATTACCCAATGGAAGACGGCCAATTCTCATCTGACTATACCAAGCGTTTGCTGGGCTCACTTGGGATTCTCCACACGTCGAATACTATCGTAGGAGACTCGTTCACTCGAGGCGTTTCAGGTGGAGAGCGCCGCCGTGTTTCCTTGGCAGAGTCAATGGCCGTTAATCCCGCTCTGGCATGCTGGGATAACCCGATTCGAGGCCTTGATAGTTCCTCAGCGTTGGATTTCCTTGCATTGCTCAAAGAAATATCCGAGGTGACAGGAATGAATAATGTGGTTACTTTATACCAAGCATCAGAAGCCATGTACCAGAACTGTTTTGACAGAGTCATACTTATGTATGATGGTCTGATGATCTTCAGTGGAAAGACTGGAGAGGCAAAGCAGTACTTTCAGGACCTGGGATTCCATTGCCCGGATCGACAAACAACCCCAGACTTTCTAACGTCTATCACTTCTCCCGCCGAACGAACTATTCGAAAGGACTACTCCGGCCCTCTGTATCTTGGATCGAAGTCCCTCGAACAGGCTTTCAGAGAGAGTCCGTATTATGCTCGTTTGCAAGCGGAACTGACTCAATACTCAAATCAGATACAGTCAAATACAGAAGTCAAACGCCAGTTTCGACAAAGCGCATTGGATATTCGCTCCCAGATGACCACAAAGCGCGCTGTAGAGATTTCATCTCTCTGGAAGCAGGTCACAGAGGGGACTCGGAGATACTACAGACTATTTTGGGGTGACCGCAATACCTTTTATACCATCCTGGCTCTGTGTATTGTCAATGCTGTCATCACGGGGTCGGGATTCTACGCAGCTCCGAAGACTGCTTCAGGATCCTTCGAAAGAAGTGGAGCTCTTTTCTTCGCTCTTGCCTACTTTTGTTTGAATGCGTTGACGGAGGTAGTCAAGACGGTGAATGCACGATCTATCCTACTGAAGCAGCATAACCTGGGCCTAATAAGCCCTACTGCATATGCCATTATCCAGACGGTTGCTGATATCCCTATCGCTCTTATCCAAACGGCCGTCTTTTCCTGCTGTTATTATTTTATTATTGGATTGAGTGAATCGGCATCTCAATTCTTCATATTTCTCTTACTTGTATTTGTGCACTACTGCGCCATTGGGAGTATGTTTCGGATGTTAGGCTCATGGGCTCCCACCCTGAGTATATCACATCTTTTGGCCGGATGTGCTCTACCAGTGGCATGTCTCTACTCTGGATACGCTCCTCCAGTGCCGACAATGCATCGCTGGGGCTCATGGATTCGACGCATCTCACCTACTCCCTATGCCATGGAGGCACTGATGGGAAATGAATTTCATAATATCAATCTCCACTGCACAGGTTCTCAATTGATCCCCTCGGGGCCTGGCTATGACGATATCCGCTACCAGGCGTGTCCCATGGCAGGCGCACATCAGGGGTCGGCTTTAGTGGACGGTGCAACATACGCACAAGCAATGTATGGCTTTTCTCGGGAACACCTCTGGAGAAACTTTGGTATTATTCTAGTGATGTGGTTCCTTTACACAGTCATCGGAGCGGTGGGGCTTACCGTCATGACGCGGGATAGCAGCAGCGCTGCAGGCCATGTATACAAGCGGAATACCCAGAATCCTCAGGGTGAACAGTTGAATGTGGATCTGGTAAACGATGTCGAAAAGCAACCAATATCACCTACGGCGAGAGTTGATGGCTGGGAGCGGAACGAGGCAAGCACGTCCGAATTAACTATTACTGATGTCGACGAGGCGGTGCAAGCCGGAAAAAAGGAAGACCTTTCACCTAGCAGCGTTACCTTCACGTTCAACAAACTTAGTTATTACGTGAACGTGGGAGGTAAGGAGAAGCAATTGCTTTGCGATATTTCCGGCTATGTCAAACCTGGACAGCTTACTGCTTTGATGGGTGCATCGGGGGCTGGAAAGACCACACTGTTAGACAACCTCTCCCGCAGAAAGACCGACGGACGCGTGGAAGGCGAGATCCTGCTGAATGACGCTCCCCTAAGTACATCCTTTTCACGGTCCTGTGGTTTCTGCATGCAGCAAGATATTCATGAGCCCACCGCTACAGTCCGAGAAGCATTACAATTCTCAGCCTACCTACGTCAACCGGTCCATATCTCCAAAGAAGAGAAGATGCAGTATGTTGAGCACGTTATCGCTCTCCTCGAGCTTGAGGGTATTGCGGATGCGTTGATTGGGACAGTCGGGGATGGCCAATTGAATGTGGAGGAACGGAAACGGGTCACAATAGGTGTTGAACTTGCAGCAAAGCCATCGGCGCTCTTATTCCTTGATGAGGTAAGCTCATGCCTGAATCGATTCAGTTATCATACTCACATATTGCAAAGCCCACATCAGGTCTCGATAGCCAGGCAGCGTATTCGATCGTTTCTTTCCTTCGGAGAATTGCTGCTGAGGGAATCCCAATCGTTTGTACAATCCACCAACCTTCTGGTGTCCTTTTCGAGATGTTCGATCACGTTATTTTGCTCGCTCCAGGTGGGCGGACAGTGTATTTCGGAGAAACAGGCAAGAATGCATCCGCTGTGGCCGCATACTTTGCGAGGCACGGTGCCGTGATGCGCGCAGAGGAGAATCCAGCGGAGTTCATCATTTCCACCATCGCAGCAAAAGGAGACGACAACAAGGATTGGCCTGAGATCTGGAACAGGTCCCCTGAGTGCCATACCTTGCACCAAAAGCTTCAAGCGCTAAACCAATGTTCCCCCCTTAGTGATAACGCCATGACAGCCGTTAATGAACGACCATACGCATTGAGTCTTCCATCCCAGATTATTACCCTTACCCAGCGCCACTGGCTCGCCATCTGGAGGAATGGACAATATAACTTTAGCCGGCTATTCAAATCCCTCTTCTTTGAGATGTATGTGTCGTTCACCTTCTTCCACGTCAACAAGAGCAGTCCTGGATTGAAAAACCACATGCTGGGTATCTTGCTCTCAACCTGGGTTGTTCCTACGATCTCTGCCGATATCCAGGCCATCTGGTACGAGAAATGGTCGATATTTGAGGCGCGGGAACGCAATGGGATCTATGACTACAAGGCTCTCTTGTCGGCGTTGTTCCTCGTAGAGATCCCCTGGCAGGTTATCATCTTCACGCTTATCTTCATTGTGTCCTACTGGACCTTTGGTTTCGCCAGTACTCCCAGCATTGCTGGATTTATCTACTTCATGTATCTTCTGTTTGCTTTCTTCGGCCTTGGATTCACCTACCTCATGGCTGCTTTATTTCCGAACCCGACCATGGCCGGTTATGCGATGTCATTATTTTGGGTCATTCTTCTCATGTTCTCTGGAGCCGCTAATCCGCGCAGTGGGCTGAACAATTTCTATCGCCCCTGGCTATTCTGGGCTGATCCCATGACCTACTTCTTCGAGCCGACTGTATCTACGGTGCTGCATGGTATCCAGGCCCAATGTGCTCCACAGGATATGGCTGTGTTCGATCCTCCTTCGGGCCAAAGCTGTATGGATTATGTAGCAGCATATTTGGAAGGAAATCCAGGATACCTGGCTAACCCCAACGCCACGCAGAACTGTAACTTTTGCCCGTATTCGACTGGAGATGACTTAGCCAGATCGCTCCATTTCTTCTACGGGAGTCGGTGGCGGGACTGGGCCGTGTTTCTCGGGTTTGGCTTGACCAATACTTTGCTCACTTTCCTGACAACCTGGATTACTCGCGTCAAGATTCTGCAGTGGAGAAAGTAAGGATCAGCCCGGTGGGTATTCTAGTATATCAAAGGCTTGATCTTGTCGTCATCAACTGGCGAGGAAGACAAGATTCTAGACATGTGCTTTTACTAGTTCTCGCAATAATTTGAGTATGTATAGAAGTACCAATTAATTAGACTGAGGAATTAGTTACAATCCAAGATCGTGTATTAATAGTAATTCTGTGGAGTGTTATTAAACTAATAATTATACGCAACCTTGCCAGTAGTTTGTACAATTGTATGTACAGTAAGTACGGAGTAGTACAGTAAACGGACAGGCTCGGGCGGTGACGGCACGGCGGACTGGCTGACTGACTAATAAATTAAGGCTCGGATCCCTCGGAACAGAGCAGTGATCCGAAACCGTTGTTTCTTCCGGTAGGCATGAGAAGCTTCTCCCCGCAACCTCACAGAGGCCACCTGATTCTCGAAGGTGTTTATCGTTAGAATCAATTCATTGTTGACACTATATTTCGGAAAGGAATGAGTGCCACTTTGATCCCTGGCTCGCCCACGCAACGAAATCTGCCGATTTCCCGGATTTCTCGGGCCTGTGAAGCATGTCGTGCTCGGAAAGTTCGCTGTAACGGCGAAAGCCCCTGTGCCAGATGCCGTGGGACTAATCGCCATTGTGAGTACCGCTCGCAAAGGTCAGAGACACGACCGACCCGCAAACCATTGAGAGCCCATAATGCGTCCCGTCCAAGACCATCAGGTGTGTTGTCGTCCACAGCCCCGGTCCGCAATGACCCGGTCCACTTCAAGAGACAACGAGAGTTGCGGGCGGGCATCGGAGTATCAAATGTCGACACTGGCTCATTTCAGTATTACGGTAAGCAAGATCTAGCTGCCCCCTTGCGTTGTTCTATTCTTTCTTTCCTCGTTTCCGCTCTCGGTCATCCGCATCCATCAATCAACTCACACCAGCCCAGGTCCTTCGTCCCACTTCTGCTTCATTCAACGCATGTACCAACGTATTCAGCAAAAGACTGATACACCACTTCTGACCCCTACTAATGCGGTTCCCGATGGCGTCAGGAATTGGAACTTGGAGCAATTTATGTTCTCCGTCGGTGTGGACAGCAACCCTTCTCGATGTCCAGCGGAGTCGTACTTTCCCCGAGACTTAGGAGAATCATTTATCGATTCCTACTTTCGTATCATTCATCCTCAGGCGCCCGTTCTTGTATATTTGGATGTAGTAAAGTCGTGGGATAATCTCTGGAGCCCACCGTGGGAACGGCGCGATACCAAGGGAGATGAAATACTTTTTATGGTACTTGCCATTGGAGCAAGAGTATGCAGCTTTGAGGGGAAACAGAACACTCGCTCATCGGAAGGCTGGGCACAGCACTTTGTAGAAAAGGCAAAACGTCTGAACGACGCATTCGAAGATATTAGCATGTCCTCTACGCACTTCATGCTCCTCAATGTAAGGTTCTGTTCCTTCCCATGTTATTCTTGCCCTCCTTGTTTCCTCGGGGCACTCTGCTGATTGTTGTCGGTTCAGGCGATATACGCCTTCCAGGTCATGAGACCGAATGAAGCGTATCTGTATCTTGGACATGCTGCTCGGATCGCGATGGCTCTTGGTATTAACCGATTGCAAGTCGTTGATGGAGTTAATGCTAAAGCACATCGACTAAGGCTAACCTTTTGGACTATATACGCCTACGAGCGCTCATGTGCTCTATATACCGGGCGTCCATCCGCATTTCGTGACGAGCTTAACGATATACCGTATGTAGAAGACTTTCCGGCGTCAGACACTCTCGAAATGCCTCCCGCGAGCGTGACTCACTTGAAGCCGTCTACGGATTGTGGGTTTATTCGAGCGATAGCTAAGCTTGCCGCGATCGCAGATCGAATACTCGTTGAAATTTACTCGCCCACCCGCATTCCATCCTCTCCCAATGCCATGAAAGTCCACGAGGCTATAAGGCAGTACGAACTTGAGTTAGATGCAATAACTCACGACCTCCCATCACATTTACATTTCTTTGACGAGGACCTCCCCCTTGGGGACAGTTGGCAGGAGATCCAGAGGATGACATTAGGAAATCAGTTTTATTTCACGCGGATGCTAATCTATAGACCAGCTTTGGTCTTTGCAACTCTCCTTAACTCGCAAAACAAGGGCCAGGGATATGTGACAGAGGATCTACAGTTGTGTGGCTCCATTAGTGAGGCAATATCATCGGCCCAGAGTATCGTTCAGCTTAACCACGATGTCTATTTCCAACGCTACCCGGAGGCTAGGTTTGACGGTTCCTCGGCCAGCCTTCTAGTCTCTGCATGTGTGACCCTCCTCTATGATGTGTTTGACCCAATGACGACGCCGGATAACGCAAGAAAGATATTTGCCAGTGTCGAGCGTGCGATCAAGTGTCTCGATCAAATCAACCACATCGGTCAGACTAGTGGAAAGGCCCTTAGCCTAGACGTCATGAAAGTCGCCAAGGACACCTTGCAGTCGACTCGGGAAGATAGCGCTTTAAGTGACGACCTATTGAGCTCATTCCCATGGCTACAGTACGTTTGCGAACGCTACCTTTCCCCTTCTCCCCCTGTTTTGCGTTTGACATGCTTCCCATGATGATACTAAGTACTTCACAGATATGGCAACTATGCCCCTCGCGAAAACGGCCTTGGCTCGGAGCCCGTAGCTGACACTCTTCCGCAAGGAGAGGAGCCAGCAGTATCTGCGTACATCTCGAATGACACTCCTGCGGTGGCGACTTCAATTGATGCATATAATTCTGCTCAAGTCCCGGCACCCGAGGTCCATTACATGTCCCATTGGCTGGAAGCTGGCTTTGATCCGGAAGATATCCCACATTGCTTATACTAGCATCTTCTTGAGTGTTTGTTGTCCTTCGTTCCCCTTTTACCTTCTGGCGGGGTATCTCTCTGGCCAATTCCGAAGGGACACGTTACCATCAGGACCCTAGGGAAGGGTACAGACATCATCGTTGACCATGCAGATCAACATTTGGAACGTGACTTCCTTCAGATGGCACATAGATAACTTGTTTAATATTTTTATATACGCCGGCGGAAATTACACGGTCGATAAATAGACTCTATCGTAATTCACCCAGCCATCCTCACCCAATTGGATATAAAATTCTAATATATTGAGGTTATAGATATTACAAAATATTGCATCACACCCTACCACCCGTAAGCTCGAGTTATCGTACTTTCCAAAGACAACTAAACGGGAAGTTGCCCTCCGATTTCCGAGATTTAGGCTAAAACTATTAGGGAGGTCATTTGGCTACTTCGGATGTAGGTGTTCGGACCGAGTGTACGCATCCGAGGGTTTCTAGATTACTAAATAGTTTTAGGACCTGGGTCGATTCGCTTACTAAATCAGTTTGCAAGCTGAGTTAATATTTGGTGCTCCTCTTACAGATTTGCCCTCATGAATCTTCTCGGGAAAAAGCTTGTCGCCAGTTTACCAGAAAGAGCTTAATAATAGTATTAAATCTATCCCACCGTTATCCCACCGGCACAGCTACCAGACATTAATGGTTTATAAGTCCTTTCAAAGCAGGCAAATATAGCATGTATATAAATTAGTTACTCTTGTAGTAGTAGAAGTATATATACCTGGAGCCGAGTCATAATTTCTTCTGGTTAAATTCACACAGCCATCTATCTATACTGCACGCCTTCACCAGATACTTGTCTCTCGCACTCCTCACATCACACCACATACCTATACCCAGAATCCACGCAAAAGATCATTTACTCACTCAAACATGCCTTTCGCCCCAACCACCGACCACCAGGAAATCTACTACGAGATCCAAGGCCAACCCGGGCCAGGACCTACTCTAGTCTTCGTCTCCGGCTACATGGGCATAACCAACATCTGGCATCCATTAATCTCCAGCCTTCGCTCTCGCCACAAGTGCATCGCCTACGACAGACGGGGATACGGAAGATCCTCCAAGCCCGAATCACCGGACAGCTACACCATCCCCGGACACGCATCTGATCTGCACGCCGTGTTGCAAGCTGCGAATATTATCCACCCCATCGTCCTCATCACACACTCAATGGGCGGAAACATCGCATCAGGATACTACCTCGCGCACCAAGATACTGTTGCCGGGATTATATACACGGGGACCTACTACGACGGCAAGACCGTCGATGAGAGGTTTCTGACCTATGATGCGATCACGGATGGCGTCGAGAGTCCGTCTCGGTCGGTGGAGTTTTATATCGCCATGGGATTGAGTGAAGATATCGCCCTCGAGGCGGCGAAGTGGGCCCCGCATGGTCGGAGGAATAATGCGAAGGCGTTGCTCCAATTCGACATGCAAGGCAATTATGCTCACATAACTGTGCCTACGCTTATTGTTCAGGGGGAATTTGATCTGCTGCCATTGGAGCAGTGTGTTTTGCCCATGGTAAGAGAGCTGCCGTCTTGTCGGTTGGAGGTTTTGGCCGGTGTGTATCATTTTCCGGCGACTGAGGCGCTGGAGAGGGTGGAGGGGTTGGTTGATGGGTTTGTGGAGAGTTTCTGAGTGTGTTTGGAAACGGTCAGTGGATAGGAGGTAGACGCTGCAATTCAGTACATACATAGTAGCCTCAACCTGCATAGACATAGTTAGTGAATGTCAGAGTGCCCAGTGATGTTTGATCCAGACAGCGAATGGACTCGCTGTTCTACCTCCTACAACTGCCGCTTTCTCAAGGGTATTTGAGCCTTAAGAATTTGATAGCCCAGCATGTATAATCATGTAAAATTAGTGTTGGTGTTGAGGTACAAAGCCCAGCTATCCAATCAGCAACTAGTGACCATCACTTTGGCACCTTTCAGAACGGCCTGCTAAGCTGCAGCACTTCCAAGGACTCCTAGTCCTGTGACAGTCGATATCGAACTGTTCTATTTGCTCTTGGAACTAAGCAATGGCTGAAAGTGATCTAAACAGTCCTGTGAGAAATGATACCATACAGAAGCGGCGTCCGGCCCGCTCACGTGCTCATCTCCGTAAACGTTGGAAACTGCAAGGATAAGAAGCCCATTTCGGGTCATAATACGCAGCACAGTTCCTAATTCTCATCGGTCGAAGATCTGATATCGAACCGGTAGAGAAACCGAGGAACCTGGCGGCATCCCTAGGCAGGGCCGCAGGAACCGTGAACCGTGAACCGGTATTCTCGGACCTGGCTGACACTGGGTACCTTCCAAGCCAGTTATGAGCAACAGTGCAATCATTTATACGATATATACCGATCTTGCGATCGGTGGCCATTACTTAATTTCAAGGGGAATGTCACCGGAAGTGGTTAACTATGTCCGGTTCTCTAGGGATATATAAGCCCGTCTAGTACAAGGTGGAGATGAAAGTCGAGTATCTTATACATGCAAGTTCTTCTATTATCATAGTTCGGTGTATAAATCGCCAGTCCCCTTGTTATAGTCTTGTATCCAGAAGCTTTGTCTTGTACGCGATGGCCTCCGTATTGAAGAACTTCCTGGGTTTCCAAGCAGCCACAAATGAGAGCAACGTATGCCCAGCGCCTCCGGAGAAGACTCCAGTAAGAGCTCTTCCGGCTATATGGTACACATCTCCAGAGCTCTACGAACTTGAACGACGGGCAATCTTTTCCAAGAAATGGTTACTCACCACGCACATACTACGATTCCCCAATACAGGTAGCTGGTCTCGCTACAACAACGCGGGATACCCTTTCATTCTTGTCCGAGGCCAAGGTCAAGACATAAAGTCATTCCATGATATCTGGTCTGATGAGTTCAACGACGAACTCGCGCAGACTCTAGTCTCCGAGGACACCAAAACCAGATCTTTCCACGTCCACCTGGATGCGAATGGCTTTATCTGGATAAAATGGATGCTCGCAAGCAGCCTGAGATGTCGTGGGAGAAAGATTTCAGAGGCATCGACGAGCAGCCTCGATTCAAGGATTTCAAATTCGAGGACTACCTGTTTGACCACGCTTGGGAGATGGATGGTCCGTATAACTGGAAGATTCTTGTGGATAATTATAATGAGTAACGTCCCCTTATATACTATTCTTCTGTGTCTGTCTACTGGCAGTCCCACTACGTTGCTGGCGTCCAGGCCTGTTTTCTGCACCCAGGGAAGATTTTCAAACTAACTGAGTTGGATAGGTGTTATCACTGTCATACAGCGCATCCTGATGTGCCATCGTTGGCCGATCTCGAAGCCTATGCGGTTGACACAGTGGACGGATCTATCATTCACTTTGCCAACGCCAAGCCAGACCAAGTTGAACGGGGCCTGAAGATTGCCAGCACATACTATTTCCCAAATGCGTCAATGACAGTAACGTCAGTGCTCATCAAGCTACTTACCGAGTCATGTTATTAACCACGTGATGTTTAAACAGGCCGCATTTCTTCTTCATGCAACAATTTGTTCCCACCTCGCCCACCAACTGCGAGATGCGCTACGAAGTGTACCGGAATAAGAGCTCCAGCCAGGAGGATTTCCAATTGATCAATGGGATGTACAAGCAAATCATGGCGGACGATAAATATCTCTGTACCGAGGCACAGAAGAATATCGGTAGAGGTGTCTTTATTAGTGGTCTACTGCACCCCAGAATGGAGAAAGGGCCATTATACTTCCAAGGCGTTTTGCGTAACCATTATGACACGTAAGGCCGATTGGGGTTTGTGGGTAGAAGCATCTATGGAGATCATACAGTGTACTAAGTTTATTCTAGATCTAACTACTACCACCGGCGCTAATTTGCAGGGGTGCGCGTGATCCTCGTTTCCTCTCCATCCACCAGCCTTTGAATGGCCTTTTGCGGTTTTCTCTGTTTGTCTAGCTGGGCCGCATTTTCTCTGAACATCGTTATCATCTTTCTGACTTTAACCGAAATGTACATGTTGGGCATACCATCAATATCGTCCGAGATTGCGTGGCTGAAATACAACTCACTAGCCTTCAAGTCCGTTCAATTCGAAATGATGCTAGATCCTTCCCGCCTACCACCTGAACTATTTCATAGACTACGCAACTGATGGGAAATGCGGCTTTGCGGCTCTCTGCAACTTTTCCCTTGTGTCTCATCAGTGGTATGCTTCTCTGGATGCTAGAATCTACTCGAGATGGTTATATGATGGCGAACATCATTCGATTTCGTCTTTGTGGAAATTTCTTCGAATTGTACTCTGCAATAGACGTATTCTCCTGCAGTCTTGCCGCATTTGCAAGGATAATGACACTCCACATGACGCACAGCCTTAGCTGTATTAACCTAGTATGTTTGTATACACTGAGGTGGCAAATAGAAGTGCCGCTTTCTTCGGCTAATTCTAGTTTGTAGAGGATGACTCTTCTAGAATCGGGGATCAGACAGGCAACCAGAAGGCTTTTCACTTCGATGACAACTAAATTCTATCGAGCCACAAGAAAATACGGAACACCAAGTCATCGCCAGATGGTTGTCCTGCCTGAAAACACACTTCCGACGTTACGTTTGGTACAGAAATCCAACTTGCTTAGGGAATACAATTATAGACGGTTATCTGCTCTAAAATGATTTCAGCATGCCCTACAGCAGCACTGCAACATTCGCACACCTCAACTCATACAACTGTTTGACAGCGCGGCTGATGAAACATTCGACATGGGGATTATATATGCACAAATGGCCACGGGCAAATACTAATGCCAATTTTGACAAACTTTGGCGCTCATACCTGGTTGTAGCCAAGTATGATAACCGAGTAGATAGTGCTGAATAGCATAATCTTAAGAGCAAAGGCCACTGGAAGACTTAACCGGGCTTTAATTCCATCAGGACACGTGGTGGGTAGGTTTAAATATACGCATGTAGGAATCTACATAGTGGTAGCCTGTGTATCTCGCTTTTAAAGAAAGAGTTGGTGTAGTGTATCTAATAGCCCAGAAAAAGTACAGCTTGATCAACATATAGTGACAATGTGTCAACATTAGGGCCAAACCTAAATATCAAGAATTTGTATCATACTGAAGGGATATTGAAAGCGATAGCGGCGTGGTAAGATACACTGACCTATGAATGAAAGAGGAATTGAATGAAGTGCGTAGGAAAAGTATCAGAGACTAGCGATGCATGTAGAAGCAGCAAGGAGGCGGCCGGATGTCAGAGTTTCAACATGAGCAGGCCAACTACAATAAAACGCTAAGCCTCAGAAGGCAGCCCTTTGAAGTATAGCAGTTAGCCGCAAATGAACACGTGGGGAAACCCAACCAAGAATGATGCCCATTCTAGTTCCTCGCAGAACAGTCAAAGCCCGAGATCGACACTGTGCGAGCATCTGATTTGTCCGCAAAAAGTACCCTGCCGTTGGATTCAGAAGACACCAAATACGCACGGACAATTCCTTGCATAATAGTTTTGTGGGTCCAAGCGAATAAGAACTTCCAGACAACACGAATCGATGGAGGGAGGCTACTTTCAACTGGTGGTGGAGCACACATCCGAGGTAGTCGCGGGTGCCTTGTCAGTCTCTAGACCCACACATACCAACAGTCCAGCCAGAAGAATTCTGCTAAATTCCCTGACTCGACACAATCTATAACTATTAGCTAATGACCCACGTATATGCATTAATAGGAGGAACGAAATTAACTTTCTCGCACCATTGGGATAGCATTCCGTTGACCTAACATCCAACACATATCCGGCTATTATGGCTAAAGCCGCGGTCAGATCCCTCAATTAAATAGCTATCTAATCCAAAGAATTGATAAACAGTGGGGTGAGTCTATCAATAAGGCAAAACCAGTATCGAACAAAAGTACGAACTCTGCAGTCACTTAATCCAGATATGGCCATGTTACTGAATTCATCCGAAAGCGGCCTTATCTTGTTAGTGGATCTGAACATAGTAGACAGGAGCTTAAAGGTCCTTGGAACAAGCGATAAGATTCAATTGACAATGGAAATTTACTGCATACTTCCATTGGATGAACATTGCTATATTCCCACCAAGCCTCCCAGTATCTGTCTTTCTACAGCCTGCTTCTAATCTCAAACACCGTACTCCCGCCATAATGTATGCCTGAGCCTATGAGACTGTTCAGTAGGCTCTGCATTGTGTCCTTGATCTCTGATTGAAGTTGTATAGCGTTGTCGATGTAATCGAGGGTCGTTGCAGCATCAAGGCTGATTCCATCGCTCACTGCCGGATCTTGCGTTTCACACAAGAGTTGCTCTATTAAATCGGATAGCGTTGCACTAAGCTCGGACAGCTATGACGAAAGTCAGCGTTCTGTAGTTCCAGATATCTAGATCAGCATTAACCAATACTGACATATGTGAGAAACACCGCCGCATCTCGAGACTTCCTTTGTCGATCGCCAGGGGCGGACAGCCTGTTACGAGTATTAAAATGTATGGAACACCGTCAATGAACAGAAGCAAGAGCATACACGTTTCCAATGGACTGTGGCATCGCAAGATGAGGATCTTTCGTTTGGTGTACCAAATGATAAGAAAACGACAAGTGGTTGGCATAAGAAGAACGATAGCAGGAAAGCGATGTTGCTAATGTTTAAATACGAAGGAGTATAGGGATGGTTCATCAGCCATCGTGACTTGGACAGTACTATTGGCGCCACTATACTAAGAGATTTTAGGTGTCTCAAAATTGGTAATGATCCTAAGGCCTCCAGCATGGCTGAAGTCGCAGTGCAGCATTGGTACTGTTGTCGTTTGTAACTCTGTGATGAACGCAGAACAATCTATTTGTTCGTGAGTCTATCTCAATATTTTGCAGTAATGATCATCGTTCCGTGGCGTCAGTAACTTTAGTGGCTGCAAGAACCCATGACTACTATAGTGCGAACTGGGCCCTTTGAGCCGTAACGGTCGCAACATATTTCCCTAACCTCTTTGGTGTTTGGCGAAACCGGGATTTGGATTAGATAACTATTCTAGATGTCTAACTTTGTATGATCGATTTTATACTTTTGTTATATAGTGTATAGAAATTAGAGAACAAGTGTACGATTATATACAGAAACGTATCTTAAAACATTTTGTAGCTGTTTTAGTAAGCTATATATTTTGTTGCCTACCCCGCGCCGTTGTATTCATTAAAAGAGCTAGGGCTAAGTCAAGCCCTATAGTGATACAACTACTGATGGCGTCGACAATCGTTCCAAGCGATGAAATATTGAACTTCACATCGAATATACGACATAGGTACCATACGTCCTTTCTTGCACCATCGAAGAATTTAGCATGTACATAATGTATATCCTAGATAGTATCTCCTAAGGATGCTTGTAAGGCGTGGGAAATTGTTCGATTTATCACTAGTTCAGCATTGCAGCGGCTCAACAGGCACAAGAGAATACAATTTACTAATTCAGATTTCTAGCCTTCGACTAGTGTTGTAGAATAATGAAATCAATGAAAGGATATACAACGGAAAATGAAGGCATATATTAATCCAGTCACTTACCTCACTACTGAGTACTATACTTTCGACTGTCGCTTTTTATATATCTAGCCTTAGAATTGTATAACCCCGTTGAGAAATATTCACAGAGTCATATTGCTGTACATAGATATCGCAGCTAAATAGAAAGATCTAGTGGTTCGTGGGTCATGCGATCAACTGAAGAAGGGATTAATGAACTGCACATCATGGATGTACTTCCCCATTAAGATGGCTATAGCACACTCTTCCACACCTTCCTATATCTCTCCGATCTCGCCGGGCTATCACGTTCCTGAATGGCAGCTTTGAATCCTTTCTCTTTACTCAGTTCCTGAAACGCAACACCTTCAGGCGAGTTACGGGTGATACCGTCGAATATCGTAGACAGTTTCTGGCTTCTAAGCAGTGGGCCCTCAATAAGACCATTTATCACCTGCTTCTGCATCCACAGTTGATTTTGCGGGACCGACGCAATGCGATTTGCCAACAGCAACACTGTTTCCTCCAACTCCTCCTTGGGCACCGCTTTAAGAACAAGTCCCATCTCCGCTGCCTCAGCTCCACTAATCAAGTCACCCGTGAAGAGCATGCGCTTAGCCTTCTCAACCCCAATCCGATAAGCCCACATCGCAGTAGTCGGACAACCCCAAACCCGACTCGGAGGATAGCCGATGCGAGCATCGGTTGCCATGATGACCAGATCGCAACACAAGGCGATGTCACTTCCGCCCGCCACCGCAGCACCATGGACCTGTGCGACCGTGGGCTTATGACTATGAAATAGCTCTGAGAAGCAGTCGGTATTCTCTTTCATCATAGTGTAGTCGATCAAGGGATCGTAGCCCTTTGAGAGATCCTGTGATCCATGAGTCTCGCCACGGATCGCGTTCTGGGAGTAAATGTCGAGGTCATAGCCACCGCAAAATCCGGGCCCGTTACCTTTCAGGATGATGCAGTGGACGGTTGGGTCTGCATTGGCTAGTTTGACTGCGTCTCGGAGATCCCTTGGGAGGTGGCCGTCGATGGCATTGAATCGATCGGGACGGTTCAGGGTTATATATGCGATCTTGCCGTCGGGGGACTTTTCGTAGAGTATCGTCTTGAATGAGTTTGCTTCCATTTTCGGAGAATGTTGGTTGTAGTGTCGTATGCATCTAGTTATTGGAGGTATAAAAGGTGAAGATTACAATATAACTTCGCCTATGGGTTGCTTCAACCTCGGCTCGGATGTTAGAGCTGGTGATCCCCGCAGATGTCATAACCAAGGCCAAGATACGGATCAATGCAGATAAATGAAAGGAACAAATATATTGAAGTCATTATATATAGCATCTGCTGCTTGACTAATAGCTGAAACCTTTATAATCAACGGATCGCACAGCATGAGAGTCAGTGATTTATTCATCATCACGTGGACAGTATTATACAGTCCTCAAAATATATATACCAAGTCAACACTCAATGTACACTCAACATCTGCAAAAACTGATCCCCCAAAGCATTAGCAGCAGTAGGATTCGCGCCCGTAACCAGCTCACGATCAACAGTGATGCTGCCAATCTTCTCCTTCGCCCCTTCAATCATAACCGCACCTTCATTCCTCAGAACTGACTCCACCTTCTCAATCTCCCCACCCATCATCATCTCCATCATTTTCTCCTCAGCATCACTCCAAGAGGTAATCTTATACCCCTTATACGCAAACTCCCCATCCCCGGCAAACTTCGTACTCAAAAACGCAAACGGCCCATGACAAATCGCAGCCGTCGGCCGACTCTTCGCATGAAAATACTTCAAAATGCGCCCGAGATCTTTATCCGCGCCCAGATCTCTCAACGGCGCATGTCCATCGGGGATAAACACACCGGCAAAGGACTCCAACTCCTCATCGCTGATGGAGCTGAATGTCCGCGGGTGACTGAATCCATTCTCCCGCTTCATGCGATCGATGAGCTCGTTCTCGCGGCGGCGTTCGTAGAAGTTGCCCGCGAAGGCGAGGAGAGATTCGCTGTTGGGATCGGGGGTGGGTTCTTGGCCTTTGGGAGAGGCGAAGGTGACTTCGTACCCGGCGTCGAGGAGTTTCTGGAGTGGTTTGGCGAGTTCCATGAGGAAGAAGCCGGAGGGTTGGTCGACGGTTTTGCCGGCATCTTGGCCGCTGGTTTTCTTTAGGGGGAAGGAGTCGGCGTCGCTGAGGATGATGAGGACTTTTTTGGCGGGCATCTTTGCTTGGTATTCTGTTGAACTGGAGAATATTAAGTGAATAGATCTGGTTTGGTTGTTGAGGTCTGGTTATAGTCCGATCGTTTTATGTCCTTTTTATATGTTTTCTTATCGATATGACTTTAGAGTGACATCGGGATGACGTACCCAGTCTACTCTAATATCCAACAAATTTATACGTAATAATTCTATACTGTTATCTTATGCAGTAGGTACATTGTTCAATATTATTTCTTTTGTATATTTTATTTTTTTTATGTAAGCTACATATCCGTGTGCTTATGCTAGGACCTCAGACTCAAGAAAGCTACAAGCCCGACAAGCGTCCCCCAAAGTAAATCTTTAGCAAAAAAAGAAAAAAAAAAGTATTATGGCTCAATTAGCTATATACATACAAAGGACGCCATTCTCACTTTTGTCTCGCGACAGCGAACTTTATACACAGATTAAAAACGGTATGTTCAGTTTTGCAAGAGGCTATACGGGCGACAACAACGAACAAAAGAAAATGTAAACAAAAGAGATCTCAGGGCTTGCTATACTGAATGGAAACACTATGTCTCGCATAGATGTTCGTCTGGGTAAAGTAAGGGTCATAATTGCTCTCTTCCATAGACAGTTCCTGCGCCGGCATGAGAGGTTGCTTGGAATGTCCCGTTCCAGATCGTATCTGAGACCAGAAGCTACCCCGACTGAGTTTTAGTAGCGGTCTTAGGTTCGGGAGGCAGGCGGCGATAATTCCAACTGTGGCTTCGACGCATGTATATACCACGACGGGGGTTTGGTTATCTGTTGTCGGTCGGGTGGTTAGTGAGGGTCTAGGTGGAAAGAGCATGTTAGGGTTAGGTATAGCTGGGATACTTACAGGTAACGTCAGGCCCAGAACGTGTGAGGTTTATCATTGCTACGAGCCGGACGATGTCGAATATCAGGGTTCTGGGAGTTGAGGGTTAGGGCAATGTTGATTCGGGATAGAGGCAAAGAGTGCTTACAAGCCGCCAGTAACAAACACCCCGGAGAGCAGCAGTCTCTGGGTTTTGGAGATCGGCAGTGCCCAGACGAATTTCAACGGCATCGCGAGAAGAACCGCATCGGTCAAGATGTTGGGAATTTGCTGGCCATAGTAATATTGGGCGGAGTCGAGGCAGGATCCGGGCACTGATGGATCCCAAAACTTGTTGACTGGAAGGCAGAGCAAGATCCCCACCACACAAACGCTCAGCCACCACAGGATGACAAATCCGGCGACGATATTGGCGGCGAAAATCATCCGCGGAGTGGAGAATAAGCGCTTATAAAGGGCGAGGACAGATAATTTAACAAAGGCAATGCAGCTGGAATACACCAAGGGATTGGACCATCCAATCTGATTCAAACAGTAAGTGGACCGCCGCGCAAAGGAAACTGGAGACGCAAACCTTCAGGTAGATTGTGAGATTCTTCGCGGGAATCATCGTGATGTGGGAGCCCAGCCCGTTGAAAAGCACTGGCATCAGATTAGCCACCTGGACACGTGCATGCCGATGAAAGGACGGCATCAAGGCCACCTACGGATTGCAACTCCGGTTGAGCATCCATATTTAAAAAGCTACGACAGAATTTAGCAAGGACTCCGAAAAAGAAGCTTCCGGAAGGTACTTTTGCATACCAGAGCGATTATAATCAGATAATCATCCAAGTAGAGCCGAGTGCCATTTAACTTCCTCGCTAGAAGCCGGAGAGCGACAGCAGTTGTGGACAGGATAAAGGCAAAGTAAAGCGTGATGATGACGGACCGGCGGAGATCCTGATTGGGGTGTTCGAAATCTCCTGGGACACCATCGTCTGACATTAGTTGTTGAGACATGACAGGTACTCTGTCCAAGACTGCAATGGGAAACTGAGATAAGCATATACTGGTAGGAATCCTAACGGTAGGAAGACGAAGGTTGTGGCTTCGAGTATTTGGAATCACCTCTCGCGCGGCCAGCGGAAGGGTTAATAAATACTACCTGAGTTCTCGGTGGGACAGGGAGTTCGCGCATCGACACCCGTATGTGTCAGGTTCTTCACGTCTAGGGCGTCCAAAAATAAAAGTCAAAAGACAATGTGGGGAGGGACCGCCGATTCATCACATTGAACGCCGACTAAATAGTGTGAGCAATAGATAGGCCGAGTCCAGGAGGATCCATTTCCGTGCATCGATCAACATCGTTTACTAGCCATGTGGTTCTTATGAGGGGTATCCGTGTACATCCATCCCTCCCAGGGCGAGCGCTGTGGGGCATTCATCGCAACGTAGGGAACCACAGACAAGGATCTAAGTTGCCGACTGCCTTCCAAGGCCCTTCGAACCTTGACAGGTATCAACCTTGCTTCGGATGGAGTCATATCCCCGATAAGCTTTGAGCGAGGAACGGCGGCGGCTGGATACATCAACTTTCCCAACCGACAGATCCCGGTTGTCTTATCCACCGTGTCCACCGATACGCGTAAATCTCGCCGGGGAGCGTTGTGAAACGGTGCGCTCTATCCAAAGCTGCAAGGTACCTACCTCGGTGCTCGCGTCGTGTATCAGCTGTTAAGAGCGATCATCGACAGATCGCAATCGAGAATATGTTGAGGTTCGTTTCAGGGCCCAGGGATGAGATTAGGGCTGGTGGTCAGAGCTCCGTAACCCCTTACACAATGTACGGATACCCGCCAATCAGAGCAGCGCAGGAAGGCGGACGGTAACTTAATTCCGAAATAGTCAAAACAAAGTCCTTTTGTTTTTCTGTCGGGGAAATTTGTGCCGACCTGACAGATCGCATCACTCGCATGGACGTACGAGCCTTTGACTTTCTCCCTTGCATCCCTAGGTTTGACGCTAATAACGATAGAAGATGCTCTCATTTGCTCCAGCCTCCTTCCCCCCTTTAAGATGGAGTACATCTCAAGCGAAGGAGTTATCGAGTCTTGTTGACATCCCTTCCAATTTCGTTTAATAACAGATTAACATTGATCTTTTTCATTCTTTATCGCTTTTCGTTATGATTTTGCTCAGCGGGTCCAGAGTGGGTATCGAAATTATCTCATGAACTCCTGGATATCACGCATCCATGATATGTTAGTCTGATCAAATTTGAAGATGTATTTGAACACGCCAAGCCCGACTACGAAAACGGGTTGATATGGATATGAGCTCGGCAATCGCCCAAGGGGTCAGAGACACAGCCGAACTATCAAACCAACAAAGCTAGTTGGTGGAGGCTTCCCCCTGCGCCGTTGATGTGCAGGTTCCCGCTCAAGCACATCGTAAGGCAGGGCGCTAGAACACCATTGGTTTCGGTGCCAATAATTGCTGCCATGGATGAGATCTCGTCCCTTACCGACCTTGTTTGCCGACCGGCTTGTACTATGACATCCCAAACACTACCAAAATTGGTATTGTTCACCCTGAGACACTTGTGTTTCTCCCTTTCAGGTTATACACCCATCGGCTGGACCTCTAGGAGGCGGTGCTGACAAGGAGGCTATCCCTTGATGTCCAGGGGTAGTCTTTGTCTGAGAGGTCGCATGTCATCCGGAGTTTCTTGCACAACTTCAGGCACGAACTTGGTGACACCCGCGTGATAGATACCTAGGGTCTGGAGTATACCTTCGTTATCATCGCGTTGTCATGACTGGGCTATCACTGACTCGTGAGATCTGCCTCTTGCTCTTCACTCTCGTCACTCTCGTGAATTCCAACTATCGCTTAGATGGGACCATTTCTTGATTCTGTGTTGACCAGCATAGAAGGTGATCAATACCGAAACGTGTGTTTATGGGTGAAATGCTCCCCGACGACCACGGACACTGTGACGAGTGAGTTCCCAGTCGACGAACAAGATAGACCGCACACAGTCTTATCACCCGTTTCAAGTCTCCTGTCCAATTATTATGCCTATCTAACGTGTAATAGTGACTGACCTGATTCTGAAAGACTCTGTCCCCCGAGAGAGCCCTGCGATCGACCAAGCCAAGGTGGCAGCCTAGACAGCAGTGTTTCAGACCTCTGTGATATTGGCCCTGATCGACTCAGTACCTATTGCAATGACGATCCGAGCTCTCGGGCTTATTGCTCAGGGGCTGTCATGTTGCAGTGTGATAGAATGCATCCTGAACTGATAATTATGCATCCGAGACATTGGTCGGATTCTTATGCCGTCTACTCTAGGACCTTGAGTCAAACTTATCGCTGATGCGAATAGACTTTGGTGCACGAGATGTGTTTCCATCACGGTGCGCTTGACATGGCAACTCGCACATGGTCATGTTTGCTAATTCCACCTTGTTGTCTTACAAGGCGCGCTAGTCGCTGTGTCCTTTTTCCCAAGCGGAAACAGATGTGCAGCGATGAATCCCACTCGGAGCATATGAAAGATAACGACGAAGTCTGATCATGCAACCTGAATGCCACGATGGAAAAGCACACCACTCGAACCTACAGTTCCTGGGCCCTCGCGTTAAAGTAATCAATATTAACAAGAGAAACATAAATACAGGTCAATCTATGTATCAGGGTCCATTCCCAAATCTCCTCTTATCCTTGTATTTCTGGTGACATTGTTACCGCCAGCGTCCACCAAATCGCCTAAGGCAGATCAAGCCACAACTTCAACATCTTAGGATAGTTCGGTGTTCCCAAGCCAGTGGCGGGGTCCCATCTGAAAGACCGCGAGTCAGCAGCTAGCCACGAAACAGAGCGAAAATGAATACTTACCCAGGAGCAGTTGAGAAACCGTCCGTTCCACAGCCGGGATTTGTACCATTGGTGATATCATTCAGGACGGAGGGATTCTTGTAGAGAACTGGGTTGATAAAACCAACGGGACCCTTACCGACGGCTAGACGCTCGTCGATAATGCGGTTGATGATGGAAGCAAAGATCGGAGTGCCTAGTATAACAAACATTTGGTTAGCAGCTGCAGAGTTGCATTTCCAATAAGAAGCCAGTGTGGAGAGTTAACATACTAGCACTTGTTCCACCCGACGAACCGAACTCGCCGCCATTGAAGACGGCAATGTTGTCGCCGTTAGCGGCTACATCAGGATAGCCTCGCCCCAAGCGATTGTAAAGACCGCCATTCTTGCCGAGGTTTTCGGCGCCTTCGTAGTATGGATAGGGAGGGTTGTGGTCCTTGAAGTATCTGCCTTCAGCGTCAGTCAAAGGCTTATTATCATGGGTCAGAAGACGTACGTGGCAACGGCTTCCGCCTGGTAATCAGGGATGGGGTAGATGTTGCTGAAGCCACCACCCGAAGCATAACTGTACAAACCATCTGGATCGTACACGGCACTCTCCGGCTGGGAAACGGTGTATCCCGGGTAGACCTTGGTGGCGCCGACGTTGGTGATATATGGGCAGCTGCATTCATTAGTGCATGAAGTTTACGAGTGGCAGTGGACGTCTCTTACCTGTTAGGGAATGCAGGGCTGAACACTGTCCCATTGTTCAGGCAGCCATTAACGCTGTTACCATCTCCTGGGGGTCCTGCTACACCGTTATCACCAGAGGCAAAGAGTACCGAGACTCCCTGCAGACCAAGCTTCAGGAACCTGGAAAGGATTAGCGTTGAATGGCGCAACTGCATGGGATAATAGCAACGAAGACCTACTCCATGCATTGTCTCTGTTGGTAATTTGCGGGAAGGTCATTCTCCTGTTCGCCGTATGATACGCTGATGACATTCGTTGGTTTAAACACGCCACACATGAGCTGTCCCTCGTAGCCAGCGTCATCAGGATAAACGGGATCCAGAGAAGGGTCGTTGCCACATTCACCATACGCGCAGTAGGTGCAGTAAGACTATATATTGCGTGACGTTAGTGATGCAGTTCAGATACTATGATAATCCAGTTTCAACTCACGCCATCAAGTGCGTCCAAGAAAGTGTTGAGGAATCCCGTGGTATTGCTGGCCCAGTTTGCATCATCAGTCTGGTACAGCGTGATGCTCTGCGGATGCACGATCGGATATGCCAGTTCGAAATCGAGATCTGACTCCCCACCCGCCTTAGTCACGGGGACTGGAGCCTCCGCACCGTCGATGAAGGCGGGGATGGGGTGGGTGCCTTGAGGAATATTCTTGGCAAATGTCTTGAAGAACAGGTCGAGGTCCTCCTGCGCATAGTAGTCCCCTTCCTCGAAAATTCCCAACGAGTTATTGGGCTGGGGCGCCGCACGCGCTGAGGGAATCTCGTACAAAGCCCGAATGCAGTCTGGTGTGATCAACTGATCGCAATTAGTGACATTGAGGCCTTTGACATCGTGTTGGTGAATTGGTCGTCCTCCGCGAGCAGGGAGTTTCGTCTTTGTGCTGGCAGAGCCCCTTCTACGCAGCCTGGAGGGTTTGCTCGAGGATGGGTTCAGATTGACACCAGGATGCACATAGTCGATATGCTTCTGCACTGAAGCGGGGACATGATACCTGCATATTGTCTCAGCCAGGACGTCTTAAGACATTTCAACGGGATGTAAATCTCACTGTTCGCAAGCAATTGCTTTCTTGCCAGTTTTCCTATTATGGTACTCATAGTACGTAGTGTCGAACAAATCCTCGATCTCCTTCGACGTGGCGTGGAATACAAGCCAGCCGTGGTTCTGTGTCTGAGCGACACGGCTGGCATTGATTCCCTTTTCAGTGAGCCAGTTCTGAACCTCGTTGACTGTTTCTGTCGACGGCGCGAATTTTGCAGCGACTTCATCTGCCGAGTAGAACCTGGCATAGTTGGGAGAGCTCGGGTTTGAGCTACACAGAGCACGTTAGAGCGGAGTATAACCTTGACAAGCGAAACAATAGCCGTTCACTTACACATCCATGAGTAAATCATGAGCCTCCTCGAGGCTACTCTGGGTTAAGCCAATGCGGACGACATGTTTGTCCGATGGGTTCACACGCGCCCGCTTAACCCAGTTCGAGGATGTAACTTCACGTCTCTCGTGGACTACTGAGGTCGCAGCCGAGAGAGCGGACAGGCCGAGCAGGAGCCCGTTGAAAAAAGAAAGATGAGACAAGGGTCGCATTGTGTGGACCTGATATGCGATGTTTCCACAGACAGACAAGCCTGAAGAATCATATCGAGACTATCGTGACGGCTGCACATCTTTATAGATGGCTTAGTCTGGTGTATAGTAATGTAACAATTATGGCCCCCGATATATCTTACGGCTAGTTTAGTGCTATTCCCCGACGGAGCTCCGCCTTGTGGAGTCGCTGCTTGCGAGGCTTGTCTCAGTGGCAGAGGATCCATGTTCCCCGTAGAAGGCTGACCTGCTTACTCCCTTCTGGCCAGTGATGGTCTCAACAAATCCAACGTTACACTATAGTCGACAGACGGTGTTGAGGTGTAGTGTGCGATTGGAAATCTAAAATTGTCTGCACCGCCTACTGACGATCGAAATAGGGGGCGAGAAAGACTACGACTAGATATACCTCAGTCCGACAAGGGACTCACTAATATCAGAGACACTTATCATCCATTCAAGTATCCTGTCCTCCCTGCAGGCCGTTACAGAATAACATGTGCAAGACGGGAAGTCATAAATTGGCCGTCTGCATCCCAGGCCGATAAATGGTGGCATATCATGCAAGGCCCCACTTGGATAGAATAGCGCAGAAACCCTGGATTCCTATCTTCAACCATTAAGAGCTTGTTTTTCTAGGCATTCCAAGCTTAACAGGCACAAGCTCCGCGTAATATTTAGCCTAGTAGCATAACCTGGTTGTGCCGCCTGGGTCCGATCGGGCCGATCACCGTTTCTAAATGATTATCTTCCCCTGAGAAACGCTTGACCACCGGGGTGTCCCAGCGTTTTATACGTGCTGTATTAACCGGGGATGGTATCCGAGTCCGTCGGGAGAACCCCGGAGGTTTGAAGCGGGACGACAAACGTCTATCATTCTCTGCGCTCCGGAGTCCGGAGGTGGACAATATCTAATAAATAGCATGCATTGTGCCACTGATCTCTCAAATGATGAATTGTCGATAATATTAACTACTAATGTCGGCCGCATAACATCCAGGCCGCCTTTCGATGGAGGAAAGTTGAAGATATTCTTCAAGGAACAAACACCAGGGTCTTCCTGTTCTAGACAAGATCGACAGATTGAATACCTTATCCCGGAATTAATTTCTTTTGCGTGACGAACCCAACTCCTGCACTGTCTTGAACGCTCTATATATCTCTCCGATACTCTGTTTCACGTAATCTAAAAAGAGTTAGTTATTTCGTCTTCAAAAACCGGGCAGATACTCACAAGAGCCGATGAACATCCAGATGAAGTTGAAGAAAAAGTAATAGAACCAGAAGTAGTAGCCCTCGGGGCGACAGAAGGTTTCTCCATGGAAGTAAAGGTCAAACAGACTAGTGGCATAGTAGAGGACGTCACCGTAGACCTGGCCGACGGAGAGCAGCAACTGCAGGGCATGACGTGCAGGATGCTGAACTGCGATGCAGTAGGCGATAAAGAAGGCCAGGGGTCCCCAGCAGAACTGTGGCACGACTGTCAGTCTACATTAATTTCTACTCACACAATTAGGTCGACTTACAGCGGTTACGGCCTCCATGGTGACCAGGAATGCGTCCGATGTCAGATACCGGGAGTCCGACAGAGAGTACTCCTTCCATAGCTGGCCGAATAGTTCCTGGGAGCCTGCCAGAGTCTCATGATGAATGACAAAGTAGGCCTCAAAGAACAAATGAATGAACCCCGCTACATGGCTCATCTTAGTGGGACTTCTCCAAAGAACTGACAGGGTCATGGAACCTACTCAAGCACATCCACACAAAGGCCAGTTTATCCGCCCGACTTGCCGTCGGTCGCACACGTCGTATGACGAAAAAGGCAGTTCCTAGGACCGCAGCCCATAAGAAGCCAAATTGGGCGATCAAGGAGACTACTGAGGTCTCATTGGCGGCAAAGTGTGGTAGATGTATCGTGGTGGGATAATATTGGTGAGGGATCATGGTGACTCGACTACTGCAACCTTGATATAGAGAGAGCAGGGACGGGGTTCAGGCACACCAATCAGATTTCCCACGTATGATACTTAGTACCCTTCTTATCCGATAGGTTGTCGGGTGTTACTTCTTATATGGGTGGCTTTGGACGGAAATTCTGCATCGGAGTCCGCGGATCCCGAACTTCTCTCGGGAAGTCGAGTTGCCATATCGGACCATCTTGGCTAAGATTAAGGCATCACTGAATCAGTAGGTCTATTGAGCTTCATATGATATGGTCACCAGAATAAATGTGATATAATGCTAGCATAATAACATTACCACAGCAATGGCATGTTCACAATCAGCCAAATCGATCGGCCTGCATTTTGTGCCTCAGGCAACAGTCACAGAGCATACGTATGTCAAGTGGGAAAAAAAAAAAAAAAAAGAAAAAAAGAAATAAGCAAGAGGAGGAAGTTCAACTCCAAAGCATCAGCCTGTACACCCATAAACAGCTGTCATCAGACTCAAAACGAGACAACATGGCCTGGACTGCTTTGGGTAGCGGTATATCGCACCCCGTCCACCTTGAGCCCCTGCTCGTTCAAGAGCGTGATGGTACCCCCCTCGTCGGACAGCGCGCAGTTGTGCAGCTGAAAGCTCTGGCGACGTCTCCGACGCAAGACGGTACCATCGGGCAGGTATTCATTGTCACCTTTGTGATTCCGAATGCTCCAGCCATTAAGTACCACGGGCGCGTCCGCGCGGTTCGTGAGAGTGATCATGTCCGGTTTGGCTGTTGGGTCCGCACCATGATGGCGGATTAAGGCCTCGCTGATAGAAACTGTCCGATCATGGACATCACGCCTCTTTCGTTGGTCCCCGGGGATTTCCGGGTTCAAGAGCTCATTCCAGGTAAGATAGCCATGTGGGGGAGTAGGCTGACCTTCGGCGTCGGTATGCACAGCTTGAGAGGCAAAACCGATAAACACCCCCTTCCAGTGATCTCCAAAGTCCAGCAAAATACCCCCGTCCTGGTAGATCCCATTGTCGCCTTTCCACTTCCTAGGACTTCCCTGGTTCATGTGAATGTTGTGGATACCGTTGCCATGGTTGAAATGCGACCCATAGATGTAGATCACGCTGTCATTGTCGACCGCGCCATCTAGTAAGGGGATCAGCTCATCCAATATGTCATTATCAGGTCCAGGAATGTCATGGGGCAGGAGTCTGCCGGTTTCTCGGTGGAACAGATTGCCTCTAATATAGTCCAGTGCGAGACCGTTAGGGGCTTGCTCCATGGTGCCTTCCAGTCGGTGAAATCCTGGCCTCAACTCCCGGAGCTGTTCATTCTGAAAGTTTTCGAATTTTTTGGCCAGCCAGAACACTAGTCTGGAGTCACTCTTGTCCCCAGATTTAATGTTTATTGCTGCGCGACCTTCGCCGCGAGGGTTGTCACTAGTAGTAAAGAACAGCGATAGGTGAGGAGACACATGGTCATCCGCATCAGTTTCATAAGTGAAGCGGACAGGCTTCGCCTTCCACACTCCGTAGTTCTCAACGGGCATTGTGAGAGTGAAGTGTTTCTTTGAAGACTGTTTGGATAGGCAAGGGGGCTAGATGACGGAACCAATATTTGTCGGAGAACATGAACCATGTACGAAAGAACGCAAAGTCCTCTCTCTTATATCTCTTAGTCTTGGTCTAGGCCCGTAACGTGCCGTTTGCCTGTGGAAATGGGGCCCGACGCCGATTGCGTTTGGATACATATCTGATTTGAATTCGTGTCGACTGATGCACTATGGACACATCTTAGAGGTCGAACACGATGCTCTATCGCTGGTACTGATCGCCTGATCAAATAGACCTTCGATCCAGGCCCTCCAGACTCGCTTAGGTTTGACTGTCACGGACGAGTGGTTGAACCACAGCGCGTCCCGCAAATCACATTTGAGGACGTGCGGAAGTAAGTTGACCTTTCCATGGAATCGAGGAACATTCCAAAAGCAGTTATCATACGTGAATCTTAGTATTGCATTAGAATTTGTGATTCGTTTCACTCAATGGATTTATCCCATTTGTTGTCTACAAGTTGATTGACGTTAGTGAACCAACCCTATACCTGCTCGTCCCGCCCCACACATCGGGTGACTTCAATGGCATCCTATCACGGTGATTAGCAAAGGACAAATCTGAACAGTTCCATCTTGGACACGGAGACTCACCCGTTCTCCCTCTGGTTGCTGCAGTACACTTTAGTACAGGAGGTTGGGATTTCCAATCACTTCAAACGCAGGCGTATCACCCTCAGGCATGTATGAATTGACCTGACGTTCGCTTATGCGCTCCACATTATATCCCTTCATGGGCCCTCCCTTCGCGGCCTCCCGCTTCTGCTCGACACTGCTACGGACGTACTCCAAGTACGGCGGGTTCCCGGGATAGAGCACATTGTCTGCAGCCAGCACCGAGCCTGGGACGATCATGCCATGATGCTCGCACAGCTTCAAGTCCGTCAAGTACGCAGCCTTGTAATGGTCCAGAAACATAAGCTCGATCTTGCTCACCTCCCCGCTCCGGTATAATTGTCAAGAGACACGTCACTGCGGCCAACAATCACTCGCACAAAATCGCGCAGACCGGCTAACTCGATCAGCATGTTCGCAATGGCTGCCCATTCCGGGTTCAGCTCCAGATTGAGATAGCGCTCGCCACCGTTGCGACGTACTGCGTCGCCAAAGAGAATGGCGGAGTATCCCATATAGCAGCCCAGTTCGATCATCGTCTTGGGCTTAATCTCATCAATTAGATCGGTCACGATCCTCCCTTTGGGTGCCCCGACAGTCATCATGTAGTGCTCCTCTTCGAACTTGTTCATCAGGTCGAATACCTTCTGTGGGCGTCCTCTGATCTCGTCTAAGTGTGGCTGGCCGTAGATGAAGTGAAGAAGTTTCGTTTCCTGGCCTGCTTCGCGCTATGAATGTATTCAATGTTAGTCACTACACGTAGAGTGCTGGAGCAAAGGTTTTGACATACTGAACGCTCTCCAACCCGGGGATGCCGGAGGGAGTCGGGCTCGGTCAACGGCATTTTCAGCGTGGAGAAGAATGCAACTAGACGTGGTGTCTTTGAAGTCAGCGGATTCAAATAACCAAACGAGTATAAACGGGCCCTGGGCGCGAGGAAAGTATCTAGCGGATGATATGTTTTTGAAGCACAATGGCAAGTGTGAGCAGTCAGCGACGCGGTGCGATGAGCAATACCTCCCCGCAGGCCGCCGAACATCATAACAATAATAAGATCAGCAGAGGTATTTATCTGATCCCGTGTCTGTTGGCTGAAACCCAACCCAGATCTTGGCGAGGCCTAAATAAATCCCTAAAAACACGATTTAATGGTCTTCCGCCCCTTTCGCAGCCTCCGCAGTTTTCCGCGCTACCTACGCTTTCCCGACTTCTTCCACATCCCGAGATCATCGTCGCAAGAATTTCTTGTTTCTATTGTCTGATACATATAATGGATCTAGCTTCGAACGAATCCGATGCGGGCTACCCTTCGAACAAAGGTCTCAAAGCATCCGTGTCTCCCTTGTCAGTCCCGCAAGCGACGATGTGGCAGAGAGTTTCCGAGTGCGCATTATGCCGCCGGTATGAATTTTGTCTCTCATTAGCTAAATATAAAAGTTCCATTCGGATCACATACAGAACAGGGCGACGGTGCGACTACGCCAATATTCCTGGAAGTAAATCCAATCTTCCGCCGTTTGTGATATATCAGCGCTGATGAAACTGGCAGACTTCTATCTCGATCTTCTTGAAACGAGAAAATTGACCAACATGCAATAAAAGATTTGTGATTCGACTGTTCCTTGTTTCGACGCCTTGACATATTACTTGTAAAAGTGTACACAGAGCATCTCTGTGCTTATGAACTTAGAAAATTCTGAACTATACATGCTCTCAACGGTCCTCCAGCTCCTTCAATAGCTGAATAAAATCCTCATCTTCCCCAACCACCAACTCCAGAAATTTCATTTTATTAGCTTCCAACCATTCGTCCTCTTCTCCAACCTGTTTATGCATCTTGTTATTCAAACGTGGCAACAATCCACTGTATCTCGGGCTTGGCAACTGTTCAAAGGAGGCACTCGCTAGCTAGGAGAAATGGGCATATATCCTGTGGGTGACAGGCTAGCAACTCTATCTTGGCAAGTGGCGGGTTAGATTGAGTCTATAGCCAACTGTTACAGCAAGTCCTATGTGGGAATGATCAGCTCTCTGCGTCGATCAAATAAGCATTGGCCCTTTCGCCCCACTGCCTTGAGGCTGTGTTGTCTCGTATAAGGTTGCTTTGCCGCGGTGCCCCGCCATCGAATCCAACTCATCCTTCATTATACTGCTTCTGAAATCCAGCCCAGAGTCGAAATAAGGATAAAGGGATATGGCCGAAATCATCGGCCTAGTCGCCAGTGTAGGTAGTCTTGTCCAGATTGCGGGACAGATTACCAAGCTCAGTTATAGTTACGTCTCAGACATCAAATCTGCCCCCAAGACTCAGAAGCACTATCTTCAAGAGGTCTCTGCTTTGACCGAGGTTCTTTTTCGCGTGGAAGAAGCTATACAGGAGGCAGCGTCTACCGGCTTAGACTTGCCATCACGCCCACCGTCGCTTAACGATGATGCTCTTCAAGAATGCCACCGTCATCTAACAGCCCTTCACTTAGATCTCGACAAAAGACTACGTCGCTTTGCCTGGCCGTTCCAGGAAAAAGAGATAAAGAAACATATCGATCTCTTGCATATGTATCGGACTCTCTTTACGGATTTCCTCTCCACAAATATCATGTAGATACACCAAAGGCTTACCTGCCCAACAAAATCAGTGCTAACCGCGAGAAGGACCGTAGCCAATGCCACATACAAGAAGGTAGCCACCATCGGCAACGGTATATTTGTGGGATGCTAGCATAATATAATTCACAAGCTTACTGGATCTGCAGAGCAAGTCATCCAGCATCTTTTCTCGCTTTTCCCGTGGCCAGAGGCATTTGAACGGTCGACACCAGTTGCTTGCGCTGGGACCGGGGAATGGTTCTTAAAATCTCAGACGGTCGAAACCTGGTGCACCGGACTCCCATCACTGCTTTGGTGCTACGGATCGCGTATGAAACCGTCTCGTTTCACTATTCTGTCTATGAGATCACTAACAGGTCGAAGCTGGTGTTGGGAAAACGCTCCTCGCGTACGCATCCGATCCATAGCCCATTGGTGCTATTTTCTTCGTGCCTAACAAAGTCTAGGTCAACTACAATCGAGTACCTGTGGGACAGACAAGCATTCAATGCAAGCTCTGTGGTATACATATTTTGCCAGTTCTCCTCTCGAGACCAGCAAGACCTTACCGCAATTTTGCAGTGTATGATTCGACAGGTGATCGAACAAGCGGATGAGGGCTTGCTCCTAGCCATGAAGCAACTCTGCGCTGACCCAGCTAAACAAAGTACTCGTGCGGGGCTGGCTGAATTATTCGCAGCAGCCTGTGAGTTAAAGTCGACGTACCTTATAGTCGACGGTCCTGATGAGGTACCTAAGGCAGAAGGCTTGCTTTCCTATCTGCCTCTTTTTGTTGGGGCAGGCTGCAAAATAATGGTAACGAGCCGAGATCTAAGTCACATCAGGAAGCATATGGGTACTGCAGTAAAGATGGAGGTGTACTCGCAGATTCATGATCTGGAACTCTACATCAGCTCCCGCTTCCAGGACAGTGACTTTCCTGACACCGAGGACTTCACCCAGGACATCATGAGAAAATCGAGCAATGTGTAAGCATCATTAGCCGAAGAATATTTACCCGGCTAACATTTCTCAGATTTCTCCATGTCAAGCTCATTCTCGATGAGCTTATGGATCTCACCACCATTCGCCAGATGCGAAAGGCGCTTGAGAAGGAATCGAAAGGGCTGGAACAAGCCTACACATCAATCGTACAGCGAATTGATATCCAGCCAAAGGCAAAGAGAACTCTTGCGCATCGTTTCATTGGGTGGATTGCGTTTGCAAAAAGACGATTTAAATTGAGTGAGCTAATTCACGCTTTTGCTGTCGAGAAAGATGAAGAGGAAATCTATGAGGATAACACCGTAAGCCCAGATCTCCTCCTTCAGTCATGTATTGGCATGGTGGTGTTATTTGACGATAAAACGGTTGGATTGTGTCATGCCACTGCGTACGACTTTTTTAGATTCACGGTGTTGGTATCTCATGACATGAATACCGATATATCAGAGACATGTTTACGCTACATGTGTTTGAAACCATTCAAGCAAGGGCCATGTGCAAGCTCTGCGGAGCTTTCCCGCCGCTTTCATAAGATGGTGTTTCTCGATTATGCCTCGCGGCACTGGGGAGAGCATCTCCAAGATTTGGAAGATTTGGAAGATTTGGAAGGAGACACAGAGTGTCTTGTTCAATTCCTGATCTTGGACGGAAATCTCCGCGACGCTGCTATTCAAGCATTACATTTCCGCAACGGGTTCGAGACCGACCTTTCGAATGCCCTTTTCGAGGCCATGCCCGCAAAGCAGACTGCATTACACGTTGCAGCGTATTGGAATTTGACCAGGAACTTGAAGACGTTGATCAAGTCAGCACTCGACACATCTCCAAAAGATACCCAGGGTTGGACTCCTCTCCACTATGCCTGTGCAAACGGTCACTTTGCTTCTGCCGAGCTTCTTATAGAAAGTGGAGCAGATATTGACACCCCGGATGATCAAGGTTGGACCCCCCTGTTTTGGGCATCATTTACAGGAAGTCTGGATATCGTTCGTCTTCTGCTATCCAATCATGCCAAGTATACCAGACGCAGCAAGTCAGGATCCACAGCATTGCACTGGGCCATATCACGGGGGGAAACCGAGATAGTCCAGGCGCTTCTACAGCACCATCAGACACAATTATCACTTACTCTCAAGGCTGATATCCGGACGCTCAGCGTGGATGATGTGAGGCGACTCAGTACGCCAGTGGGCGTTTCGCCAATACAAGTAGCGGCAGAAGCCAAACATGCCCCCATCTTTGATTTGCTAGTTGTGTATCTCCAGGCACCGGGTTCACGGGTGGGAGATGATGTTTTCGACAAGCTTTGGTCTAGAGAGAGTTTCAAAGTTCCTGTCGCCGAGAATTCATGGCGAATGCTGTTGAAGTCATCAAAGAAAACAAAGGCTCTCCTATACAGCGCGGAAACAATTTCCGGTCAGACGTACTTGGCGGAGGATCCGAGGAAATACTTCAAAAATGAGTGGGTGGAGACAAGCCCATCGGCGTGGAAAGCAATACTTCTTGGATCTACCATCCGCGATGGATACCTCAACGCAGCTCGCTTGCTTATCGAAACCGGTGTTGATGTTAATTTCAAATCCAAGGAGGGATCGCTGTTGCACATCGCTGCATGCCAAAAAGACCCAAGTTTTGTGCGACTTCTACTAGATAAAGGAGCAAAGCCTGATCGACAATTCGGAGCAGGTGAACTTGCGTTACACGTTGCTATTCGTCATGGAAATTTGGAAACGGTGAAAGTCATCCTCGCTAGCCCTCATGATGTGAATATTCGAGGTCACCACGGAGCCCCTCTGCATGTAGCTGCAGGTCAAGAAGACCCACGATTCGCGCAACTTCTGCTCGAAAACGGGGCAAACCCTGAAAGTTATGACTCTCATGGAAGGAATGCCTTGCATCTTGCTGTAATGAATGGATTCATTGAGACGGCAAGGGCGATCATCAATGGTGGTGCAGATATAAACCAGTTTTCGCTGCAATTAGGTGGAATATTACATCTGGAGCCTATCCCCAGGTCAAAAACTTGCCTCATGCTTGCTGTTTTGCTTGCCAACAAGGCCAGTGAAAAGCAGCAGGACTTGGCTACCGAAATGGCTCGCATGCTGCTTTCTAGGGGAGCAGATCCAACATTACAAAACAGCGAAGGAGAGACAGTTTTGCACATCGCCGCAATGTGTGGGATTCTATCATTCATTGACCCTTTGATGGCCACTGGGTCAGGAGTTGATACTGTCGATAATATGGGGCGGACTGCAATCCACACGATGATGCAATTCGCGGAGGTGTGTTGGGATGTGGAGGAAGTACGAAGGGCGCTGCGTCTTATGCTTCAAGGACTACCTGAGCGCCCTGCAGCTTCACTTCTAAATCAACGAGCTTGGAAGCCCATAAATCAGAATAGCTTCAACCAGTATGTGAGGTTAACTGGCCAGGTCCTACGAGATGGCTCGGCAAGCATACTGGATATATCTCCAACCTTTGCGCTGGGGCACAACACTTCGACAAATGAAGAAAGTAAGCTAGACACACCATTGACTCTTGCATTAAGGAGGAGGGCCTGGGGTATAAGCCGTGTCCTTATCTCCTTTGGGGCAAAAATACCGGCAACACCTTACCTTCAGTCTATTCTTGCGGCTGCTACTCGGGACCTTGATTACGAGATTATGGATGTTCTCCTTGGCCATGGAGTGTCCCCAAATGAAGACGCTGCCCTTGTGCTAGTATGTGAGATGGTTGGCCATTTTCACGACCAACCTCCTGGTCATGAAGGATCATCTTCGTCTCATAGAAAGCCACTTAAAGAGATTGCACAAGCCTTTCCGCGCACTTTGGTTAGCCTAAAGTCAGCCGGAGTAAACGTGAATTTTCAAAGCCCATTTACAGGCATGACTCCTCTCCTTCTAGCAGCTAGAAGCATTCCAATGGCTGAAATCACAGTTGCGCTTTTAGAGGCGGGTGCAGACGCCTTCCATGCCTGCGGAGAGGCATCTGATTCCGTTTTGACCGCCGCAGTCTTCAATAATCCTGAGCCATTAAAACATCTAACCGCACATGTCTCCATCTCACCCAAACCAGATCACTGGACGCGTCACCTATGTTCTCCGACTCCCTCTGATATTAAGGACATCTTTTGCCGCATCTGTAATGCGTTGGCGGAATTCGGGAGGTTGGATTCTCAGAATTCCATGAGTCAGACCCTGTTGCATCTCGCCGCAATTTGGGGAAACACCGACTTGGTTGTCAGCTTGTTGGACCATGGAGCTCATGCAAACATACCAGATAAAGATGGATGGTTTCCTATCCATCATGCTGGGTTCTCACGCAACTATCGCAAACTATCCGATCGACCGAAACGGCGACATCATCACGATACACTATGGCATCTTCTGCCCGTCAATATCGTACAACGGACTTCCAATCATCACCCGTATCGTTCTCGCGAGATTGGACTCCGGCTTGGGGATCAAGTCATCTGTCAAGAAATAGCAGAAAAGAGAAATAATAATGGAAATACAATGCTTGAAGAAGCTTTGAATACTGATGACGAGATCATGTTCTCGCATCTCCTTGGACTCGTGGCCGACGTGAACTCCTGCATCAATTTTTGTCGGACACACCATTCTATTCTCCATGCCGCGGTATCTCGTGCCAATTTTGAGAACGTAGTGTCTTTGTTGCTGTCGCGCGGCGCTGATATAGAAGCGGCCGGTAACGACGGCTGGCGTCCATTGCATGTCGCTGCATACAGGGGCAATGTTGCTATCGTTGAAAGGCTTATTACCGCCGGAGCCAGCGTCCATGTCCCCACAAGACGGTTGGATATGTGCCATGGTAGACTTCCTAATCCTGATGAAAAAGAATGGAACGGTCAACCCCTTCATCTGGCTGCAATGGGTGGTCACGTCGCTGTGGTTGAGCTCCTTCTGAAGCACGGTGCAGATGTGAATGCGACCACTAACCACTTTGAAAGGCCTACTGGATGGTATGGACCTACTGCTTTACACATCGCTATGGACCGCGTGAGGCTGCAAAGGGAGAAAGGGAGTACAAACCGGTTGAAGGTTGCTAGTATACTGGTAGAAAATGGAGCTTGTGTGGAGGGTGTTGTGGATCAATTGCAAGTAGACGACATTCCGTGTTTCGAGAACTTTGAACAACTCTGGGACAGGCTTCGAGGCTATACTAAATAGGTCTATATCCCATGAGGTCAATAGATCTAACTCTAGACATCCGTTCCCTTAACCAGTCTCAATGTACCGCGACACTTCCCGAGAAGTATGCTGTCAGTCCGAGCCCAGTTATCCGATTAAGACAAGTTGAAATAAAACTGACAGCGAACACGTACCAGTCAGTCACGACTTCCTCCCACAGTTGGATTTCATGCTCCCTCGTGGAACCAAAGTGTTCAACGAAGCTGTCTCCAAACACCTCTCGAGGCACACTATCTAGTCATGTGAACGTGGCCACTGCCTCTTTCAATGACTTGGCCAAGGGCGTACTCTTATCGCTAGAGCTACTCATATCCTCGCCCTTGGGCAACGGTGGCACAGGAATTTCGAGCTTCTTCTCTACACCACGCCAGCCGAGGGCTATTATTGCGGCAAGCACGAAGTGCGGATTGGGCATATGCACCAGGAACACGGATTTCATAGCGGGTGGCATTCGCGTTAGCAGTTGGGGGTGTAATCAGTCGAATGGACGCTGCGCGGTGCTCCAGACCCCAGGATACGGTGTTAGGAGCCCAGAGGTCCTCCACCAGACGCTTATAAGAATTGACAGTTGGTGCAAACAGCGGCATGATGTCCGGTAAGCCTACCAACAGACCGGCGAGGAATTGGCAACCGAGATTCGACAAATGTGCCATATCTGGGTAAGGAGGAGAGGGATCGGGAGTGTCGCGAGTGAAAGGACTTTTGCCATCGACCGTAATGAGAGAAATATTCATGTGCCCACCGTTTCCAGGTAGCTCGTGGCGCGGCTTTGCTATGAAACAAGGTGTGATGCCGTGCTTGATACCGTAGGCCTTGACAACGTATCTTGATATGGATATAAATATAACATAGTGAGCCTGGGAAACCGAAATGTACTATCTCAGCCTATGAGAGAATCTTACTTGAATAAGCTAGCCTTATCTGCCATATCCTTGGCCTCGCTGCACTGCAGTGCCTATCGCAACATTCAGCGTTAGCATATCAAACCCGCAGATTCTTTATCAATCTATATTATATTTCTCTTGCTTCGTTCGAGCATAACTCACAGCTTCAAAAGCACCGGAACCGCTCTTCGCACGCCATTCCTGAATATCACAACGGAACTGTTCACATGCATCGAGAATTCCGTCATTATAATCCTCACTGTGCAACGACCGAGTCATGGAGTACCCAAACATACCCTCTGTTAGTGATGGTAGCGAGTCAACGGAATTGTTTTGTAGGAAAGATGTGATGCCAGATGCAGCGTGTTCCGGGCTAAAACGATCACCCGGTATCCGAAAATGGCAGAACTCATACTCAGCTGCAAACATATCAGCCGGGGGTTCCTCAAGTAGTACACGACGAGGGCCGGTTGCCATCGAACATACTTCCCGCCATAGCGCGATAGCCGGCAGCCTCAACTTTCGCAGTCGCATTTTTCAACAGCCCTCGTGGGCACGCGCAGACTGGCTCTTGTGTGTCCGGGTCTAAAAGGCTGACAAGGAAGAAAGGCACGTTATTCTCCCACCGGATACGCCGAAAGCTGCTCAGATCCGGGACTGCAATTAGGTCTCTATAGCCATTCTCTTCGTTGCATATAGCGCGCTCCTTAGGATAGTCCATGTCTTGTTGGTCCCAGCCAAAGATAATGGAGCAGAAACCGAACCCACCGGTGGCGATAGATAAGAACTTGCTCTTCTTCATGAGTTTGCTGCGCAGCTGGCAGTCTACGTCCACACCGGCGACTTTGACCATACGATCATTGTGGAGCACCTCGGCCACATTCGCGGCGGTGACCTCGGGGAACGACATTTTGGGAGCGCAAGATGGCAATGACGCTCATGGAAACTTCAACGATGACAGTTCGAGGACTTTCAAGGCAGAGCAGCGAGTAGTAGGTGTTGTCTTGCCGGCAGTGCGGAGAACGCGGAAGAAACCTTAAGAGTCTTAGGCTTATCTAGAGCCAGACCCGCTTTCGTACCTTGTGGATGACGGTACCTAGTAACATAGTTCATGGCCCGCTTCTGAGTCATACTGCTAGCTCTACTGAGTACGTTGAACGTTTCCATATCCACTACGGATAAAACCCCGATATACGCAACCGATTGAGCTAAAGTAGTGGGTCAAAATCACTACACAAGCCCTCCTCAAATACAGATATACCATAAGAAGATACTCTTATATAGTATTCTTAGTAACTTTGTACGCTTTAAAGGTTGTGAAGAAAATTAGAATACGACAATCCTTATGATAAGATATACTTTTGTTCCTGTGTGGTAGTAGCGATAAAGTTCTAGACTTAAATTAGTATTCCCAGCGAACTTGTAATTAGTTACATAGACCCACTATATCATGTTATAGGGAATCTTATATGGTAGTCTGAGTGGTCGACTATAACTTCCCCGGGCCTTACATCGAGGTTTCCTACATATTTGTATAGGAAACCATAGCAGCCAGCCTGGTATGCTGCTTATATCACAGCCGCTTATAACGCCTGTATTCCGCCTTTCCCGCGCGAATTATTAATCTAACCTAATTTTGTAAACTTTAGATACGAAAGGCCTAGTAATAAACCAACTTTTCTATTAACTATTCCCCTCGATCCCCGCTCCTCATAGACTCTAGAGCCTTTGCAGTTCAAAACCAGCCGGATAGAGTGTCGCCTGACTATTCAGCCATTTTTTATGAGAGGATCCTAAGCTATTTAAGACGGCAACGTACACAGCAAAATCGACTAGCATTACTTTCCTTTGTATTCGTTCTACTACTCAATTAATGATAGACACTTCTCCCTTTTCTTGCCTATATATCCTTACCTAGTTGACAGGTGACCTCGAATCCTCGATTCTATCCTGTGTACTAGATCCTCCGTTACAGAGATCATCATTACCATCTACAGAAAAACTGAGTCTCCTTTGCAGATACTCGATTATCATGAGCCATGGCCGAAACTGAGACTATCTCTACAAATCCAAATCTTCCTCGTCCACCTTCTATCTCGTCTGACAATACAATACACGTTGCATCTGTCCCAGCGGGCCCCGGATCCGAGGATGACACTCCTCCCTTACACGCTGTCAACGTCGCCCTGCGATGGAACGGGTCAAAGACTATGATCTGGAGAGTACTGGCTACCTTCTGGTGTGCCCTAGTCATGGGGTCCAATGATGCGGCATATGGAGCGATAATTCCTTACGTTTGTATCACCTTTCACACATGAAGCAAACCTATACAATGCTAATTCAGACCTCATGTATCTTCCAGCTCGAGGTCTCTTACGATAAGAGCTATACTATCATTTCCCTAGTATTCCTGTCACCATTTCTGGGCTACACTGTCTCCGCCGTTGTCAGTAATCTGATCCACCAGCGCTTCGGTCGTAGAGGTGTGGCGTTTATCGGCCCAGCATGTCACTTGCTTGCCTTTGCCGTCATATCGAGTAATCCTCCCTTTCCGGTGCTGGTGATCATGTATATCTTCGTCGGGCTCGGAAGCGGGATCCAGAATGCGGGGTGGAACGTGTGGATCAGCAGTCTGGCCAACTCTCACGAAGTACTCGGATGTTTTCACGGATTCTATGGTGTTGGGGCTACAGTCAGTCCTCTTATTGTGACTACCCTGATTACAAAAGCCGGCTGGCATTGGAATACATGCTATTACCTCCTGGTACGTTTATCAACCCTCGCTGACGGCTATGTGGTGTCTCGAATCCGAACAGTCCATACACTAATGCGAATCCAAGACGGGAGCTGCGGCTTTAGAACTCGTCAATGCAACCAGCGCATTCTGGACGGAGACCGGATCCAAATACCGACAGGACAATCCGTCGTCCCCGGGTAGTAATGGCGGTAGATCTCCCAACCAGACCAGACTATCACTGACTTACCGAGTCACCTGGATCTGCGCCATCTTCCTCTTCCTATATGGCGGTTGCGAGGTAGCCATCGGAGGTTGGATTGTCGTATTCATGACCAGTATACGCCACGGCACTCCCTTTGCATCCGGTATGGCCGAAACAGGCTTCTGGCTCGGCATTACCCTGGGCCGCTTTATATTGGGATTCGTCTCACCCCGCATCGGCGAAAGACTATCGATCATCGTATATATCGTGCTTGCCATTGCGCTGGAACTGATCTTCTGGCTCGTTCCAAAGTTTATCGTCTCGGCTGTGGCGGTTGCACTGGTGGGGTTCTTCTTGGGAACTATTTTCCCCGGCGTCGTGGTCGTTGCTACTCGCATGTTGCCGAAGCACTTGCATGTCGCGGCTATTGGATTTGCGGCAGCGTTCTCTATGGGTGGAGGAGCTGTCTTCCCTTTTCTGATCGGGGCTATTGCACAGGCTAAGGGAGTGGCGGTGCTGCAGCCTATTTTGCTGGCGATGTTGGCCGTTGCGCTGATTATTTGGGGAACGTTGCTTCGAGCGCCCTTACATCAGTCACAACATCAAGTTTGATTTGGAATGGGCAATAAGAATCTCCCGCTTGACTAGCATAGCAAATGAAGCTCGTCTTATGCAATATGGCTTGTGTCCTGTTGTAGAACATCATGAACAAGCCAGCGAGAGGCTAGAGGGTCTCAGATATATCCAAGTGGAACGCATGCTCGCAGTAGGTCAACCAGGGGTTGTCTAGCGAGAAATACAGTTTGACGACAAAACAGATGTCGGTTGATTTAGTGAAGATTTCCCTGATAAATTAAGCGAGATAAATTTATAGTCGGGGTAGGTAAGTCTGTATCAACAGTGGCTCTTATGACATCAACAGCTATTTGCGGCACCGTTGGTATATATTCCGGTCGACATTAGGCAAAAAACGAGACTACCCAGTCGGGATCACCATACCGGTCCTTCGATGAGAATAAAGTAAAAGGAGAAGAATAGTCCCATTTGCTTAAAAAAGCACTGTATACGGCAGAGATCGAAATATGAGAGGGAACCCCACATCACACAGAAAATCATGCTTAAAGAGGTCTCTAGAGTTGAAGTCCTACGGATCAAGCGCAATTATTTGTGATCAATTGTAGTGGTCGTTCTGCCGGTTGACCACTCATAGAAGAAGGCGGAACAAATGGGCGGTCAATGGAGTCCTCTACATCCCACTTTCCACTGCCAAGCGCCGAGAGCCGCCAAAAGTGGTGAATCCCTTCTCCGAACACCGAATTGTGCCTCCCCAAAATGCCACTTCTTCAACTTTTGATTATTGACCTCCAGTTATCTCGGTGATTCAGTGTTACTCCGAATAGTGCTCGTTGCCTCTCATCAAAAGGCCCAGCAAGAAAAGTGACTGGCAGGCGATTATGTATCAAAACCGGATCTGCAAGTCCTGCGAACAATGCAGGGCTCGTAAAGTACGGTGCATCGGTGAGCCTTCTATCCGGATCTACAACACTCAGACCTATGGCTGACACGGTAGAAGTATCTCGGGAGGACCCTTCCAGATGCACGCATTGCATTGTAGGCAGGATCCGAGCCATTGTATACCTGCAGGACCTACTAACCGGATCACCCGGCTTCTAGAAGCGTGATGAGCGCTGCGAGTTCAAACAGGCTAGGCGCCGGTTCAAGCCTCAGCCCCTAAGAGCACTCCGTAGGTTCCGTAAAAAATTGGGTGCGTGTTAGTCTGACTAATGAATTATGAAGTAGGCGAGCCCTCGCTATCAAGTCTGGCTCACGGTAGCAGAGAATACAATGATGGACAGACTACACCAGGCTTAGCACCATTATTTGTGGACCAGTTATTAGATAGTCAACCCCTCCAGGGTGTACTTCATAATGAGGTCCATGTGTTAAGGGTAAGCAATTTTCAACCAGGATATCGCGGTCGTGGCTGAACCCCAGCGTAAAGTCCCAGGAAAACGAAGGCATGGCTCACACAAAAGCCTTTTCCCAGAAGATTGATCTAACCGAAAGATATAGTGTGCAGCTCGAACCTGGCCTTCTTTTCTGAAAAAAAGATTCAATCTTTGACCCAAAAACTGGAGAATACTCGCCTCAAAGAGTTGGTCGACAGTATTGAAGCTGTCATTGAGGACCGTGTTACCGCACGGGGAGCAACGTCCATTTCCCCAGTTACGTTCAAAAAGCCACCCAGCTCCACGCGTATCTCTCTGGAGTTGACTCGGGCATATGTAGATGGTTGTGATCCGGAAGTTAGTCTATGTCCATACACAGACTAACAGGTCGGTAGTCTACTTTAAGCGTATTCATCCGATGTACCCCTTCCTTGACCGACAGAGCTTCGAGGAGACAGCGTTCTCGGCGACCCTTGCGCAGACGTTGGAGAGCACTCCTGCATTTTCTGCTCTGTATCACGCAGTCCTTGCATTGGGATGTCAGTACCATGATGGCGGATCCTTCGATCCCGGGAAGGGCAAAGCATGGAAATTCTTCCAAATGTCACTAGGCCTGATGGTTGACATCCTTGTACCACGAGAATCGTTGCTTAGCCTACAAGCCTTGACTGCTATGTCCATTTTTGCCATGAACACCTGTTGCTTGCAGATCGACGAAATCCTGATCATGGAAGCAGCGCGCATGGCGCACGCCCTGAGATATCACCGAGCCATTTGCAGCAGAGAGCAACAAGTGTGGTGTCTGCGCACATTTTGGGTTATCTACAGCATGGAGAAGCAGTTAGCATTTCAAAATAGGGAGAACTCGGTAAGCTTACGACTTTCTAGAAATGAACCACTGCTAAAGCTGCGATAGTTGATCGCAGATTATAACATAGGGTGTCCAATTCCAGAAACACCAGAGGCGAGCTTTGGGAGTTATAACTGGTTTTTGTCCTCCATCCGATTTGCCAGGATAACATCACAAGCATATGAGCTTCTATTCTCCATTACCGCCACTCAAAGCTCCACAGAAACATACTACACAAGAATTGATCATGTCCATGAGCGCCTGGAAAAATGGCGACTGGCCGTGCCAGACGGTTTTCGACCTGGAGAGTCTTGTTCTCCACAAACCTTCATCGAACCTGTCTCTAAAATGGTCGCTCTCCAGACCCACTACTCCTACCATAGTATGGTTATTGCTTTAGCGCGGCTTACCCTCCAGATCGGCTCAGACGATGGTGCGCGACAAGAAGACAGCAGACGAAGTCTGATGGCTTCTGCTCGACGGATAATTGAGCTGACTCAATATATTGACAAGGCACCCCATACACCACTGTTGTAAGTCATTGGCCCTTTGTCATTCAGTGTTGTCTGCGAATCTGACAATCAATGCAGTATTCTTGCCATTATGCCACTTGTAGCCCTCTTCCTCCTTTTTGACTTTGTCATCCACAATCCAACACACTCGGAGACAAAGACCAATTTGGCAATGCTTGATATTGTCTCGGGGCACTTCGCTCTTGTTGAGCATGCATCGAATGGATCCTTGCCCTGCTCATTGGTCTCGGAGTTTGCCCACATAGCGCGACAGCACGTCAGAGATGTAAACGGTGGACGTGGTCCCGGGGAAATTATGGACGCCACGCTTACCCCGGCACAAAGACCTTTCCGTGGCCATATCAAGATAGGATCGGGTGTCGTGAGTAACGCTCAACTGCCAGTAGTATTGGAACACAACGCACCCGTAAGAACGTATCTTGTCATCCATGTGACCTATTCGGCTGACCACTGGACGCATCTAGGACAATCAACAACCCCATGTTGAGCTTAGTGGGGAGTTGGAACCATACAAGCATACAGAGAGCGTCGGTGAGTCGGCAGATAGTCTCTACTATCCTGCAATGGATGCTAGTTTCGACTTCGGTAGCGACCCTCTGTTGCCCGGGATTGATCTACGGACGTTGTTCGGGTCGGTCATGCCGAGCGGCTTTGATTCACCTGAAGATGCCTCCAATTTTGGTGGGATTATGCCGACGCCTCCAACGTAGCGCCAGCAACACGACTTCAGTGTCTGGCGTTGCCTAGGAGGTTACTCACTGGGTTGACGTGGGCAGGCTCACCAGTCATTAGCGCGTGGAGGGAAGCGTAGCAAGCCTTACTAGTAGTCCCGAATATACGACCTAGCAATGGAGCTATGCGGTGGGGTTCTAAATACTGTGGTCTGCTTACTAATGAATCTAGTTAGCTTGGACTAGTCACGATGGAAAGGGTATTTTAGGTGTATAATGTCAAACGTAGACGTTGTAACAGTGTAATCGTCTATAACCTTGACGCACCTCACTATTGCCTTAGGTGTCTATCTCCTATCGGGGTTCGGCGATGGCGATACGTACCGCCTCTATCTCCGCCTGCCTGTAGCATAATAGCGCCGCCAGAACCTTGCCAGTCGTCTTCGATCCTTGCCTTAGGCGGTAGCATCCCGCATCTGCGCCACAATCTGCATTGAGTGTGGAATATCAACCACCACATTGGTCACAAATATGTGCCTAGATCTGTTAGGGACTGATCTCCATTCCTTTGAGATCCACTTTCAAACGACATAACCAATCATGTAGGTCCATATCTCCGAAAGGAGACAATCCTGAAGGTCCTGACTGCACTCTTAGTGGTCGACAAGGCTTCGGAGGTCGGGGTGAGCGTCACCACGCACTCTCTTCGAATCTAATGCTGGATGGAAGGGCCCCCACGAGAGCTTATCTCAGCAGATAATTCCAGCATAGATATATAATTCTGGCGCCTTTTCCTGCTTACAGGCAACCAAGGTCGAAAATTGTGCGATCAGAGGATTCACCATGGCTGTTTCCCTGAGTTTTATTACATATCTCTCTCTGATAGTTGCGGGCGTATATCTTGCCCGCAAGATAAGTAGAGCCGTTCAAAGTGTGTACTGCCCCACCAACCATAAGCCCCCGCTAATGCCAGGACTTACATAGTACGACAGTTCAAAAAACGACACGGTTGCTTGCCTCCGCCAAGAGATCACCATAAAGATCCCGTGCTGGGCTTAGATGAAGTACGATCTATGCTTCGGGTGTTTCGTGAGGACTACCTGATGGAATACACGCTAGAAAAATATCGACGTCATGGGAACACCTTCGCGACCTCAGTTCTGGGTGACGATGATATATTCACTGCTGAACCGGAGAACATCAAAACCATCCTGGCGGTGAAGTTTAAACAGTTCGAGCTGGGAGAAACAAGACGGAGAACATTCCATCCGCTCTTAGGCGATGGCATTTTCGCAGCCGATGGCCCACAATGGGAACATTCTCGGACTCTATTGAGACCGAGTTTTACTCGGACACAGATCGCGGCGACCGATCTGCATGAGAGACACATCCAAAGGCTGATCAGCCGCATTCCTCGCGATGGTTCGACGGTGGACCTTCAAGAGCTCTTTTTCAATCTGGTGTGAAGAACTTTCGTATCTGGAATACCCTGGTGTCAAAGCTAATAGTATATCCTCTAGACACTCGATACGGCGACCGAGTTTCTATTCGGAGAGTCTGTTGAGTCTTTGCGCCCTGGATCTTCCGCTGGATCATCCAGTTTTGCCCATCACTTCAATGTCGCTCAAGATGAAATAGCGTTTAGTATGGTTATCGCACCATTCGATCAACTGATTCCCAGACCCAGGTTCAGAGAGTCTGTCAGAGAAGCGAGAGGATATGTCGGCAACTTTGTGAAAAAGGCTATTGAATACCGACACTCTCTCGACGCTGAGAAACATGCGGGTGATACAACCGACTCACAGTCGCGATATGTATTTCTCGAAGAGCTCGCCAAGGAAACAGACAATCCAAGCGATATCACCGATCAAATCTTAAACATCCTACTTGCAGGGCGAGACACGACCGCCAGTCTCCTGAGCATGGTATTCTACAACCTCGCACGACGGCCAGATATCTGGGATCTCCTCCGAAGCGAGGTTGCAACACTCGACGGGAAATGCCCATCCTTCGAGGAGCTGAAACAGTTGAAATACCTATCCTGGGTGATCAACGAGAGTAAGCTCAATCCTGTATTATGTTTTCCCGATCTTCATAATACTAACCACCCACAGCTCTACGCCTATACCCCGTGGTCCCATCCAACAGCCGCACAGCAAACGAAGACACCTTCCTCCCCGTCGGCGGCGGACCAGACGGAAAGTCACCCGTGTTCGTCGCCAAGGGCCAAAGAGTCGCCTACGACGTGTACGTGATGCATCGACGCCACGATATATTCGGTCCCGACGCGGAAGAGTTCCGTCCGGAACGATGGGAGACCATACGACCCGGTTGGGGTTATCTACCATTTAACGGGGGCCCTCGCATCTGCCTCGGACAGCAGTTCGCCTTGACAGAGGCGTCTTACACGACCGTACGAATCGTGCAGTCTTTCAAGGAGATCACTAGTCGGGACCCGGAACCGTATCGGGAACGTCTCGCCCTTACATTGGCGAGTAGACATGGAACAAAGGTGGCGATGGTGCCTGTTTAGATTATTTAATTAGCTTTTTCTAGTAATCGTATTAGTTGGCGCAAAAGGGTATCTTTGGACGGGGCATTCGTATCTTGATGAATATGTTCAGAATACTAGAGTGGGCTTCCGACCGACCCACGAAATCGAGAGAATTGAAACCTCACAGACCATTTCTACCTTATATTTGTATCTCATCGAGTACCTAAGAGCGACTATTTCACATCACCACTCTGAACAAAGGGATATTCCTTCATACTGAATACGATTTTGTAGAACATGCCGTTATACTGAACTAAACCCTAGCAGTGAGTGAAAGCACATCGACAAAAACCGTTGTTGGCACCGTATAAAGGACAACCGGGATTAGCAATGGAAAGAGGATAGGTTTTGACGATATTTTATTATCATCGTTCACTACTGATAGTCTAGAGATGAGCTCTACTGATGTATATAGTCAACTCCCTTTAGTTTAATGTATCAGAGTTCTGGTCCGTCAAGTAGGAAACAAAAGATATCGATGTCGCATAGTAGCTACATCTCCATACGAACTATCGACAGATATCACCGCTAACACAGGTCTCTATTAGGGCCTAGGACCTGTAGCTATGCTTAAAGTATCTATTTATAGTCTCAGACTAAACCCTTCCCAAAACACAGTTGGGTTGCTGAATCTGGTAAATACTCGCCACCTCTTCGAAGTTGTCAGAGAGAATAACTTCATACACACCAGCTTACTGGATTAGACAAGCCATGATATATTTTGTTTACTAATGCTGCCGGTAGGAAAATGGTATATGGGAAGATGACTCTCCATACTTCCACTGATAGCCTCTCCCTGGGACCATGACTTCCCTTTGCGAGGTTATTGACGATGAGACACTTATGATTATCTAGCTCCCGCATTACAACGACACTGCTTCCCGTGGCCCTCCAAATGACTATACAGCATGTATTTTGGCAAACAGACCACGAGGTACGTTGTATTAAGCTTAACCTTTGAGGGTCGGTCAACCTTTGCACGGCACCTGGTGGCGGCATTATTTGTAAATCTGATTGACGATCTGATAACCATCATGCTTTTATAGTTTATCAAAAGTAGACTTAACAAATCATGGCGAAGAAGTGGTTAGTCGCGTCCCAGGCACTATCCAGCACTGGATATTATCAGAGTGATTTCCATGAAGCGTCGCAAAACCAGTTCAAATTAAGAGATGCCTGCCTGAAGAATTGTAACATTCAAATGGGCAAAGGCTAATGCAGTTTTCCACCCTAGTGGACGGTCTTCCCTATAGTCGTCACATCCTGACCCTGATAAAAGCTATACCGGGGACTAATGGCAGGCAGCTACCCAGCAGACCACCCAGTCGGTGTCGGAAAATATTTACATTGAGAACTAATGTCAGGGATCAGGTGCTATTTTCTAGGAAACGCACCTATTACATGTACGTCTTATGATTCTAAGCGTGCATATGCGGTTAAAGCACTGCAGGGAGAACCCAGGGCACACCATTCTTTTTAAGGATTGCGATGAAGCGATGAAATGGCAGGCAGCACTCCTTGCATACGAGATGTCACACTGCGTCCTGCTTAGCCCTTTCTCGATCCATTGGGCTATTTGTTTTTCCCCACTACTCAAACCTCGGCTTGACGGATAGCCTGGGTATGTAAAGTGGATACTCAGCTTGGCAAGATCATCTTTTGTATTCCAGAACATCAATTCCTTTGTGAACCTCTCAGATCAATTTTTCACTTACGTGGGGCATGACGAGCAACAATATACCGTAAAAGGTTCTACATGCATTAGCCCAGAATTACATATCAAGTCATTGGTGCTTCAACGAGGCATCCGTGGGGTCGAGGCAATTCCTCGCACCAAGTCAGTTATTTTAGGCGTCCAATAGGAAGACGAAGATCTTTCAGCTGTCTGAAAGTGTGGTAATTACTACAGTCAACGTGCATAAGAGAATGTGCGCAATTTACTCCCGGGCCCGAGCTGAAGCATGCCAGGGAGCTAATGATGTCGATCAGATTTAGCGCGTGCGAGCTGCTTTCAGCTCTAGGTGGCTTTTTCCAAGTTACGGCGCGTTCACTGCTATGTTTTTGAGAAAATTGAGGAATTTTAGATACTGATAATTAACAAATATTGGACTATTTTGTGGTCTGGTAGCCATTGTATACCTATTCTCAGAGAATTGTCCGCGTAGATATCCTCAAGATTTAAAGCAAAGATTAGAGTTTAAGATTCACATCGGAGTAGTTAGTCAGTGAAATGGGTTTAAATAGTCTAAATTTTACAGTCCAGAAACATTAGGTAAAAGAATTTGTTGAGAATCAGACTGGGAAAATACATGTTTGTTGAAAGAACTGCAGCGCTAAAACCCTAATGTCCTGGGTTACATCCAAAAAGTGGCTCTGTTCCCCCCGTATTGCCACGGTCTACGATAGCCCCAATGGCTCCGTCGTGACCTCACATGCAGTGGGTAGCTTGGATGTCAGTGGAGGTGCCTGGAACTTGTTCCTGTTCCAATGTTCTATGCATCCAAGGGGCTAGCCTACTATCTTGTGGACTTAAATAACATGGCCCATCGGTCTCCTGTCCTACCCCAAGGTTTACCCACATAACCCACCCGTAATACAACCCAATGAAGTACCCTACTACCGGACAGCTTCAACAAGTTCATCTTGGGATTGGTCCCAAGGGCTATGAACCTGTGGCTTCGTATCAAGGAGATAAACAATTGTACACTCAGGAACATGAAATCCTCCAGGCCAGTATACTGGGCTTCTGCCCGGAACATCTGTGGCATCATGGCTCCAACAAGGCTTCATGTCCCCGTCCCATCCTCGTCACAGCAAAGCATCAAGAACAGCTCGAACAGCTGCACAACGCTTTAGTCACCGCCATCGTGGATATTGTAAAACGGTGGTGGACGGATCTGGATGCCCGATTCCCCGAGCGCATGCCTCTAACACGAGATGAAGAAGATCTGCTGCGGGTACGTTCTTCAACTTCTTTGCCCTGCCACGTGGGGAGAGATGCCCTATTTGTCCGATCTAACCCTTCGTAATAGTGGCTCGAGCACCAACATTCCCATAACGGGGTGCCCTACGAGGCTCGTCTGGGCTCTTGGAGACCGGACTTTCTGGTTGGGGACTACAGCGGTGGACCGTCGACGGAAACCTACCGTCTCACAGAGATTAATGCACGTTTTTGTTTCAACGGGTTTATGCACCAAGCATACGGACAAGAAGGCCTGAGCGACCTCGGTGCGGGGAGGAATGGCCTCGTCCATGCGACCGATTCTTCAAAGGTAGGGCTTTCATATCTGACGCAATGATACCGTCTTACAACGTTTTTGTAACTAATCCTTCACATTCAATAGATTCTAGATGGGCTGCTCAGTCTCTTCAATCCTGACCGCACATTGCACCTGCTCAAGGGTGAAGAGCCGGGAATCGATATCCACATGTTTATCGACTTCGTGTACCGTCACATTGGAATCAAGCCCCGGCTGATCACCCCTGCAGATCTTCGGTTAATTCCAGATCCCCAAAAGAAAAGTGGTTCTAAGCTCTGTTGTTTGGTGAAGGATCAACAGAATACTTCGCTTATCAATGAGACTCCACTACTTGTCACCAGTAAAGGTGAGGTAGTGGAAGAAGTGCACCAAGTTGGGCTGGAACTCCACCAACATGAGTTATTTGGTCTCTCACGTGAGATGCTACGTGAGATTAGCTTACGCTGCTTTAATGATATGCGCACTATTCTCCTAGTGCATGACAAGCGCATGCTTGGTATCATCAAGCAGGAGATCCCGGCATTGGTAGCCCGGAAAGTCTTAACTCACGACCAGGGAGAAGCTCTCGGGAGAGGCATTTCAGATTCGTTTATCCCTGGATCATCAGAGCTGAATGAGCTAATTCAGACTTTGGCGGATTCGCCGGAGCTAAGAAAGGAGTACCTGCTCAAGCCGATCCGTGGAGGAAAAGGTGCGGGGATCATTTTTGGAGACGAAGTCGGACCCGACGAGTGGTTATCAACGCTTGAGCGTCTGCGCAATCCTCACTTTGTGTCGGGGAACACTATGTATGTGGTTCAACGTCGCATCTGGCCACGTCTATATGAAGTCATCCTCAACTCGGCAGGTGATAGAGGTAATTATCCACTAATTGGGACCTATCACACTACGAACGGCCAGCTGTTGGGCCTGGGAACATGGCGAAGTAGTCCAGACAGAATCTGTGCTGTCAGCCATGGTGGCGGGTGGATCTGCTCTGTCTTGGATGAATACGCGGAGAGCTCGGAGTGATATTAAATTGTTCATGTATCTAGTCTTTTACGTGATTGATAACGATGGGGAAGTACTGGGCACGATATAGAATGCACAGGCCTTATTACTAGATGTAATAAGGCCACAATAGGCGTCGGTCTACAGCGACATACACAAAGCCGTATTAAATAAAAAGAAGATATATTTAAAAAGCAATTGCGCTTTATATGTATGGAATTCTATAATCTAGTAGCAGAATCACGCAACACTGTCACGTTCGACATAGCTCTGGACTATTGGCAGCGAGTGCCGGAAGATCTCTTGCGCTTTAACCAACTTTGAATTGCAACCGATATTACCGAGAATTTCAGTTCTCTCGTCATCTGCAGGGAGGGATCCACTTGCCATGGTCTAGAATAGCACCATGTACTACACCGAAAGAGGCTATTGCATGGTGATCTCTAGGACGGGGCGACGCAGCTGAACGATTGGATAGTGGAGCTTCGACCTAGTACTTCAGCTGCAGCCAGCGAAGCTTCACCAAGGCAACTTTGTATCAAAAGCTGTCATGTACGCAGTGACATCGGCATCTCCTTACCCAGATCAGTTTACGTAACTTTAAATTGACTTTCTCAGCTGTGATGCCTAGTTGCCTACAAGGGGATCCTGTCAACAATAGTCATGCACGTCTTTCGCCTAGGGAAATCCATTGGCCCCATTCTAGAACGCATCCTTCCTTTGAAATCGGTGGCATCCCCTGCGCAAAGACACCCGACTAGAATATGAGACTTGCCTCCCCCTTACTGTCCTGTCCATCGCTGTCCTCCAAGGAATCCAGTGCCCGTCATGCAACATATAGGACGTCATTTCCACACCGCGCGATCACCGAGCATATGTGCTCGACTTCTCAACATAAGCACAAGCCCTAGGCAATACCTCCCGGTGATACAAAGACCAACTCGCCGATTCACAACAGACGCCGTGCCGACAATACCTCATTTAGTGGCACAAGACCTCGCTTCCTCCCAGCACCTCCACCATGTTCGCGATGTACATAACAACCTCAAAGACCACGGCATCCTCAAAATCAGCCTGAGCTTTCCCGACCACAAAAGCCAATACCTCGAAAGCCTTATCGTCAGCCTCTCCAAAAACCATGGCCACGGCCTCCCCATCACACATAGCGCCTCTCGTGGCTGGTTCTGGGACGTCCGCCCCAGCGAGACCAGCTTTCAGACAGAAAATCACCAAGCGCGATCAGAAACAATGCAGGAATTCCCTTGGCACACAGATTGCAGCTACGAGCACGCCCCACCACGGTTTTTTGCGCTTCAAGTTCTCCAGCACGATCGCTACGGTGGGGGCACCCTCTCTGTCATGAAGATCGATCGACTGAGCCAGTTCCTCTCTCCTACCACCAAGGCCGCTCTACTCGAACCGGAATTTCAGATCACCATTCCACCAGAATTCATTAAACACCCAGAACAACGTCATATTGTGGGTAGCCTATTTGCCATCGACACGGAAGACCATTGTCTGATGATGCGATACCGGGACGAGATTGTGACGCCTTTGAGCGCCAGGGCAGCTGCGGCGCTGAAGGAGCTGAAGGGCGCGTTACAGGACGTGGAGGCATTGTCGCAATCGACGCTGCATCTTACTGCAGCTGATTTACCGGAAAGATCGATCATTCTACTCGATAATTACCGGTGGCTGCATGCGCGGAATGGAATCAAGGACCCGGCGAGGCATCTGCGTCGGGTGAGATGGAATGCTATTCCGTTTGCTAATGGCGTTGTTTCGCATTCAGCTGAGGTTTCCAGTACCTGAATCAGGGGTCCTTGAACAGATTATTTTTTAATTATCTTTTAATTTTTCTTTTCATTTCTTTTTACTTGTCTTCTTTACTGTGTATGTAAGGCCTCTGTTTGATTTTCTAGCATGAAAAGCAATGGCGCTATTCGTTTGACCTCGAATTTTACAACTACTGCAGATTTCAATGCGGAAATACATGTTCAATGCAGAGCACTGGTGGAGCAGAGCTGAACTAAGTGAGACAAAAGAAGCGAGGAGTAATTCCAATGACCAATATGCCGAACCAATGATCGACAGTGGGGGTCATAGAAACCGATAGAAGTGGGATATTTCCACGAACCCATGGATCGAGTATGGTAAAGGATCGATCAGGTTCCCTAGTAGGATTAACCTAGGCCCACTTTCACCGTAATTGAGTTTTCCTCAAGGAAGCATGGACCACCTCGTGATAGCTTCACTAGTCTCCTCCCTGCCAAGAGCAATAGGCGAGGAAAAGAAAACAGAGCGCAAGAACCGAGAGAGATCCCGCCTTCAGCCGTGACTGCCACGGGAACATCTGCTCGAGACTGCAGATCCTGTTCGTGCTGGCGTTGATCCCTTCAGCTCAGTGTCTCAGTACCTCGGCGATCTTTTCCTACTGTGTATTATTGGTGGAGGTGATGTGGAGAGCTACATGACGCTAGGTCCCACTACTGCAGAGCTGCTCACTCAGCACTGAGAGTCGAGATCCAATCTCTGCGGCTGATGGCGCAGCTGAAAGCTGCGTCGAAATGGTGCTCAGTGAATCAACGGATCCAGACGGGCTCTTCTTAATAGCCGCGGGTTGCTGACCGTGTCTCTTCTGTCAGGCAAATTATAAAACTGGACTAGTCAAATCTAGGGAGATGCTTTTGCACAGGAAGAGACAGGGTTGTCGGGGTGTATATGAGGTTTGATAGGTCAGACATTAGAAATCTTGGTAAATTACAGTGTAGCTATTCGGAAATCCATTAAACTGGGATGATGCCGACATCGTATAGGCTAAAGACGTCATTAGTTCCACCCAGCTCTTTACTAATCAATGGCTAGAAAAAAAGACTCACCTCCCATATCCTTGTATACCAACCAATCACCAACCTTAACCTCGCCATCCATGACAACTTCTTTCGCGATTCGATCGATGCTGTCGCAAGTAGGGCCCCAGAGGGAGTACCTGTGCTCCCCATTTTCTCGATGATCATCTCTTCCTTCATTTTGTTTAACCAGTACTGGCATGTACTCTTCACCCTCGCTCCAGCCGCAGCTGAAACAACCGTACAGTCCGTCATTTTGATACAGCATGTCCGTGGGGTTGGAAGGAGCTGCTCCAATATGCGTGCGACGCGCAATAACCTTGCAAACTAAGGTGTAACATGGCGTTGCATAGAATCGGCCTGGCTCTGCAATCACCCGCACTGGTCGATCGCCGAACTCTCGTGCGAGGGCTGGGCGTAGGCTCGAAGCCATGAACTCGAAGTTTGTGTGTTGGAAACCACCGCCCACGTCTAGAACGGTCATGTTGAACCCTAGACGTTCACCTTGGTCGAACACGTGCCTCGCCTGCTGTATAGCTGTGGTAAATGCCTCGGGGTCAGACGCTCCAGACCCTGACAATCCGTTAGCTACCGAACCTAGGAGAGATAGCTCTTGCATTGAATGATACTGTGCATCAGCCCCCCCCCACCCCCCCAAAAAAAAAAGATTGGAAAACCGACGAGCCGAAAGCATGTCGCAGAGATCAACTATCAGTTAAGCACAGCAACGTACCGATGTGAAAGCTGACACCTACAATCTGCAGGTCCAATTGCCTTGCCCTCTCTAGCAAGGGTATCGTAGTGTTCCATGGAGCACCAAATTTGTCGCCCAGACAAACTTTCGCCCCGTCATCTTCAGCAAATATACGAAGCAGGAGCCCTATCTGCGGACTATGTTGCTTGACCTTATCCAGTTCATCGATATTATCAAAGGTAGCCCAGCGAATACCTTGCTTGGCGGCAAAGTGCAGCGCGGAAATGGACTTGCATGGATGGGCAAAGATGATGCGAGAAGGGTCAACGCCCAGACTAAGAATAAGTTCAATTTCTCCCTGGGAGGCGCAATCAAAGTTGACTCCTAGCCGGTCGAGGTACCGGAGGAAGTTCACATCCGAGTTGCATTTCACCGCTGTCCTCTTCATTTAGCATTACATTTACAGCTTCCTTATAGCTCGAGTATCCCTGAGCTACATGGAGGGGGAATGGATACTAACCATAGAATGGCTGGATATCTGGCAAGGAGCTCTTCCACCGCAGGTGTTGTTCGACAATCCTGCTGCCATCGGCCACGAAGAAGGGATGATCACTTTGGGAACCATATGGGTCGTTGCTCAATTCCTCAATATGTTTGCGGATCAGGTTGTCAACGACCTCATCTGCAGAGATGCCCACACTTCCCATTCTGAGTAGCGGCGATGAGCTTTGATGGGCTTTTGGATATTCCGTACCGCGACTTCCAATAATGACTGGCTTAATGTCTTCATGTCTTAGGGCTATATCTTCCTCTTATAGAATTTTTAAACTGAGATGGCGTTATGTAAGCGTATGTCTCAACGCACTCCTGTCCTAACGAGCTCTGGCACCTCGTAGAGGACCATGTCTGTAAGGAACCATCTCCGTATACTTGGCTACCTTAACTTTAATCTACTCTTGGTGGGTAACATGAGTGGCTGTAATTAGTTACACGCATTGTTCTTCACATACACCAAACTGTACGCGACACGTGCGTGATTCCATTCGCAGGGATTAGGGCATCGTCCCGTTATCTCGTACTAAGATCAGAGAGGGCGGAAAACAAGAATATGGCTGAAAAGCAACATGAAGCAACGCTATTGCTAAATTCATAGACAAATAATCATCTTGCGGAGATCGTTATACAGGTCAGGTAACCTCGGGTGGTCCGTGAGCGGCTGAGGGACGCTAGTCTTCGTTAACCCTGCGAAGCTGAAGTGGATTTGGGAAGACTAAAGCCAAGTCGCATGTCAGCTGAAGTCTCCTTGTCTTTTCCGCCCAATGACAGCCTGTCGAGCAATCCACTTCCTGTACCATTCAGGTGAGTCATATATGAACAACCTGCAGCACCTGTCATGGAGTTTCTAACCCACTTCCCGAAGTGTCGTAGCGGGAGCATCAAACTTGATTTTTCCTGTCCCAGCTCTAACTCACAAGTAAACCGCTACGATGACCACGAAAAGCTTCTCGTTGTCGGAGGTTCTTGCCGTCGCGAAGAGGCATCCCTTCTATAACCCGGAAATCCAATATCCATTGGACGAGACAGCATTACAGGCAGTCCGAGACTGGGCAGTCAAGAACCAGACGGAAGTTGACCTTCGATCCCAGCCATTGCTTCACAAGAACGATATGTAAGATAATATCCCATTTCACTCTTGTGCTTAGCTAATACCATCCAGCTATAAGACTGTGGAGCGGCTCACGCACGATGCCAGCCCCGAGAATGTGTACCGTGAGAGCTCATACATGAGCATCACGGGCGGCGGGTCCGGAGGAGTACCAATGATGTTTGCAGTCGATGTTCATGAGAATCGACAGCAGAGGGCTCAAATGGGGAAACTCCTACGGAACTGCGGCGTTATCAGGCGTAAAGATTGGGTACTATCCGTGCACATCTCAGGCGGCTTTTATAGGTATGTAAATGTGCATCTTATGCAAGATAATCGTATATCTAAACGGAACACAGATCCTTAGACTTGACAACAGAGACTATGGAGAACGCCGGAGCCACCGTTCTCAGTGCTGGGAACTATATGGAGCTTGAAGAGGTCGTCCAAGCTCTGGCTCACTATCATGTGAACGTCTTGACCGGCGATGCGAGTCAAATCGTCCAACTGACGTGCTATATTTCTACACTACCATTGGAAACACAAAGACAAATTCAGATCAACAAGATCATTTACACGTCCGAGCCGCTGACCGGCGCACAACGGGCATTCCTTCGCGCGACGCTTGGGGATGTTAAGATTTGTTCGGTTATGGGAAGTTCAGAGGCCGGCCCGTGGGCGTTGAGTAGTCCTGATCTCGTCGGCGAGGAGAACCTCAACAGCAGTTCGATGGACTTTGTCTTTGACACCCGTGATATGATCATTGAGATTCTCTCTCCTGCTGGTTTGGATGATGGAAAGCCTCCCTCTGACATTGACCCTCTTCCGTTAGGAGAAACGGGGATCATTGTGCAGACCTCCCTTCGACGTCTGCGTAATCCACTCGTTCGCTATATCACCGGTGATCTTGGATCCCTCCATCCACTTCCTGAAATCGCAAATGCCGTCGTCCCCGAGAGTGAACGGCAGTACCTGCGTGTGCTCCGTATGCAAGGCCGCGACCGTCGTTTCAGCTTCAAATGGTATGGGGCGTACTTTGAATTCGAGAAAATGAAAGCCCTGCTACAGGCGGAGGAATGTGGTGTCCTGCAGTGGCAAGTGATTCTCGACCAACTAGAATCTTCAGGGCTGCCAACTCTGCAAGTCCGCCTGTTACGGGCTCCATCCCGAGCAGACGTTCTATCGGAAGAGCAGTTGGTCAAGCGTGTACGAACCTTCTTCCTTGTTCTACCGGAGAATGAACCTGTATTCAGCATTGTATTTGTGAAAAGCCTGGATGGGTTTGAGCGGAGCTCTACCGCAGGGAAAGTTATTAACTTTGTAGATCGTTTGCATTGAGCATATCAATAGCATATTCTACACTGATAGGGCATACTTCCTTTGTCTCTCGTGTCTGCTCATGTTCGCCCCTACAGCGGCGCGATCGCGCATAGAAGGATATTACACGAACGAATCATCCCGTGCTTCTGGAGTCAAACGACACCATACGAATAAGCCATAGATATTGCGCTAAGACTGGCAGAAGACAGGCCGGCTATGTCTGCTCGGTAGCATACAGTGAATTTCCGAGATATAGGAAAGGTGATCGGCAAAGGTCACAGAAATGTAACGGAGTAATGATTGATCGCTGCAGAGATTCCACGAATCATCTACACAGAGTGCGGCAACATACCCCCTAATCCAGACCTCTGCCATCGAAGATACTGTAAGCCCCTTCATTTCTTTCCACCGGAGGGAGTATAGGTCGATCCACCCTTGCCATCGTTGTAGTAGGTGCTGCCGTTGGAGTTGGAGTAATAGTAGGATCCGTTGCTAATGTCTGTTAGCTGGATTCCTGGTGTTCTATAAAGTATACTGACCTGTTAGAGTAGTGGTATGCATCACCACGACCAGAACCGTTCGAATCCGATCCAGTGCCGTAGTCACGCGAGCAATAGTGATTACCCTAGAATCAAAGGATATTAGCAACTAGAGAAGAGCGTAGACATATCGTAATAACCTCTGTTGGTGGGGTCGTAGTCAAGAAATGATGGTGAAGAGGTGCGTACCTGGCTGTTGGTCCCAGAGCCGGTGTAAGAGTAACCTTTGCCAGAGCTCGACATGATTACTTTTGAGGGATAAGTGAGTAGAGATCGGAGAAGTTGTGGAAATGGTGGAGATGGTGGAGTATGAAGAAAGCAGCAGCAGTGCTGATTATGAGAAAGTTCGGGGAAATGACGCGGTTTAAATGCTGTCGAAATTGCCCCGCACACCATCTTCCGTAAACCGGCCAAGGCCTTGGGGTTTTCTGTTTTGCACGTTATGTTTTAATTAAAATGTCTGTTATAGCCCTTGCCACCTTGCGTACTGACAGCTTGGCCTTGACCTAATATCACGGTACCCTTCAAACCCTCATAAACCACCAAGCACTCAGAACCCCAACCATAGTAAACACGACCGCCCAGCGCGCCAACCCTCTCTTAATGTGATACTCGGCCACGCGATCAATCGCCTTAGAATCATTGATTCTCGGAAAAGGTATATCCTTCGGAACCTCCTTCCCCAAAGCCTTACACAATGGGCCCCAGCCATCCTTCACACTGAAGAAGACCAGCCGATCAGCGGGGACGACCTCCTTCAACCATTCGATATGGCGCTGGTAGATGTAGGCATTATCCCTCGAGCCATCATAGATCTTATCCCACTGTGCCTGTAATAGGGAGATATAAGTCACGAAATGTCGCATTCCTAATTGATTGGGATTAGTCCGTTTTCTGTCATTTTATATTATGGAAGTGGCTGATTGTCCGCATATAATGCTAGTATATCACGTACCTGGAAGTGGAAGCAGCACCGCGCCTAGGAACCACAGTTGAGCCAGCGAGCTGATTTGCTGCATGCTCTTGACCCAAGCGTCGGGGTCGCGAACTGTGACGATGACCTTGCTGTCGGGGTAGAGGGCGAGGAGCTCAGGCACGAATTGCGAGGCGGGCGCGTCAGTGATGGCTGCATAACCGGTGGTCCGGCGCCGGAGGAGTGAGAGGGTAGTAGCACGGTCGCCGGCGAGCCAGGTGCGGAGGATTTGATTCCAGGATTTTATCTCAACGGGCGGGCCCATGGTGGTTTGGGTGCCGCCGTGATAGATGGGTCCGTCCAGGAGGATCTCCAGGGCTGCACTGAAAGAGGCGGTCCCGGTTCGCGAGAGTCCTCCTCCAATGACTTGGAGTTGAGTGCCCGGTCGAGGGACGGAGGCTTGCTGGCCCATTATTGTTTTTTTTATGGCAAGAAGTAAATGTGGAAGGGATGAGTTGGCCCCAAAGGGTTACAATGAATATTTGTGTAGGACGGGTAAGGGAAGGGAACAAAGAATGGGTTAATGAGGGAATTAAATATTAGCTTACTGGTGTCAAAAATAATCAAAGATAAAAATAACCTACATAGTCACTGATTAGTTTACTGCTAATCTTACTAGCATGCATCCACAAATAACACATGAGTAACAAAGGCAATGTATCAAAACCTGAAACCAGTGAAAGGTGCTTTCGCTAAGCTAGGAGCGAGCACAACTACCACATCGACCTTCTCACCAGGTTCTAAGCTCTATGAAATGGAGATAATGCGCTTCAACGTGAGAGGCGCATAGCCAGTGACCCCTGCAGAGTTTCCCCTGTCGTCTTCGTCTGGATCATGTAACCTGAGGAACTGCACCAATATCTCCGACATAGCACCCAAAAGGCCGTGGCCGGTAATAATGTCAAGGCAGGTCTAGTTCAAATCACCGTTTGGACGAGACCCAGGGCATCTGAGAGCGTCACCTCACATAATACGTTTGGAAATGTGACCTGTATGCAAGTATCTCAGTTATGCGATAGCACTCGGCCATCCAGCCAGTATAGCTGAGCACGAAGATACACTTGGCTGTATAGTCCACTTCATGATGACACCGGGGCTAGAAGACTGCAGGTCAATGCTACTGCCAATGACACAATTAGCTATCTAGTAACGACAGTTAATCACGTACCACACCCACCCACTCCGTTATATACCACAGGATGTTGCGTGAGAAGGGTAACGAGACTGTGAAAAGTAGCCTCGCATAGCTGGCGTTAAATTAATCCTAATCTTAATCCCCGAACCTGCATCTTGGCGACGAAAGAGGACGAAGAGGGCAAGACGATAGATAGAAAAGTTGCTTCGGTATCAAACCTTATAAGGGGAGTAGAAGCGCTATCTGCAGAGGTCTCTTCTCACATATGAGATCCGCCCATCCGAATTCCTTCCAATCGCTCCCAACTGTCCTAGCGGACCAGCCGAAACCGAGTAGTATTCGGCATGGGTGGAAAGTGTCTTGAAAGCATCTCTTTCAAAAGACCTGGGCAGAGGTGCAACTGTTTCATTAACGGTATTTTCCTTACACTTAGCGGTATGCGTAGTAGAGGCGCTAAACACCCGGTAGGTAAAGTCAACATTGACGAAAATCCTTAGCCTCCCACCATCCTCGCTAGGGCTGACAGGCTGCATGAGGCTAGGTCATGTATGTCTTCGTTTTCCCTTATGCTACTTCTACCGTGGAAGTGTCGACGCTGTACAGCTCCATTATAGCCTACCTGCACGCACTCCACCAGGAAAGCTTTTCTCTGATTATCCCACTCCCTCTCCCCACCTCCTCTCCTCTCCTCGTCAATAGAACGTTGTCCTATAGATTTCCAACCAAAATCTGTAGTTCCCCTTCCCCGGATCTTAGTGTGTGTAGCGATGACCACACCACGATCCAAGTACTGTACATGAATAGCCCATGCATGCTGCCAGATGACTTATAATTATCATATCATGGCCAATAGACGGGTGTGTTAAGCTGCGGAGAAGGTCCACACCGTGACACTCTTTGAGTAACGCCAGTAATGAGGAGAGCTTGATTTGTGGTATAGATGACCCATAGACCCATCCGTCTTAAATACAGTTACTACCTCAGTCTGACCTAGTAGCATGTATCATGACCAGCCCTATTTTCAACCTACGCGGCCTGTCCTGGAGAATCATTAATGTCCTGCCACACCCGCTTGAGGAGCCCCACTCTATTTATCTTCCGGGGTTGGAGATGTGCAGGACGAGGTCGCGAGAAATTGTTTCTATATCTCTTGCACGACACAGTCTCGTTGCCATATACGGCAAATGCCCTGAGTGCACTCCGGTAAGAGAGAGGGGGAGAGATTTGCTATATTAAAGACCTCACCGGGACATTGAATCCACTGGATAGAGGAATGTTGGAGCGATTGAAGGCTTAACCTTGTTGATTCTATTACGTGCACATTGGGCAGATATATGTTATATGGTAACTGTTTGGTGGCTAATATGGAGACACAATGCTATCTACTTCCATTGTATCAGATCTACTTAGGGATTATATACTAAAGCCCGTTCATTGAGTAGATGCATGGCCACTATATATGAAAGAAAGGTTCTTATTATTCCCGTTGATGCTTGATTTGCAACTGGTACGACAAGTCCTGTTGATCACACCCAGGTCCTCGTGAATCTGTAGATATTCCAATCTTTATCATGAGCACAGGCCTGCTTGCTGTGTAGTCTGTAATATGTCTTCTTTTATATAATCAAAGTTCCTACTATTTGCTATGATATTGGTCTAGTATATTGAGACTTCTATGACGTTTCTGAAGACGGAAGTTTAAGAAGCCTAAATGTTTAGACAGCAATCCAGGATGCCGAATAATCTCAGGAATTTTGATATAATGTTATAAATATTAGAGGCGAACAGCGGACTATCCATTCGCTAGATTCAATGTGGGATTTTTCGTTCGGCCCGATGTTATATGTTGTACAACTATACTGGTCACATATCACGCAGTCATGGTCCACGCTGGTAGGACAATTCTCGTCAGCATGAACTAGTTTGCCACGAGGTTGTGTGCATATACCGGTTTCCATATGGATCTCTACGGATTTCGTCCATTGACTGCAAATTAGTTCTTGGGGACGCGTCGCCAAGCAACAGCATGCTCCCCATCAGGACCAATTAACGCGCTTTTCTCCCACGAGAATTGCCCGAATCTTGGTAGCAATATCCACCAGAAGTACCAGTAAATACCACCAAGACAGAATAACAAGGTTCCAGTGAGCGGCGTAAGCCAAACAGGTATGCTGGTGCGACCAGTCACTGGGGCCACAAAGGGTGACACAATAAGGAATACCTGCGTTGCCAAAAAGAGGCAAGCCACGCTCGTCCAGACTTTGAAGGCACGAGGGGGATATGTCACCCGTTTTCTGATAATGAATAGGCCGCACACGACGAAAAACTGAATCAGCGCAACAGCCCACTGTCCTACGTCAAGGACGAAGTTATAGGCTTCACCTGAAAAGTAAAGTTAGTTACCTCGATCGTTGCCATCAACTAGGGCCGGAGCTTACCAAAAGGAACAGCGATGATCATGACACATGACGAGAAGAACACCAATGCAAACGCCCCAGCGGGAGACTCTGAACGGGATCTGCTGGCGAAAAACCGAGAAAAGGGCAGTAAGCCCTCCTGTGCGAAACTGCGGATTACTCGCGACATGGAGAAAGACGCAGTCATGATATTGCCCAGTGATGACAAAGCAGCAAGAATGGCTGTGAAGCGCTGCATGTGCTGACCAAAGACCTTACCAACGAATAATGCAACCACCGTAATACCGGTCTCGCTTAGCTCCTTGGGAGTGGCCGCGACGAAGAACGCTGCGTTCACCAGGACATAAAGAATCCCTACCGAGCCGACTCCCAGGAACCCTGCTGCCTTAAGTGTTCGCCGAGGGTCTTTCACCTCATCTAGGACATACATTGCGTTGGACCAACCTTGAAAGGTTGCCAAGACTTTGAAGAGGGCGACTGTGTAGTCCGAGACGTCGGTCGAAGATCCGGCAAACGGATGCTCGTAACTAGCTCCAGGGTGAGGTACATTTGGCGACCCAAAGATGACCAGCCCAAGACCAGTCAGAACCATAAGAGCCAGAACAAGTAATTTGAGCGAAGCGAGGATGTTCTAGTGTTTAGTATAAGCGTTGTTGACGGTGGATAGTATCGATGCACAGGCTCCTTACCATAAGTTTGACATTCCAGGTCTTCGCACAGATATGCATCGCTGCGACGCTTGCCAAGAAAGCGATTGCCATGCAGCGTTTAGTCGAGTCATTTGCTGTTGCTTGGGTGGCTAAGAGTATGTTCTCTGCAATAGCAATAGTTCCAATGCCTGCGTGTTGCATTAGAGCATTGTTGGCAATAGGCAGAAAAGAGGTATTGTACATACCAGTGAAGCCAAGGAAGATGATATGCGTCGCGAATATCACGGTCGCAAATAAAGGTGGATGTGGATAGGCTGCTTCAAGGTAGATCTTCTCCCCGCCATTGTGCGGTAACAGACTACCGAGCTCAAGATATATGAAGAAACCACAAAATGCCAGGAAATAACCTGCCACCCAGACAACCAGGGATGCACCAGCGCTTCCGGTACTATGTGCAATAGCAGACGGTACGGAGAATATTGCCGTACCAATCATCCGGTTAGTTCTATATTCTTCAGTAAGATGAATAATTCCAAACCGGGGGTTCCATGACGGGGCATTGATGAATAGGATGCACGATCGCTTACTGACATCAGAAATGTTGTAGAGACAAGGCCGAGGCGCCGATCAGGCTGCCCCTGGCCAGGGGGAACAACAGTCCCATTCTCAGCCTGATGGATTAGAGGGGCAGCCTCGATAGAAGCCCCGTCATCTGGAACACCCTCAACATTCCGCCCCGGATTCATACCTTACGCTGGACTCTTATGTTTATTGCGTAAGCGATATCTCAAATCACCAGGAGACCACCTGGCGTAAAACAAGCGAGCCCGTTATCTGAATCACGTGTGGACAGGTGACGTGGCTGTGTATCAACCCGTGACTGGATTGTACTCCATGTACCCTAACAGTAATTCTTAAATAGAACTAATCTTCTATATCTTTAATTTTATCACATATTTAAGGAAGGTAGTAGTATCTAGTCTGTATGCATGGGGTTATCTATTATGCACTAGAACACCAATTGGCGCTTTAGTGGTGCCTCGGGCCCACTATCCCGAAATTATATATTTACTAACAAATGCTTCAACAATTGAAACACACCAGATTTCGTATCAAAACTCATACTACAATATTAAATAATCACTCACATCCGGAATGATTTTCCTCTTCCCACTATGCAAGAGAATTAGGCCCTTAAAGTCCGAGGTTTGAACGCACGTTATCTTCTATCCAGCACCTCCAGAGCCTCCCATCCGAAGATAACGTACATGTAATCAGTATGCGATGTTGACGCTGCCTAGTTAAGCCTGGCGCTATTGTTCTTCATAAGCGATATCTTCTATACACAGTCATATTGATAGATTTAAGCAACTCAAGTAATCAAGGAATTTAACCAAATTCCTCTTCGAACATAAAAATGCTCATGGAAGAGGGCCAACGTACTTGAGGAGCAGCAGGAGAAGACAGTGAGCGGCTTGGTAGAGGAATGCAAGGGAACAAGATCAAATACAGCAAGCTTTTATGAAATGAACGGACGCGATTGCTATTTACTATCTAAGTCTCCCTGTGTCTAACAGAAGCAACTTAAATATGCTCTTCGAGCTAGAATTGAATATATAGAGGAGAATTAATCGCAAACCCCAAAGTTTCGAAGCAAATCAAACAAATTTATACAAAGTGGCACTAAGCAGAGCATGTCCACTGCACCTAGCCACGGACTGCCCACCTCGTTAGGGAATGGGGGCAAGAGGCATTCATATTCTTAGTTGACAGTGGCAGTCCAGTTGGGAACTGTGAAAGTAACCGGGCCACCGGTAAACGGCTCAGTTCCGAACTGCATATCTATAAATTACCATTGTTAGTGGCTTTGCTTGCACGCGGGTGAGGCCTGCGAGTTCTTACTGATCAAGTACTGGGCAGAAGCAGGGAAATTGTGGTTAGATGTGATATAGTCGAAAAACTTTTTAATGTCCCCACTGAAGGTGTTGATTGGGGTTGCTGAGACGAAGCTGTACGTTTTCTGCTCGGCGCCTGCCTGGATGGTGGTGCCGTACCACAGTTCCCAGGTATGGCCTTCAACTGTGGCGGTATCGATTTGGGTTCCGATGGGCTGGATAGTACCGTAGCGTGCGAGCCTTGCAAATGGAAAACCCCGGTTATGTCAGTTGAAGGTTTCTCACTGCCGATGTAGGGTAGGATTGACCGCTTCAGGAGTGATCGGTTCATACGTACCAAATCATCAGTTCATAATCGCCGCTATAGGTGACGTGGTTCTGGTCCGCAGCGGTAAACAGGTCGTACGCCACATCGGCGTTGACATTAGTGTTATCCTGACTCCACTCCACGTCGGTAGGGATACTCTGGACGTCGCTCACGAGCTTTTTGTCGAAGGTGACTGCAGAGTTGGAATAGCTTTTCACACTGCCTTCTCCACCGTTCCAGGTCCAAGTAGTGTGCCACGCAGCGCCCGAGCTGGAGAGGTTGTCAACGTAGACGCACTGAGAGCCGGTTCCCGAGTCCTGTCCCCAGAGGTTGTTGTTCACTGAGTACGGAGGGCTCGAGGCACTGTCGTATTGTGCACACAGCTCTTGACTGAATGCTGTGGCCACGAGCGTAGCAAGTGCCAATGAGAGCTGCATGGTGAAAGTATAGATGGTAGATTAATTTGGCCTAATAGATAGTGTTGCAGGACTGATGGATAATGCAGGTCTGGAAGTAGCGGGCAACGCTGTTTAAAAGCACAGAGCTGACAGGATGCTAGCATAACCGACATATTCCAAGTCTTCATACCCTGACGGTATCACATACGTCATTAAATCACACTGTGGATTGATCTTATTATCCACAAGCTTCCCGTGTCTCCCGAAGCACCGTCAAGAAATGCTAGAATTAATGACATTCATTCGTGATCTGCAGTTGACATACGTTCTCGCATGGTTGGCAGGCCCGAAATACCGACTAATTTTACTACTCTTTAAATATCCTTCGGCACATGTATCACCAAACTTGAAGATGTTTGGTCAAGAACTCTACACATCCACCTAGATATGGAGCTAGGTATATTTTTACTCGGCGTCTGGCTTCGTCTTCGGAGATAGTCCTGCAGCCCGTGATCTCACATCGCTTTCCGAAGCTCTCTGCATTCCCGTCTCCATTAGGGCTCCTTGCTCCAGTCCATGTGAGACCTCATCGTTATTAGGACACGGATATGTATGTGATTCTATTGGTTTCATTGATAAAATGTTTTATATGTACAGGTATAATCCTGAATAGTACAACTTAGGCCGCGATGCATTCATATGCTTCACATGTAGCTCTCTCCCGTTTTATCGCAGAAATGTCGGCAAATCTTGATGTTATTGCCTAGATTGTCCTAGTAAATTTCCGACATATCCCATATTCTAGCCTGAATGGTTAATATTACGGTTGTATCATTGGCTCTATCTAATACCTGAAACCATATTCTTAGACTTATTCTGGGCCTTACAGGGATCGGGATATGTTGTATGGTTTACTTGAGACACCGGAAAGAGCAAAATAAGCTAGTACGTCAGAATTGAGCCTAAAATCTAGAATTGAAATTACGCAAGGACTGGGTCGAATTGCAAGCTTGGTGATAATTCGCTCTTCACATAACGTATTACCTGGAGAGAAGTATGATGTTGTGCAAGGTCAGCCTGCAGGGGGCCGATGGCTGTAGAAATACAATTGACAATACAGAACATTCTAATTCTCCCACCTATAAGTTGTCAATATACCGTTACATGGCTGGGCTCTAACGGCCATTTCAGATCACGCTACTATCATACCCGGTCCACAAAGCGTCAGTGGTCAAGGGCAAATGCCCTTGATCCACTAAGCCTTAGCTTGATACGCAGCACCTCACAGGCTAACACGGTTCTAGCCAAGGGACCGGCCCCACAAAGCATAGGCAAGTCTCCGTCGAACCAAACTGGACTTAATGCAATTATTCCGTGCCATAGGGGGTAAAAGATGGTGGGGTTCAGAAACAGCAGGGGATTACACCTCGTGTTCGGCAATGCTCACGATCCTCCCACTGCCGATGGAACCTTGGCAGGCCAATCCACTTTGCTTGGCTTGTAACTCGGGCAGTCACATCAATATGTACTTTTTACAATGGAAGGTCCTAACGATATACCATCATACACAGTCAGAAATGTTCTTGCAGAGTTCATCAACTAGAGCGAGGAAATTAGCCTGATCTAGAGTCCTTTGTTCTCACTGGGCTTCTAGGAACTCGACCCACCTGTACAGGTGACAGTAAATCCAGACCAGATGCGCTTTTTGTTTACCCAAAGGCGACTCCTCTCCGCCACCCTTTGAGCTTGACCTAACTGCCAAGTGGCATGATCGGCTTAACCTCCGTCTCCTGGCATTTTTCTATGTCCGTACGGTGTCATCCTGTGACAGCGCCATACCGACCCATCCCTACGCAGAAACTTCTAGACCGGTGTGAAGAATAAGCTGCAGCCTCATCTCCTTTCTACTGACAGCTGAGATTTGCATATTTGTATGGGATGATCAAGAGGGAACAATAGAGCTATTCAGCCAGATTGTGGTGCAGAGCTCCGTTCTTATATGGGCAGGGATCTACATGGGAAACGGTTTGGCTTAATTCCTGTACCAGCCTCACACGGCCTAAATGCATCGTTTTTATTATACATTCGATGATGCTTCCTACGAATCTAGCAACTCTACTTTTTATTTCGTTCCTTTCTACTCTAAAGCGTGGTACAGCTTTTCCTTTGTGATAGGAACCAATCAGTGATAATGCTTCAATCTGTTTTCCTTTATATCACCCTGGCTCTTAGTGCTTTTGGTATTTACCTCGGTAAAGAGCACCAATTCATTGGCTGCGGGAGAAAGCCTACCCTCGTCAATAACATCTAGTTTATAAACAGCTGTTAGTATGTATATTGTGAAAGAAAAGTATCCGATAGCTACAATATAAATAAAGTAAATTATCTCGCCTGCACACTCTGCTGGCGCTTTCGAAATATGAGTAATGTTATTACTGGTAATACTATCCACCCTCTTATAATAATTTTGTTTTCCCTTTTCATGGCAGAAATGTCTTTGTAGGAAATAACTGCTACATAGCTATACATAACCACAACCTTTAATCCCAAGTTCATAGGTTTGTTTTAGAGACCTTTCATGGTGGCTTGGTGTTCGGTTGGTATTCCTGAGACTGCAAGGGCCCCATGTCTTGGTTCAAGGGGAGAGCTGCTCCCACCACAGTAGGCTGTGTTCGAGAAAAACATATGTATGAAAACACGATCAACGCTTAAGCTGGCATCGGATCCAACACATGCAGCTGTTTGCCTTTAGCATAACGTCTTGGACCCTATTTCATGTGTATATAGTGGCTCCCATCGGCCTTCAAATTATTCTAATTTGGCATACAAGTCGTTATAAGACACTGCCCGTGTATAACCTTGCTAGACAAGGATTTGCTGGGAGATGACAGGATGTACTGGCGACTGTCATCAACATAAAATATGAGCAGTGTCATGCATGTCAGTCATGTCACTCGGACAGGGAGGAACAAACGGGGTCGGTAAACGGACATACCCGATAGAGAGCAATTTTCCATCCCGTGCTTCTCGGGATCGGCAGTTGAGGGTCTCGGTCAATCTCCTATAATTATGAGACATTGTCTCGGAGGTGCGGGCCGCTACCAATAAGGGTGAAGAATCTTAGCCTACCACATTCAATGCTTTCCCTATAGTCAGTCATACTGATACATTTTTCTAGGGTCCTTTGGACTAGCACTTGACTTAGTAGAGAATTGGTATACGGATAGAAAGGTTACTAACGAAGTTTAACTGACTAGTATGTATTTTCACGTTTAAGGTTGAACATAGGTAGGCTAATAATCATAATACTTTGCGCTATCGCTAAAAAGGTCTTCCCTCCTTACAATAGTTTGGTTACACATTAAGAAGCTGCCGAAGGACAACATAGACGAGAATACCCCGCCTGATGGATCAGAGGACTATGCATATATTGCCTATATTGGCTTGTTGGAGAGCTCATGAGCACATCACCGAAAAGAAGATCTCGCAATGATGCTCGCCTTGCCCTTGCACTTCTCGGTGTCGAGATAGATCTTGTCTGGATAAGGAATTCCTACTATTTAGGTCAACCTCGAGATACTAAAAGGGAAACACGAACCTTGGGTCGGTGCTCAGGATATGGCCGGCCTATGCATTGGCTACACAGATAATGGTGTCTGTCTCTTTTTCTGTTTCAAGGTATCAGAACCCAGACATCCACAATGAAGTTTCGTTTGGCTACTGACCCAGCTGGAAAATCGTGGAGACACGATCGTTATAGTTTTAAGCTCGGTTAACTTTATTATACACCTTTTCAAATTGTTTCCTAGATTATGTAAATACTTGAACTAATCCTTCCCTACTGCAGTGGAATGAGCACAGGAGATCCGTAATGCGTTCAATTAAGGCCATGGTCAACAGCGACTGGCTCTGACCACGAGGAGAAAGAGCTACAGTCAGCCATATCCGTAGGACCGTAGCCAATGTAAGCTACTCGAGTCAACATTGTGGGTACATACCACCATTCCACAAACTAAGGGCACTAATGAATGAACCATTTTGTAGATCAGATTAGTAACTAGGGTCTAACCCCTGACGGAATCCACTGAATAGAGTGATGGTGGCGGTCGCTGCCCCAGGAAAATTTGACTATAACTTTAAAATATAAAACCTTACCAGCTTTTCATGAACAGCCTTGCATTGGTGTTGTCTCTCAATTCTGGACGGTGTATCGTCTTGGAAAAATGTACAGGCCAACCACCAAAAACGAGTACTGGTTCTGTGGGATCCTTCTCGTTCAAACCCTACTGATCACTACCCTGGAAGTGTAGGTGCAGCGCTTGCATATGACATTCACGAATGACTAATACATCATAGATACATTCTTGTACAATGGTTAGGTTGGGTCAACGATAATGTAACTCAAGTTACCACATCTTACATTGTCCCGATTGGCATGGGCCTCGTAACGTTTGCTTGTTTATATGAGACTCTGCTGTCCCTAGATGCCATCCACCACAAAAACAACATCCTACTTGCTGCGATTTGCATTAGCAATGCATGCATTGTTGTGTATTCTGTCTTACAGTATATGAGGATGCGTGTAACTACTCATACGCTGCAGTACAACCAGGATAGTACCGGTCGCCCTCTTGCAGATCCTACAAGAGATATTTGGGCTTTAATGCAGCCGGCTGAACTTTTGGTTCCAATTATTCTGGGCCTCACCTCTCTCACCATCATTCCCGCTGCCTACCGACTACATAAAGACTATGCCTGGGCCATTTATAAATGCATCCATGGTAGCGCCGACCTTAGATTGCGATATCTAGCGTACGAGGTAAGTAAGCCCGACCCTTCTTTCATTTTATTGCTAATGCGCTATAGATATACTTGGTCCTTGTTAGATTCGACTTTTTCTTTCTAGTTGGTTTTATTGTCCAATACAACTTGATCGACGTTCATTTTGATGAACCGGAATACTCCCTTACTATGGCCATTATACCGGCGGCGCTGGTAATTATGATCTTTGGGATTTACTGTGTTAAGTCAGAGCTGCGACCTGGCATGATCATTGTCATTGTACGTCTTTCATTCTTCTACCCCCAGAATCATTACTAACGATATTCAGGTTTCCCTCCTTGGCTTGATGGCCTACATTCTCAGTCGCATCATTGTTCTATGTGGCAACACACGACGTGCCTTTACTCCAGGCAAGGAGATGATGTTGTTTTTCGCTGGAGTGACCCTGGCCCTTATCGTGCCCACGCTCGTGTGCGCCGTTCAATGCATGAGGAATTTTGAGAGCGGGCTGAAAAGTGTCACTCATCAGGAGACTCAGTGGCCGGGGAGTTCTTACATGTTTAAGAGACTATCCAGTCGTGGCAATTCCCCGACTAATGCTCGATATGATACACGATATAATCCCCGGCTCTCCCTCGATTAGGCAGTCAGTATTGGGATTCAAGAAGTATAATTCTCAGCGTTACCTCTACTATAATATAATGAAATAGTTTAATTATTTGTTGATATTACGACAATGTGCCTGTAGCTTATTCAACTGTTGCAATTCACTAATTGACCGTCGGCAAATGTTCGCCGGCGAGGTAGTCTAAGGATGGACCACAATTCTTCATCTGCCTTACTCGAATTCAAAAGCCTGTCTATGGATGATCTCGAACTGAGTAGACAAAGTGGGATCTGGCCAACGTAGGCGCATAACGAGGGTAACTTGAACCACGCTTCTCAGGTGAGTCTTAAATATACATACTCCGGAGTATCTATTAACGAAAGTCCGAGCCTGTGGCTACTAATCGGTGACTTAAAGGTTCAGTGAAATGGACGCCTTTTCTTCGTGGTCAAGTGGATATACACTTTGGTTTTTCCGAACGGAAAAAAAACGGACACGATTTCAAAACAGCTCAATATCCAAGGACAATTATATATCCAGATCGGTGTTTATGTGGCACAATATTGTATATAAAAGAACATTAACCATGAAGATTGTTGTAAGTTGGATTCAAATCTATCAATAGCGTACTTCACGTCGGTCTGTGAATTGGTTATCAACAGAGACTTTTCAAACAGGTGCAGAATACTGGTACAATACAATCTCGACAATAGCCCTAATCCTGAATTTCGGCTCAATGCGAAAGTAATGTGTTTTGCGTACACTTTCCTATCTCTGATATCATAAGCTTTTCAAATATTTTATGTACCTTTAATTATTCACAAGGTTGGGTGACAACGTGTTAGTTGTTACGGGGCACCGAGGACCACTGTGACACCGCTTAACAAAAATGTTCCCTAAGTAACTACAATTAGGTATTAGCACTCATTGCAATTCCGTGGATTGCAATTTATCTAGCATCGAGGTTAAGCCGTTCACCTCCAAGTTCTAAAAATATGAACCTGACTATATCTGCCCCTAGAAAATCTCCGTTCGGTAAACAGGGCCAACCATATTCAGCCCTAGCCCGTTTGTGAAACAGTTTATGGAGTTAGTAGCAATAAATATAATAGCCGGACAGGGTCCGAAAAAGTGGAGCAAAGACTACCCACTTTCCATCACGCCGCAAATCAAGACATCACTCTGAAATAAGGAGTCAAACCTAGCGTGGCATACTGCGGACCCTTAACCCCCTAAAAAGCTTAATGGTCAGATTGCTAGCCGCGGAGACGGGGCTAGATTGTTCGTCACTACTTGCTCCACTCTGAGAATATGTATGCTTGTTGAGTAATCTAGAAATTCCATGCAGCCGCATTAATTAGTTTGTAACATGTAAAGAGACACGGACAAAGATGAGTGGGACAGGATTAGACCCGCCAAGTAGCTAATTGAATATGATAAACATCAAGACTCTGAAAAGCGAAAAAAGGCAACGAACATAGGTTAAGGCCCTGGCGCGCCTAAGAATGCCCAAGCTGGTGTCCGGTGTATATTCTCAGTCTGTCTCTCTAGATTTCTAAAACATAAGTGGTTGTACAAATCACAGCTATATATGACCTCTATAGCCACACAAACCACCTAATCTCCCTTAATGCAGCTGGAAATCAAGGCTTCCGCTGCCCTTGAATCCTTCAGCAGTGACCATCTGGAAGACAGGGTTGCCTGGCTGGAGTCCGAGTTCTTTCCATCGCTTGAAGTGAGCAGTAACATCAACTGAGCCAGTGGTGCGAGGATTGCGACGAACAGACCATAGCTGGTTGAAGTTGGTGACACCGTAGATCTTAGGAACGTTCCTGTAGGGAATCATGTAGACGTCGTACACGCCGCCGTCAACATTGACTTGCCCAAGGATATGACCATTACCAGGGGTGCCTGTGCCGTGCTGCTCGACAACGTACCACTCAGTCACGGGGTCTGTAGTCCAACCGTAGACGGCCAGAGTGTAGTCACCATCAGCCTTGAAGTGGCCATCCCAGGTCAATTTGCTAGTCACGAAAGGACGTCAGTTCAACACACAGATAAGGTTAATACAAGCGGTTACGCACCGAGTGCTACCACCCCGATAGCCCTTTCCGCCCAGGAACTCTTTGTTCGTGTTCCATTTCAGTTGGAACCGGCCACTGTCAGGAAACTCGGTGTAATCGGCGCCAGCATGGTTGTCGTTGTAGAGGGAATAGTAATATCCCGCGGAGTTCACGCCATCTTTGCTAGTTCTGAGGTCTGTAGAGCGACCTTGAAGTTTATCTTCGCTGGTGGCATTGAAGATACTCTCTCCTATCTCCTGAAGAAGGTCGTATGACTTCTCCCCTCGACCAACGGGCTCGTTAGGCGTGGGATCGGTAGGACTCGCCAGAGCCCCGAGGAAAGGTAGGAGAAGTAGCAGTTTAGTGGCAGACACCATGTCGGCAGCTTGGATAGGGATCTTTCGAATGGATGTTTTACTTTAGAGAACAGAGAAAAGGATTGATGTCTCTCTCTAGCCAGGGGTAGAACCTGAATTTATTGCCTGTTCTCTGAGCCCTACTTCCCGTCGAGTAAATAGAATCCTCCTAATTCAATGATTTTATGTGGGGCTGAATACCACCCTAGCCCAAGTCTGAGTAAGAAGGTATTATTCGAAGGAGCGGAAGGGTCCATCAAATTAGAGTTTCTGACTTACTGATCAACTGAGACTAGCTGCCTCAAATTGACAACGTCTGTACTTTACATGTCGGCCACTCATCGCCTAGCAGCCGCAGCAGATAGTCAGGGCAACACAGTTACTCTATGCTGTCAACTAAGAACGGGCAAGGTATCTGGTATAGCCTCGAGGTCGTTCCCCGATAACCATACTGTCTTCCTTGTTGGCCTTTCGCCGAGTCCGCTTTCTCTCCAGCATTTGTTGCGAGCACAAATTTATGGTTGTCCCTCCCACGAGCATAACCATGACTAGCGATATGTGTCCCATGAAAGAGCTGATTCTCATCTTTGTAGCAAGAAGTGCATAACGGATTCGGACTTTCTATATACCGCTCCAGCCAATTATTATCCACAATCTTGCCGGTGGCTGTTACTTTCAATCATCACAATGACCATTCATCTGATCCAACAAGCAGAACCGTGATTTATTCCTGTCTTCTTTGTTCAAACTTCTTTTTGTTCAATCATCCACATGAACCGGCGATGAGTCAACTGTTGTCATCATGTATTCGGTTGTTGCGCCCACATATCTTATCTCCTGTCCTCCGTGAGGCGCGCATGCCACACCGCTGCGCCTTCGCTATCACCGCGTACAACTCAACGGCCACCAATGATGACTTTCAGAGCGAAATCTTATACGAGCCTCTTGAGGGGGTGGAGAGAGTTGAAAACTATCGACCAGGTGGCTATCACCCCGTACGAATTAGAGATCACTTTCATGATCGATATCGAGTAATTCATAAGCTGGGACACGGCTCATATTCAACTACGTGGTTGGCCTGTGATGAACGAAATAATAAATACGTCGCAGTGAAAATTTGCTCTGGAAACTCGAACCCAAGAGAAGTGGATATTATATCCATCCTCACTCGTCCTTGTGATCCCGCAATCAAAAGTCCAGGCAGGATGATGCTTCCTTCGATTCTAGATACATTCACTATTCGTGGTCCAAATGGTAATCATGCTTGCTACGTTACTGCCCCGGCGAGAGCTAGTCTCTCCGATGTGAAAGATGGCTCGTGGATCCGCTTATTCCAACTCGATGTAGCCCGGGCATTGGCTGCACAGCTTGTTCTCGTTGTAGACTATATTCATACCCAAGGGATCATCCACGGAGACCTTCACATGGGCAATATTCTTCTGAGATCTATGCCCGATTTTGACCAGCTCTCAGTCGGACAATTATATGAGAAATATGGAGCACCCGAGCTTGACCCAGTTGTTCATCTGGATGACAAGCCGCTTCCTCCTGGTGTCCCATCCCACGGCATTGCACCCATATGGCTCGGGGAAGCAAGTGAGGACATTACACTTCCAGAAGCCAGGATCTTGCTTACTGACTTCGGTGAGGCATTCTCATACTTAGAAGAACTGAAGCATGAATCTCACGCCCCTCTTGTCATTCGTCCCCCCGAGGCTCGATTTGAACCAAATAAGCCTCTGTCTTTCCAATCGGACATCTGGACTCTCGCCTGTACCATATGGTCTATCATTGCCCAAAGACCACTATTTGAAGGATTCCTCGCGACGGAGGATGATATGACCTGTGAGCATGTCGATACTCTTGGTGGTTTGCCCCCTGAATGGTGGATGAAGTGGGAGCCGCGACGACAGAAGTTTACCGAGAATGGTAGGCCAATAAACCGTAACCCGTACCGGTCTTGGGAGGACCGATTTGAGGATAGCGTGCAACAGCCCAGGCGAGATAGTGGAATGCCCGTGTTCGACGCAAAAGAGAGGTCCGCTATCTTTGACATGCTACGTCCGATGCTTTCATTCAAACCAGAGAATCGAAGTACTACCAAGAAAATTCTCGAGTCAGAATGGATGGTGAAGTGGGCGCTACCTGAATATGAGAAGGTTCGAAGCAACGCCTAGATAATGAGCATCAGTTATTCTACGGCGGGATTGTATGTTGTGTACCTAGAAGATAAAGGACAGCATGGACGAGCTCCGAGGCCCATCAATCAGCTGTTTCGCATCTGATATATGAGTAGAATCTCTCTTCGACTTGTCTTCTTTGTTCTGTATAAGAATATGATCGTCATTAATGAGTGCTTCCCCTCGTCGTGATGTCAATGCCCTATAGTAAGGCAAGTTGCATCCGCCATTTCTTTTTTTCCTTTTTTTTATTCTTTTACTACCACGAAAGGGTTACTCATAAAGATTCACCTTGACTTGTCTCTTCCATTATTGTTGGGAAGGTGTGCCATTGAAACGACGATATATCGAGTCACCATCAGGTCTCCTTTGCGTATGCTGCTTGTCTTATGGAGGTTGGGTCTGGCGAACTTCACGAAGGTTCAACTGTCCAGTCTCTGCTTGCCAAATACTTGGAAGACGAGGGCGATTGAAAGCGAATCAAGCCGACACAACCAATTCGAGTCGTTATTTCTCCGTAGCGGAGACCAGCCCGGTCGAGGAATTAAACACAGTTCCTATTTTCAAAGTGTCTGATGGTCCTAAGGCTCATTCTTAACCACATATTGCCACGTTCAAAGAGGGATCCAAATATATACAGCAGCCCAGTGAAGCACTGCTCTACAGTTGTACTCCGCAATATCCTATACATTACCTTAAATCGCATATGTTGCAGTCCTGCGGAATTGTTACCATTCTGATTCGCTGGTACCCCTTTTATTTTTGTAACTTGTGCTGAGCCTCACTGGCCTTGTGTTGACATGAATACCAAATGGCCACAAGAGATATAGCCCACTCATATATCGACAAAGTTATGTTGTGTGACTGACGGCCATCCAATCCATATCATTCTTCTTCAGAGGTTGAGCATTAACCCCGCAGCGGCCTGGCGGGGCTGACATAAGGCTGACATGAGGTCGGATTTCTAATTCTAACTTTTTGGGTTACTCCGCAAGGCTACATTGAGATCTACTGGGCCATGGCGAGGATGGATGTCATATGAAGTGCACATGCCTGTATGGTCATTGTTTATCAAGGCTTGAATAGCTTTCCAAAGAGTCCAAATTTAAGGTCATCCCGCAAGAACCAATGATCCAGGATCGGTAGCTTTACTGGGACGATTGTTAAACTTAGCGTTTCCCCTTCGCCTCTTTCAAGCGCGTACTAACACTGAATACGCAACTTCCTGCAGCTTTCGCATTTATCTTTCGGCTTGGCGGGGCAAGAATTTGTATCAATTTATTTCGGCATACCGCAATGGCCGACAAGCAAGCGAAACCGAATTCCAAGAGCCATAGGACCAGCAGCAAGCGGTCCCGAACGGGATGTCGAACATGCCGGTACGTCTTCATCACTAGAACCAATTTTGAAATTCTACTAATCATCCCTTGGATTTAGAGCACGACATTTAAAATGTGACGAGAGTCCCGGCGCGTGTCAAAATTGTACCTCCACCGGCCGAACCTGTGATGGATATGACCTGTATCGACTACCTATAGCAACGACCAAAATTGCCAAGACACGGATTACACCAGCACTAGTGGACGGCCTGCGCTGGGTGATGACCTCCGATGAACGTCGTTGTTTCTCTCATTTCCAGCACCACACCATCCCGACCTTGTTAGCACTGTACGACTCGTTGCTTTGGCAAAAGCTTGTCATGCAGATGAGTTACTCTGAACCGGCAGTTTACCATGCGACCAATGCCTTGAGTGCTATCCACCAGGATATTGAGGCAAATGGAATCCCGCTTCCAGGTCAGGATGTGGATAGTCCTTGGCATCGGTTTGCACTCGAGCAATCGAATCGGGCGATTTCTTTTCTCACTATACGCCATGCTACCTCGGATCCTCATTTACAGACTGTTGTATTGCTCTGTTGCCTGCTGTTTGTTATGCAGGAGTTGCTCCGTGGTCATTACGATAGTGCGTACAAACATTTACAGAGTGGTGTGCGCATTCTACGAGAGCTGAAGGCAGATATACAACTTATCAGTGGAGGCGAGACAAAATCACCCTTTGACAAATGCCTCATTGGGACATTCCTTCATCTGGACAGCCAGCTAATGTACGGCGGGGTTGGAGGTCCGCTCTCAAGTCTAGACAGGGAGCTGGAATACACTCCGGATGAATCACAGGATATCTATGGAGAATATAACAGTCTCCAAGAGGTGCGACATGCGTTTAGCTGTCTAATGAGGAGACATTTCCGGTTCCTCTCACGAACACAAGAGCTTTCTGCAGAGGACATCAAATCTAACTATTCAGCCTTGCACTTGAAACAACAACAGATTCTGTCTCAATTGTACCGTGTCGCCTGGAAGCTTGAAGCATTCTCGGCTCGCTCATACACCCAACTTACAGAGAAGGACCAACGAGGACTCGATATGATCGACCTTGCTTTGAAGAGTATAACACTCGGAGCTCGAAGATGCTTTATCCGCTCGAATTCACTGGTCAAGCTTTACACGCCTGAATACGATGCTCTTGTGTCCGAGATTGAAGATGTCATGTGCAAGCTACCAGACCGCCCTAGCATGGTCCTTGACGTTGGGGTCATTATCCCTCTCTATTATGTGGCGCTGGGGTGCAATGACTATGGCGTGCGTCGGAGAGCAATCAAATTACTCCGCAGTTGGCCACATTTCGAAGGGGCTTTTGATTCGAACATGGTGGCTCTTGTAGCTGAAGAATTGATTAAGGCTGAGCAGATGATGGAAGAGGAGTATCAACCTGAGAGTTGTAAGTCGGAGGATCAAATGGAACCAAGGGCATCGGAGGAACGACAGACACAGATCACTGGAGATATTCACAGCAAAAGGTGGCCTACCGCAGGCCAGAACACCTATTCCCTGGATGATTGCCTGAAAACCAATAATTGTTTGGAAAGTTGGCCTTGTATCCAACGCGTCTCTTTGACACGCTGTATGATAAGCCAGGGATGCGTCGACCAAAAATGATTAACTGGAAGGATAGCTATTACTAATTGGTGTTCTATGTGCTCGCTCTGTTAGAAGAAAATTGTTACGCTCGGCAAACGCCGAGATAAGACACTTACCAAGCGGTACTCTACTTGAGAGTGGTATCATGGGTATGGCGAGCCAATGTCATGTGGAACGTATGTTGATGTTCTAGACCAGTCATCCGGTGATTATGAGTACATACATACAAGAGCAAGTGGCGATTGGCAACCCATTCGCACGTTGTGATACATTCATCCATCATTAATGTATAACATCGCTGCAGATACAACTCATTGCCGATGGTACCAGGGGGCCTAGCCAGAGCCCATGCAAGGGAGCTTAAGCGGGAACGGACTAGAACCGGTTCTCCTCGCAGCAAGTCGCCAAAAGAAGGGAAGAGGCTGAGGGCTCAGAGGTTGAAAGAGCCTAGAACACCTTTAAGACGCCTGTGTGAGCAGCCGTTTATATCTGCCGAGATCTAATCCAGCGGAGCAACGAAGCTTAATCAAATCGGAGGACATCATGTTTTGTGGAGTGTGTTCATATGAAAAAGACACGAGGAAAGTGGTCCAGATATCCCATTATTTTATTTTGACGGACGCTATGGATATATTTTCGGATGCATGCTCGCCCAATCATCGCACTTTACGCCACACTTTTCTACAACACTCGGTATGTATATAATTGCCTCGTCTTTCCTCGGCCTTGGTTGTATAACTCCTTAACGTAAGTTCTCGTAAGGCATTGCTATTCCTTGGCGTCACTGATTCGCTGCTTTGTGGAATCCTTGGCTTGATCTTCGCATATTTACGAGGCTCTATAGCTTCACTGACATATAATAGTAGTATACTAAGCGCTATCAAGAAATCGACTACAGTTACTTCATATTATACTTTGACTCGATTGTTCGGTCTACTCATGATGCAAATAGATCTAATCGGCTTCGGAGCCTATCTCCCGTAACTTTCAGCAAAGGAAATTTTACCTGCCCTCGATAGATTTTAATATTCGCGGCGCAGTATCCTCATTGAGAAGGCCAAGGTAATACTCTATTCACGCACAGTTAGCCAACCCAGTCTGAGAAGCTCTTGGGTCAACATACCTCCACATAACCACCTTGCGTTCACCATTTTTAAGAATTTTCTCAGAATCCGTAACTTTCTCAATGTCTCACTTGAGTCAGTTTCCATCCACATCCTCTTTGTCATTATGCTCGCCGCTTTATACACAAGAAATGTGATAAAGGGAGGAAGGCGATCCAAGTCTATGGCTTGTGTACTACTGACAAAAGTGTAGACCGTGTTAGTTATGGTGGTGAGAAGGGGGTTTAGAGATGATGTGGCAAGTGTTTGGCAAGTTAAAGTTTGTGCATCGGTGATCTGAACTTTGGTGCCGTTCTCGTAGGCTAGGAGAAGGCCACTGTGCAACGTCAGTATCGATGCGAATATTTAAAGGAGATATATAGGAGAAGAACGCGGCTCAACTCACATATGACAAAGTCCTAGCCCACCGGAGTATATCTGGTCCGCATCTTCAATCTCGTCGATTAAGAGCGTGCGGAGGCTATATGATGTCTCCAGCAAAAGTCTTAATTCTTCCATGTTGAATGTTTGTTCTGAAGTGGGGTTGTGTAACGCATTGTGTATGTTATCAAGAAGTGTGGACGCTTCGAAGATACGAGAGAGTTGCCAGAGAGGGTGTCTTGTGTCTTTCTCGATGCCGGTGGGCCAGGGGACTTTGCTGAGGTCATGGATACCCTTTGAGAGAGAGCAAGTGAGAGGTGGACGATGTCCAGATTGTACTATTATATATCTATAACATGTCAGTACAAAGGGGAGTCACAGTTTTGAGGGATAGTTGGAGACCTGCACCTATCCAGAATTCGGATTGCGCACCCGATTAATACGGCCTCCTCACTCGCCGATTCATCAGTAGTAGACGATGAAGATGATGGAGGTAAGTAAGCGTGGAGTTTAAGTGCATCGGCAGCTCTGACAGTAGTCCCAATAGAAATGTAAGCTGCCGGGTAGAAGCCATGTGCAACTTCAAATAGAGTGACCAAGGTCCTTGCTTGGACAATTTTGAGCGAGGTGATACCGAGTCCTTCGATCACTGCTATCCAGCTCTTGACCTGTAGGTACGCGGACTGAAGACCCGATAGAGTCCCGTCTCCTGAAAAGGGAGGCGGGGAGGTACAAAGCAAACTAATGCAGAAAGCAAGGAGCGTGTAATCCAGGGAAGCTTCGTTCCAAGATTTCGGGAGCTGATCCTGAAACGTCTGTGCAATAATAGGGAACCAAGGATGGATGGATTGGATGTATGTCGCAAAAATATCGCTCGGGGCTGATGTGAGTTTCTTAGCAATAGCGTCTTTGATATGGCCAGGATTTAACACTCTAAGGAAAATCTCTGCATCGAGGGAGGACGGTGGTGTGGAGCTTGGAGATGATATCACCCGTCCTTCATAGTGACAGGCTTGACGAAGCCTAGAGTCTGAGTTAGGAATTCCACGGCTCCAAATAGCATTCAAGCACTCACCTCTGGCATAGTCCGCATTCAGGAGTAGCCCTGTCGCATCGCCTCTTCTGGGATCTGCATCGTGCGCAAGCCTTTCTGGCAAGGTGCACCCGAGGGCGAGCATCCATTTGACGAGTTTATCTTGCTTTAATATCAATATGGGTAACGTGAATCCGCATCCCGGCGGGAAGTTTATGGTGTTGAATGCTTAGTCAGTCGAATTTGCGGTCTCCACTCCGGCGGGATTTGCGGACTTTCATGATTTAGGTGCGGATTCATAGTAGACTCTTAGTACGGTGATTGAAATGCTTTGTAAGAACTGTGCTTGAACATGAATATATAATGCTCTTATGTCCCGCGATAGAAGTCTCTCCGTAACTCACTTTCTATCCTCTGAAGCGCTCTCAAGATAACACTGGTTTTCAGCACGATGCCTAAAGTTGAAACTGTTGCGATCGCTGGCGTAAGGACTCCAAAGAACATATATAAGAGCCAAACAGCTGATACTTTTTATAGGCATCTGGCACCTTGGGACCCTACGTATTCCAAGCACTTGTCAATGCAGGCTTTCGAGTCTCGATTCTCACTCGTTCTCAAAAGCCTGGCGCATATGGTTCGAACATCAACGTCTTCGAAGTTGACTTCAATTCAGTGAAGTCGTTAACCGCAGCACTTCAAGGTGTGGACGTTGTCGTATCCACTGTGGGTGTTGCCGCAGTCGACAATCAAACTGTGCTTATCGACGCCGCCATTGCCGTAGGAGTGAAGCGTTTCATTCCTTCCGAATTTAGCAGTGTTACCACCAATCCAAAGCTCGAAAATCTTCCAATCTATAGCTCCGTGTTTAAGATCCGGAGCTATCTCCAGGAAAAAACAGCAGCTGGAGAATTGTCATGGACCGTTCTGGCATGTGGCGCCTTCTTGGACTCTGTTTTGAACTCTCCAACTTTGCTGGACTTTCAAAACCACACTGTGACTATGCTCGACGAAGGCGACAATCGGATCAGTTCTACCTCCTTGCCTGTGGTGGGGAGAGCTATAGTTGCAATCCTGCAAAACTTTGACGCCACGGAGAACAGAGTCATACGTGTATCAGAGGCAATTTTGACTCAAAACCAGCTGATTGGGTTTGCAAAGGAGCTTCGGCCTGACATCAAGTGGAGGACCAGCAAAGAGCGAACAAGCGTGCTTTTGCAGGAAAGTCTGGAACAATTTGGTGCCGGTGACTTCAGTATGCCGGCCTTCATCAAACTGATTAAAGGTACGGCTCTCGCTGGTGATACTTATGGTAGCGCATTTGATGTAACGGATAACGAGCTGCTTGGCATCAAAGAATTGGCACCAGCAGACTTGAAGAAGCTTATCGCCGAGAAGCTCGCCTAGAGTAGAGTGTGCCTTAGAAAGCTAAAAAAAAGTCGGAAATCTGAGCTGAATGATATATACTAGTTGATATCACTGTCGTATCGACCCATTTTACAATACATATGACTGTAATTTGTCTGGTATCGTATGGTTGTAGCTGGGAGCGGTGGAAACACGCATTTACAGCTGGTGAACAATGCTAAGGGTTATGCTTAAGGTCTCCGCTACCAGTTCAATCCATCAGTCTTACTTAAGGTATCTCCTGAGAGCTAGGTCGTCACACCGTTTCTAGTCCGAGTCCTGATATCTAGTGATAGCGTCATCTGCCGATGCACTTCTATACTACCGGTCGGTACAGCCTGTGCAGAAATAGAGATCATGTCGGAATGTTTCAACGTATGGAGACCACCTATCTAATATATGCGTTCCCTAGATTGTGTCACATCAAGGGGAGACTTCTAGCGCCATCAGTGTTTTGTATGTGCAGGATTGCTGATTCCTAAATAGGTAAAATGAATTTACTTCCCATTCAATGTTAGCAACTCTACTCTTACGTACTCTTAATTAACCTTCAGTATCCCATAGATCTTCAAGTCTTAGAAGGTGAAGTAAGGCCTGAAAGATCACATGATGACAGAAGACATCTAGCCCTAAGTGACTTTTCCACCTCAACTCCTTTACAGCTGTTGATACCAGGTCACCGGAGATAGGTTCAATCAACATTCTGGCAGGAAATGTACTGTCTACCGGATGACCCAAATAATTTAGGAAGAAAGGGAAAGGAAAAGGGCAGCTTCAAGGCATGAACTCGGTATTTCATCGCTCAAAAACGCCAGTGTCCGTATCCCAAAGTATGATCAATTCCTGACTGTATATTGTTCTAAAGGTATGAGTGGACATTGCGACGAGCAGCGATTACAGCGAAGTATAACCTCCGTCGACAGGAAGCCCAATGCCAGTGACCCAAGTATTCTCCTCAGATGCCAAGAAGATGGCAGCATTTGCGACGTCCTCAGGTTTGCCCAAGCCACGGAAGGGATGTAATTGCTGAACAAATCCTCTGACTTCTCCAGAAATTCCTGAAATGAATGCAGTATCCGTGTCTAGCAAGGTTATAACGTGAACCAATAATAACACCCTATAGTTCAGACGGCAGTCAAGTAAATCAGAATGGAATAAACTTACAACCCGGACAAATTGCATTCACGTGGATGCGATGAGGCGCACAGTCCCACGCTGCAACCTTCGTAACTCCCATTGCGGCATGCTTGGAAGCTGCGTACCCTGCTATAGACGCAGCCCCGGTCAATCCGAAGACACTGACAATATTGACAATCCAGCCCCTATCCCCACATGGTAAAGGGTCCTGCTTTATCATCTGAGCAGAGGCGTATTTGCATCCCAGGAACACACCAGTCGAATTAAGGGCAATATCCTTGTCCCAGATCTCTTGTGAAAAGTCCCAGATAGGTCTTGGATTATCAGCTTCGGCGGAAACTCCGGCGTTGTTGATCATTCTATGGTATTATTGTACTGTTAGTATACGTCATTTATTCCACGCAGTATCGAAGGCTGTAAGAATGAGTGGCCATATATACGTACATATCCAATCTGCCATATTTTAAAGCTGTATGTGCAACCAGTCTTTCCACATCTTCAGCTTTTGAGGCATCCACTCTCAGAAACTCAGCGGTGCCTCCATTTTGGGTAATCAGATCATGCGTTGCAATTTCAGTTTCAGTAAGTATTTCTGTTCTTGCTATCTCCCGGATATCAGCGCAGACGACCACTGCGCCTTCTCGTGAAAATTTCAGTGCGATAGCACGTCCAATTCCGCTGGAAGACCCAGTGACAATTGCAATCTTGTCGACAAGTCGTGACATAGTTGATAGCTTGGATAGGCAATGCCTATATTTGCCTCAAAGCTTCTTCACATCGTTATTCCTGAACTCACTCATGCGATATGGTAGTTTTATAAGTGAGTTGCTGATACTGGATAAGCGTTTGGATACGTGCTTTGAGCCAAGGGGATCGCGGGGAAAACTGCGGGGAAGTCTAAGAATGACCCAATCGAATGGTCCTGTCGATCTGTATCAATCCCCAAGTTTGATCACTATTAGCCCAGTTCGGAGATTTTAGACCGAGGAATCGGGCCGAGGTGGTCTTTATGTCTTGCGATGATCCGAGATGAGATACTCTGCATTACCTGGAGATTCGAAGTACCGTCTAAGGAATCATAGCTCCTTGAACAGTAATATAATGAGGTTAATAGATAGCCATCAAACTTGCCAAGGTGAATCTTAATACAGAACAAACAGGATAGTGGAAGACATTCTGATCTAGTCTAGATTATTTGACCGTTACTTAGAGATTTCTATTTTCCAGAATGAAAATATCGTTACACCAAACCATGCCTTCTATAGACAGGAAGTCTCTTCATACTCTATATCTTGGATTCCTAGCTGTATGTATTATGTCTGCACCTTCTTATTAGGAATTACAATGTTATTGAAAGACATTCATTAAATCTATGTCCCCAAGATTTACTAAAAGTTGCACATCACACACTTATTACTGATACGCTGTGGAATCCTTCTATATTGATCTAGATAGACCGTACTTTGCGGACTAGTCTACCTATCTTTTATGTCTCCCCTAATGGTTAATCTTTTGCGACTGAATCCCACCTGTCAAGTCTTAAACCCTACTAGTTTCACTAGTAAATCAATAGAATCCCGCCAAACGCCGAGCCGAACACAGGTTCGTTCCATATTAGTGCTTACGTACTGTCCGCAACGTCCACTCAGCATGTTGATAAAGGGACGTTTCCCCGTATATAACAGGCCACTATTATCGTGTGGCTTAGACGTTTAGACTTGCCCCACAGTGATATGAGGCATATGGTTCCACCTTTACTTTCGCCCCCAAATTGCGACCCTGCTACGTTCGTTTCAGCTGCAGAAATTTCTCTTAAATCTGCCCGTGAAGCGAAGATCTTCTGCCAAGCGCTTCTTCATAATTAAGCTTCTGTGTTGCTTTAGCCATGAAACCAACTGTTGTGTTCGTGCCGGGTGCGTGGCTTGTTCCCGAGTTCTACAGGCCCTTCTTGGAAGCGGTTCAGGCTGCGGGGTTTCCAACATATACAGCTGAGCTGCCGTCTCTGGATCCGGTTGATCCGACCGCGGCTGATTGTGCGACGGACGCTGCGAGCATCCGACGTCTTGTACTTTCCTTGGTGGAAGACGAGGGTCGCGATGTGGTACTAGTGATGCATTCATACGCGAGTATGCCGGGAGGTGCCGCTGCCGTAGGACTCTCAAAGTCAGAGAGAGTCCAACAAGAGAAGAAAGGAGGGGTACTGGGATTAGTGTGCATGGGTGCATTTCTGGTCCCCGAAGGCGTCAGCTGTGCTGGGACGCAAGGTGGCAATCTACCACCGTGGATCTTACTAGATCAGGTTGGTATCAAGATCGACCCTACTATACCTGATTCTGAGGAAGCTGACCCGCAATATATAGCCCTCTACCGGCCTCAATATACCTGATCAGCCAGAGAAAACCTTCGCTGCAGATGTCAGTGAGGAGCAAGCGCTAGCGATCAGCAGTGTGATCAAGCCGCATGCCAGCCTCGCCTTTTTCTCAGCCCAGCCTTCCCCTGCATGGGCTGACCCTGCATATACCGGGAGGTTGGCATATGTTGTAACCACCGAGGATTTGGCTGTTCCTAAGGACGCCCAGTACGGCATGATGTCGGGGACAAGTCAGAACTGGCATGTGCGGGAAATTGAGAGCAGCCACTGTGCACCGTTCATCACCAAAGTGGCGGAAAGTGTGGGGATCTTGCAGGATTTCATTCAGACATTTGAGAGACTGTGAACTAGGTCTCCCAGCCTCCGACATTATTTGTCAATGCACGGATGTAACCTGTGCTATGTTAATGTGACATTGCATACAGCTAGATCACATAGTCCCTGTTTTGTTTTTCATATGCTTAGGTACCCTGTAATCCAGTTAGCTACTGTTGTTCTGGAGCACCATATCTCTTATACTATGCTTTTAGTACTATATTCTAGCTGCAGTGTGATAATTTGACATTCTAGATCTGCCGCCCTTCAAGACAATGTGACAGTCGCTTGCTTTTGAAACATCTGCAAGGCAGGATCAGACATCACTAATTGTAGCGGCGAATAGGGCTATCTAGAACCAAAATATGAGATTCCATTGCAGGTTACGCCGGGGACAATCCCGGGCCTAGTAACAGAACGGGTATCCCAGCGCACGAAGTAAGACAAAGAAAGAAACTAAACATGAAAGGCAGGAGTGAGGGAATCATAGCAACATCAAAGACGATAAGAAAAGTACCCATTGATTAGGGAATAGGGAAGAGGACCATAGCTGAAATATGGGGTATAAATACTGCCCTTCTCCCTACTGAGTACATTCCAGATCAAAGACCAAGATACTCACAACTACTGGGTTTTATATCTCTTAAACTTTATACAAGATGCATTTCTCAGTCTTCCACATCCTTCTGGCCTCCTTATTATCCATTGCGCAACTGGCTTCCGGCCAAGGCACTGACGGCTGCAACGTCCCTCCCGCCATCATTACCAACTTTACCTGGCACAATAGCACTCACAATTGCGGATGCGATGATGGTGGCTGCCTTCCAACGGGTCTTCATGGCGGTCCCGGCTGTGGTCCACCAGATATGGTGGAAGCAACATTCTCTCAGCGATCTCCAACATACAATGACACGTTGACCTGCGGCGCATCTGACCCAGGTAGTGTTCCTGCTCGGCCGATTCCCGGTGGGCCCTTCAACTGTCGATCACTTGGACGGCATTTCATCTTCACGGTGAATGGCACCGAAGGGACACTTACCTATGTGGAGCCGAATTTTATTTGGTGAGTTCGAGCGACAAACATTCTCTGTGTACCCTACTCAGTATGTCTGCTGCATCCTTTGGACGATAACTGACGGTATTGCTATAATTAGCCCTAAGGGTAGAGCGCAGGTTACTTACGTCGGATCATTTGAGATGGATTGTGTCCATGACAGGTTTCGGAATTCGACTTGTGTGCAGAGTGAACCCACCTTTCAGCTTGAACCGGATGAGGTCGTGGGTATTCATTGAGCTTCGTCCACAGTTACCGAAATGAGCGCCTTTGATTGACTTTTGTACATAAATACTACGTCCACTGCAGTGATTCTGAAGCATTTTGAAATGCATATGAACCGATTTAAAATTCCACATTTATCGTTGTGTCAACCATAACGAGAGTTGAGTGTCATTGAATCCAATCCGGTTCGAGTGTTTCGTTGAAGGTGATCCTTAATTCTGTTAATATGAAAGCCACCAGTGATTTAATGACAACATCATGATGCTACCAGTGTTTATATGAGGCTAGATGGCATAGCGTTTATTTTAAGCTTTGATGGCGTGGGCAATATCTGTCACACCACTTGAACGGGTGGGTGGTAACCAAGAGGAAGGTCGATGGGAATATTACGCATGAGCTATAACTCCGTCCGATAGTGATAAATCACTGCCATAGAAGGTCGCTGATCATAACATGAGCTAAAAAAGAATTCTCGACGTACTGCTATGCGATCATTCGGTGTTTAAACTATATCGAGAGGATCAGCCACGGTACCAAGGGTGCAAGGGTGGGCAGCCACAGGAACGCTGACCTTGAGTCTCCTGACCTTTAAACAGGATATAGTCGAAACATGTCTGGCCAGATACTATATGATAAACTCAACATCCACCAGGAGCTACTCAGCCCAATGTGTCCTAGCCTACTATGTCACAGTTAATGTATGCTTTCTCAGTCCTAGCTGTCATATGATAACTCTCAGGTGGTATTTAGAATCAGGGCCGCACAATACACTCACTGTGCCTTCTGAGCTATCAATCACAATCGGACTATGAAGCCAATCGTCCTCGGAAAAAATCCACTCAAAATGGCGCACAAAGAGAGTTCTGCTCGACGAGACCCTGGGGATGTACAGGCCTGGTTGATTGGCGGCGGCATCGCGTCGCTAGCTGCCGCCGTTCACTTGATCAACGATGCCAAGGTTCCCGGAGAACATATCCATCTACTTGACGAGCATAAACACGCTGGCGGGGGGATGCAAAGCTTCGGTGATGCAGAAAATGGCTACGTGCTGCGTACTCCCTGTCTTCCATACTTCCATGATATCTGTGTCCAGGATCTTCTATCTTATGTTCCCAGTCCTGGGGACCCTAATCGGTCCATCATGGATGCAGTGCGAGCGTCTGAGAGCGGGGAAGGGGAGAAGCCTACTGCATCATCTCGGCTGGTAGAACAGCGTTCGACGGGCCTCGAGAAAGTTGATGATCGACAGTTTCATTTGGGTATTAAACACAGATGGGATCTCATCAAGCTCATGGTTGAAGGCGAAAAAGCGGTTGCCGACAAGGCTATCAAAGACCTTTTCGATGAGTCATTCTTTAACTCGCATTTCTGGACGCTGTGGTCTACAACGTGAGCAGGCCCTATCTTTCTCATTTTATCGACTTGGTTTGGTTAACTTTTCATAGCTTTGCCATGCGACCCGAACATGGAGCGGTCGAGTTCCAGAGACACATGCGCAAGTACCTTGAAAAGATCAAAGACATCAATAATGTCAGTGCATTGGACCGCACTCAGTATACGCTCCATGATTCCGTCATCCTCCCTATAATTGCGTATCTGGAGAAGGAAGGCGTCGACTTCCGGTTCAACGCTAAAGTAACTGATCTCGTCATGTACCCGGAGGGCGACCCAACGACAATCTCTGAAATCAAACTCGTCCACGATGATAACAGCCCCTCGCTCGTGATTATTGACCCCATGGACATTGTTATCGTTACTCTTGGCTCTGTCAGTTCGGGATCTGCGGTCGGATCCAACAATGCACCACCCAGATGGGAGGCATGGGATGCTCTAGAGGATACAATCATGGAAGACTGGGCCTTATGGAACAAGGTCTCTGGAATGGCTACCAGGAAATTCGGGAATCCCGTACCCTTCCGTTCTCATATCAATGAGTCCAAGGTCGTAACATTCACCATCACCTTGAAGGATTCTACATTCCTCGAAGACTACCAAAGGATGACGCACAACGAACCCGGCTCAGCGGCCTTGGTATCCTTTGTTAAAAGCAACTGGAACTTAAGTCTCAGCGTACCATCTCAGCCCCTCTTCGCCAACCAACCGGCCAACGTTCACGTTGTCTGGGGATACGGCAATGACCCCGAGAAGCCCGGCAATTTCGTGCACAAGCCGATGCAGGATTGCAGCGGGAAGGAGATACTATTAGAAGTGCTTGGCCACCTGGGTATCGATCAGGAAAGAATTCTCCCTAGTGCTAACACTATCCCCTACATCTTCCCATTGGCCACAGCATCGTTGCTGAAACGGTCTCACTTTGACCGTCCCGAGGTAGTTCCCCATAATGCGACCAATATGGCGTTCGTGGGTCAGTTTGTGGAGATCCCGCACGATACGACTTTCAGTATGGAATATAGTGTGCGTAGCGCTCAGATGGCGGTATATAATTTGATGGGACTTTCGAAGCGTCCTCCGCCGGTTAAAACGAATGTGTTGCTGGAGGTGTTTGGATTGCTGGCTTAATGATCAGTCTTTCTAGGCAGTTTCTGTCTACTGCTATTTCTTCTGATGTCATATGGCGGGATGTATTTTCTTTGTGTACGAACAGTTTCATGTACGCCTTTCTTACTGTCATTACCTTTTCTTCTTTTTTTGCTCTTTTTCTGGATGCAGGTGTGTTCTCCTGTTATCGCCAAGAATGGAACATATTTAAGTTGTATGAGGGCAGATTCCGACGGGCTGATTAGAAACCACGGCTGTCAGATGACCTCGTAAGAGATAAAGTAGGACTCCACTCCTACCATAAGCACTAATGATATATAGCAACCCCAGTGCCACCGTGGATATTCCATCTCTACCATGCCTTACTTTATATTAGTACATGATTGACCAAGCTGTCCATACCATGCCTCTCACTGAAAATACTCTACATCAGCGCACTCCCACTCAATCCCCACAACATAACTTTCATCTCTAAAATATCATACATAATTCCAATTCCCCTTCTTTAAATCCTCCTACCAAAACCCACCATGCTATCCACATTCTGGCCACACACAGAATACGCCGAAGACCAACCCTTCCCCAAACTCATCCTCACCAGCCACGTCCTCGACCGCAGCTTCCAAGCCGGTTCTTTCCTAGGAAGCACTACCGGCCTCATTCGAATAGGGCTTCTAGCATATCAACCAACCTCCAATAACAAATTCTACACCAGATATATCATCCCTCCAGGATCAACCCCAGCTACTCTGCTTATGCGATCGACAGGCACAGGTGCCGTCATCGGTCTCGGTGCCATGGCTGCGATGCTACCATATTATCTGGTGAAATGGGACCCGATTGAATGGCAAGATCGTAGTTGGAGATTGCTGGAGAATCCGGGGCAGGTGGAGGTGGATACGTGGGGGTTTGCGGGTGCGGTGATGGGAGTAACGGGGTTGGTGGTTCTGGCGAGGCGGAATGGGAGGATGTTTCAGTTGACGGGGCATGAGCAGGTTTCGTCGTTGGTTTTGTTGAGGGCTCTTGGGTGGAGGAATGTGTTTGCGAGTGCTGGGATGGGGAGTTTGTCCGGGGTTCTTGGGTATTTGGGGTGGAGGTATGGGGTTATGGGTGGGAAGAGGTAATTCATTGTGTGCGGTGAGTCTTTTCTGCTCTTTTCTGGTCGGAGTTATGGTTTGGTTATTATCTGTAAATGTATTTCTACTGTGTTTTCAGTCTATCAAGATAGCTCTGGTGCCTCAGGCTTTTAGTCAAGATATCAGTGACGTCAGCATCCTCCCGAAATGGGGTCCAAACTAGTCTTGTTAAGGCTAGCGCTGTGGCTTCTTTCCCGGGCCAATGGGAGTTTTCTATCTTTGCTTCTACTAGTAATTCAACTCGACAATCATCCATGCACTTCGGTCATCACTCTATCGAGTTTGCTCCCTCTACACTTTCACTGTTCTACTATCTGCTAATATCAACTCAAGAATGGGCCCCACAATGGCCTCGTCATAACTCAGCGCGGTCAAGCGTCCAATCGTCACATTGAGAGGCCGGTCGTGAAACCCCTGCACAGCATCCCACAGCTTGTTCTTCATCTGGAATTCAATCTGGTAGTCCATGATCATTGCTTCAATACGAGGAATGTGATCCATCGCACTGAGCTGGGGGCTTTGCCCCAGTTCAATAGTGATAACGTATCGTTCATCCGACTCGTACGGACACCTGACATTAAGATTTTGTCCTTTCGGATAGCTATAGACGTCCACAATAGCATCCTCTGTTCGGTCAATTCCATTAACCAATACCCTGAGATTCTGTGGTACAGAGGTAATGCCAAGGAAGTAGAACGTCCACACCCCTCCGGTGACCTCCGCAGTAAGGTTTCCTTCTGCCTGTGCATATCGGATGGTGGAGACCCGTTGCTTTCCATCCCTGGCATTATCATCCTCCTGTTGTCTATCATCTCGGCTATCTTCGAGAACATCAGTATACCCATCTTTACCGACCACGACGAAAACGTCGAAGGCACCCGGGTTAAGGCAGCCGTTATCGGGCGAAGCGTCTAAAGGTATAATTGATCCCTCCCGAGCCAGGACCGGGTACCCATACAAGGGCCGATATAAGGTCAGCTCGCGATCCCCGTCATAGACTGTGCCAGTAAAGATATCAACGAGTTGTCCAACGGGAGGCAGCCAGGCTTTCACCGATGCCAGGCCAGTCCGTTTGTCCCGTGGCTGCACGATTGGAGCGACTACCAGCTCAGATCCGAAGATGAATTGGTTTGGAACGGAGTATGCCTCTTCGCGTCCTGGGTATTCCCAGTACATTGGTTGTACAAGCGGCTCATCCTGTTTTGCGCAAATTATGTTCCGTGTGTAGAGGAATGGCACCAATCTGTGTCGGAATCTCAAAAATTGTGTCATAGCTGACCGACACTCATCACCATACAACCATGGCTCCTTAGACATCCACCGCGACGATGTTGAATGCAGTCGCATGATAGGTGAAAAGACTCCCAGCTGCACCCATCGAGTGACAAGCTCGTCATCACGGCCACCATGAATGTGGCCGCCAATATCGTGGCTCCACCACCCGTACCCAATATTCGATGCAGTCGCTGTAAATTCTGGTTGGAACTCGAGTGATGCCCAACTCACCACTGTGTCACCGGAGAAACCCAGGGGATATCGATGACTTCCGGGGCCAGCATATCGGGAGAGGATGAGCGGGATCTTGCCATCCCGTCCATGATCGAGATAAGCGAAATGATTCAGCATCCACAAGGGGTCAATTCCAGGAATCTTTGAGTAAGGCCCCTGCTGCCAATCAATCCACCAAAAATCACATCCTACGGCTTCAAGGTTTCGGTGAAGAATGTTGAGGTAAGCATCCATAAACTTCGGGTCGGTTGAATCAAATAGTATCGGGGTTTTATGGCTCGTATCGCGACCCAGAAACTTTGCCATTTCTTCGTAAGAATCTTCGTGAGAATGGATCCCATCGTGGGGATGGTCATTCAATGTTATCTTCAGGTTGCGTTCGTGAAGTTCACGCGCGAACAATGCCGGGTCGGGAAACAGTTTCTTATTCCACGTATACCCTGTCCACCCAGCATGTGGCACTTGCTCATCTGACACCAAATGCCAATCCATGTCGAGAACCGCGACAGACAATGGAATATCCATCTTGTGGAACTTGTCCATGAGTTCGAGATACTCCTCCTGTCGATATGGATGGTAACGACTCCACCAGTTGCCTAAAGCGTATCGAGGTACGACTGGCTGTTTGCCAGATACAGAATAAAATGCTTTTATCGCTGCCTTATAATCGCGACCGTAGGCGAAGAGATATCCATCTACTCGGTCTCCGGCTGGCCGGCTCGCGACAAAGCCCTGTCCATCAAAGAGCATGGACTCGGAATCATCTATCACGGCAAAGCCAGCTTTCGACAGAACTCCATCTCCCATGTCACATCGACCATCGCATAGGTCCAATGTTCTTGCCGTCCCTCCCAAGTTGAGAGTGGACGGGGTCCCAAATCGCCATTCGGTTCCATACTTGGTCGTTTTCGCGCTCAGATGAGCGACCATCCCGTTGGGACTGAATCTCTTCTTGTCATAACTCAGGTGAAAGTGCTCTGTGATGATCTCTAATCCGTCGTTGTCAATTATTCTAAACTCGGGGACTGGAAGATCACGGTTGATGGCAAAAGTGGAAGCTCGATCTTCAAACTGACCATCTTCCGCCCATTCAAAACGCAGCAGACGATCGGTAAGGACGGTAAAGCGATATTTTGGGCCAGAGACAATCGATCCCGCATTAGCTTTGGGCTTTGTGGGGAAAACGTATTTTTCCATTTCGAACTACTACAGATGTCAATAAGAAATCCCTGTTCTCTTGATGTGGGAGTTTCAGATGTTCCATGGTGTTAACTCGCTTTATATACCACATACCACGTGAGACTCCCCGCATTTCGTCCAAGCTGTTTGACGTGTCACTCCGGATTGAACCTCCAACGATATCCTCCCATGATCTCAATCCAATTCCGTTTTAGTTCCTTTGACGACGTTTAAGAATACGTACAGGACATAGACACATGATGGTCTCCGGTTGCCGGGCAGTTTATTGGCTTTATTCTGAAGGTCTGCTTGGCTTTTGGAAGGGGACGTGAACACAACACAGACTAGCCAGTGAAATGACGCTTTAAATAGCTATATACCATTGAGCATGCTTCTGAGCTTTGTCCCGACTCAATACCTTGTTTCCACAGGGAACTTCTGCTCGGAAATTCTGCTCCACTCCTGAGTATGTTTCCCGTCCCATGGTGCCACATAAAAGAGAAACAGAATCAACTTTTCGAAATTTGGTATAAATGAAAGTCGCTATACTGTCCATTGACTGGTTTCAATCGAGACGTTTCTACGAGTATATATTGGTGTTTGATTCAACCGAACCTGTCAACCCAGCAGTACGATAAATCAACAAACGATATGAACCAGCCTTTGTCCAACCAGGCCACGAGGCGCATGGCAAAGGGCTAGTTTCAGGATACGATGAAACTCAACACGCGCTTAATAAACGCATTGAGCGTTATGAAACACGCCAGCTATTGTCTCTTCCAACGTACATGCCGCTCTTTAAAGATCAATTCCCAATACTCAAATATACACCGTTCACCTTTTACCCATGGAATGTTCCCCTGTTAAAGATCGGTATTCCCTAGCCATAAGCAGCCATTGTTACTGGTATCCCTGATCTGCCGTGTACCATAAACATTACCCGGGGTATTGTCTATATGGCCTTTTTGTATATCAACGATCCCACTGGTTTCAGTATCAAATCGGACAACCAAACGTCTGATCACCAGAGGAAATCTTCACAAGCGCAGGTAAACAGATGACGCGCTTGACTATATATTATTCCATAGATCTCTGTCATCTTATACAGATTTACATTACTTCGATTAAACATTCTCTCTTCGCCTTCCGTAAGTAGTTCCCCTTTTCATTAGCTACTTTCTACACACATCCGTCCGACATGGATCCAAAGTTCGTTAAAGAGGTTCTCGAAAATCAAGCAACAATTCCGAAGGAAAAAACGTATACAAAAAAGGACGTCCTTGAGGATGATGGTATGTTGAGAGATGGTGTAGCAGCAGTTCTTAAGAATAGCTCAGAGCAGGGACATAGAGCAGTTGTCACGGTTCTTGTAGTTCATCGTGATGCTAACGATCAAGTGTGCCGTGTCGAGGAGATCGACCTCAATACAGACGGTAATTATATCTCTTAGGTTCTTACTATCTATTTGCGGCCTATTCTGTCCCACACCCCCGATCGTCGGTTTTTATGAGAGACTAACAAACGCCCAGAGCAGGAACGTTTACGAAAGGTAGCCGTTGATCAGTATAAAACGTGGACATGTGACTGGGAGTTTCCAGACTCTGGGATCGATGCGTCCAATGCACTAGATATGATAACCCTATATAAGACGACTAATATCGTCACAATAGAACCCTGCAAATCCCGACTTGATCGACCAAAAAGTACGGTTTACTTCATGAAAGTCCTTGTCCACATTATAAAGACATTAGATCACACTGGCCAGTATATATACGGTAAGTATCTTAACTGAGTGGTTTAATATCCAATGATTCACTTACTGACCTCCTAGCCAGTGCTTCCATACGTATATATTCGCCCTTCATCAACCCAGGTCTAGAAGATAAGGACCGAAAGACATTCTCATTGAAGCCTTTGTTGGCTTTAGACGAAACGAAGGGTACTAGTCTGTGCTGCCGGAGGCTCTTCGGAAATGCCGTGATTGCTTGTGAGGAATGGTCAGACAAACTAAGTGATTGCTCCTTTTTCATGGACATGCCCTTTAGTGATATGAAAACGCGCACAAAATGCGAAACGCTGAAGGAAGTCAGCGGTAGCATTACTCTTGGTGGCCCGATGCCATACTGGTCCCCAAACGATATACGCCTAATCACAGAGGCATCATCTGGTGCTATGAGGAAGGCGAGAAGCACATGGATCGAGCTAGTGGCATACTGGAATTCCGAGCAAATGGCTGGGCCCAGAATTCAAGCAGTCAAACCTGAAATTCGAAGAGCTTGTAGGACACATGCGCGCACTGGTGTATACAGGAACTGACATTCCCAAACTTGGCGCAGCCTATTCTCTATTGAATACTGCTAGTAAGTAGATAAAAATACTACGTTGATTTCCTCTCTACTATGAGAATTAAATCTACAACCCATATGCTTTCCACAGTTTACAATACAAGACCTGTTGAGGTGCCTTTCCTTGCTCCAACCTTTTGTTATTCAACTTTGATCATTTTTGTTTGCGTACTAGATTTTCTGTATCGCAAGCCTTGTTGGCTTAGTTACCGTCAGCTAGGAATAATAAATGTAGCACTAGTAATGGCAGTAACCTAAGGGATAGCGATTTTAACCTTGATCTATTCGCAGTAATATGTTCAAGTGCCATATCCAATAGCCAGATTGAATACCTTAATAGCCAAAAGCTACGTCTATTCGTACATATATTGCTAGATCTTCAAGGTAGGTATATAGGGAGGAAGGAATTTGCTCGTTACAGGCATACCCCAGGAGGTATCATTAGATGTCTCCGGTCATCCAACTAGGCAATTTCCAGAGATCGGCACTCTCCTATAATTACTGCCGCCTATTCCCGAATATATGGAAACAAAAGTATGTACCGACAGCAAAACAAAGGAAAGGCCCTTAACGGATAGTGTCCAAAGGTATATTCCGTACTGGGTAGTAGTACATGACAATGCGAGTGTTCATATCTAAGAACAGTTGCCGATCATATGCGGAAATAGGGCACGCTGATTCCCTTGAAGTATGATATTTTAAGGGGCTTGCCACTTCACGGAGATAGTGTCTCGCCCTAGTACAATGATATAAAGTGCAGAATGGTAGTCATTTGTAGTGTTAAGTTTCCAGCCTATTCAAGCCATCCACACCAACCCCAAACTGCGGCTTCTTCGTCAATATCTTAAAAGTCTTTGTATCTGGCATAGAAGACGGCGCGTACAATACGTTTCGGATTCCCTTTATCGTTGCAGTGTCGGTTGTCATTGTTTCTTTCTTTACTCGCCTCCTCTCTGACAAAGAGTGGACTGAATGGCTCTCGAAATGAACACCGCAAGGAAGTCCCCATCATCACCGTCTTCGGTGAGAGTGAACACTCCATCCTCCGACGAAAGTACTTCCCCTCCATGGCACGCCTGGGAAATGGAGGCGCCGACGAGCACCGACGAGCCTTGGGGACAAGATCAGCCGGATTCCGGAACACCATTTCCACCCCTTGTGGATAATAGTATGTCAGATGCCCCTGAGCCTGAAGGTGCTATACTCAATTTTGCTGGCACTTCAGAGCTTGCCCAGATATACAAAGAGTATAACAGCCGTGGCTATGGACAACTGGCTCAGTTCGTCCTACTAGGTATGTTTGTCGTTTTTATTTTTATTTGTATTTTTATTTAATCTCTATCTCCTTCCTCCCGCCGTCCCAATGCCTCAAGTCCGTGATATAGCAAGGTACTGCCGTAAAGCGAAATAAAGGCTAACTGCGGAGTAGGGTTAACTCTCCCCAGACTTTATATCCAGAGCCCTCCGACGACCTGGAAGCTTTATTCATACCAGTGGGGCCGACCTCCGGTCAATGTCGACAACATAATGGCTACATATACCTTAACTCTAACTGACGGTATAGTGGAGGCATTACCCTCTGGGCAGTACGTTTTCCAGATGTATGGACTTGAGGGGCTAAACCTTCTAGACAAGCTTATCACAGCCCTACAAAATCCCGAGTTTTTATACGGTAAGAATTCCGATGTCCTAATATTGCTATGGTACCTGTACATTCTGACAGTCTTGTCCAGATCTTGGAGTCATCCGAATTGTCGCAACAGAGGACTCAATTGAGGTATTGTACCAAGAAGAGATCCCCTGGGTTCATTCCATGATGATGTGGTTCTGCTCTGCCTTCCGCGCGCCAATCCCGGGGGTGATCTCCCTTTCGTATGGTACACCAACAGACAGCAACGTTTTTGAACTAAATCCTTTAGAGCCGGTACCTATAACATCTAGCATTTATAAATGCTGTTCCGCATTATTTGGTTCCGCGGTCATTGCTGCGAGTCCGGGGGCTGACACTACGGGAGATATTCTGTTGGGTATGGATATTAGTGTCGTCGAGAAGTTTATCAGAAATGGATACATCCTGGTCTCGCCCTCAGGTCTGTCTGTTGCTGGAAGGCTTGTATTTTTTCTTGAAGAAAAGTCTTGCCAGGGGCATGTCATTGAGTGTCAGATATCTGTGCCAGACTGCGTACAGGTTACAAGGGTACTCTTGAAGTTCTGTCCGTTTTGTTTGAATGGGTGAGTGTGGTAGAGAGTATGCGACTATTTGTGTCATACCAATTTTGCTCATGACAAGAGGGTTGAGAAGGGGATCATGACAATTGTTTTTTTCGAGACTGAAAAAGAGGGAGGACAGAATCAAATAAGATTAAGGAAGCCGAGCAATGAATTCGTCCTGATTAAAAAGAGAAAAAAACAAAAAAGGAAACCAATCAAGTTCTAAGCGCCATTGGCGCTGCTGGGAATCGAACCCAGGTCTGCTCGGGATTAAACCACAACGAGCTGTACTGACCACTATACTACAGCACCTTGATTTGGTGATTGCCGGGTCTTTTTTTGGAACCAAGAGTGCATATTCCATTAGGGAGTTCCTCGGACCTTTTCGACCTTTCGTCTCTCGCCGAGAAGGTACTGTTGAAGATATACAGACATTGTCAACTGAGCAAAATGCCTTGAACCGTAGAAGATATCATAGTCTAAAATATTTATTGTAGAAGAAACTCGATTAGAGCTCAATTTACACCGTTTCGACTTATCATTGGCACCTGATATTGGGTCGTTGTATCTTCTACGGAGATATATATTTCGCATCCCGCCTTACTGTTTTCAACATGTTGTGAACCCAACGCAGTTGGAATACAAGCATAGTATATACAGATCCTATTCTCCCTCAATCATGAAGAACACTGAGAGCCACGAATCATTTAAAATGCGTATGTGGTTTACACTTCTTCCCCCAAGCCCCTCGCAGCAAGAAATTAGGACTACGTACACGGACATAGTTCGGTATTATAGCTCTGACGGCCTTGCTCCGAGACTCCCAGAGTAACCGATTTGAAAAGATATCTACGCCGGCAGACTTTGAGCCAGATGATTGCACCTCCCTCATTGGGACAAAGTCACAGATGAGACCAGAAAAGATAGAATGTATTAAGCTATGAGACAATTACCGTGGCTATAGACATAAATGATACATCCATTTACAAAATACAGCTGATGTATTGTAATATTGTAACGAAATATAACCTAGTAACGTATTGGCATTACGATACCCTGACACTAACACGCTAGCCCTACATACAGTGGGGAGCAATTAAGTTGAAATTTGGAACACCCTAATATGGTATAGCGTATCCGCGGACAACCGCCTACCGTTATAGGCTGTTTCTGCCGGTATAAGATTTGCAAATCACAGGTTATTGATTCTGATTCAGGCGGTAACAACGACGCACGGGCCACTGTTGGGAGGTGTTCCGAATTTCAAATACCACACACTGTAGATTAACTCAATCTTATCTAGTGGTATACTTGATCGTAACAAGGCGTACTGGAAATATGATATGCCACGAAGAAAGGACCAAGCTCCATCATAGCTGCAACCCCCTGTCATGCTGCGAGAATGAAGCATGCGGACCACTAGTTGCAGAAGGTTCATATGAAAGTACTTTTGTATTCCCCATTGCATACGAAGAATCCATAGTCTGTCGGCACTGCCGATCGGCAGGCTTCCGACGGGGGCTCCACAGTTGGGGATTATTCATAAGTCCTAAGTGAGCTGGGCGTGCATCACTAAAAATATCTTTTCATAATAATACTACCGGCACGTTGGTGCATGGACTTTGGCGGCGCCCAGTATCAAGTTGTGAGGTTTTTGTGATCCTCAGGGAATAACACCTGCAAGGTAATTAGGGCAGTGACTGGGCACGAGAACCGGTAGTACGTAGCGTGGGCGACAGAAATGTAGCACCCGCTGGAATTTATTGACTTTGAAGAATAGCTTGTGCGTTGGATTGATAAAATGGCGCAATTGAATTCGTTGCGAAGCTCAGACAGCGGCTATGTAGGAATTCTTGTATACATACATCCCAAGGCGCTCACGGGGGTACTGGACATGGTGACATCTTTTCTTGCACGACGAGGTTCAGATGAAGAAAGCCCTAGGCTATTGAAGAATATTCGCCCCGTATAGGGAAAGAAGTATAGACAGAACTTCGAGTATGGAATATTGCCGGCCGATAAAACTGACGAACGCACGTTGAGAGGTTGAACTCATTGTCACATCAATATAATATATATACACCGAATAAAATCACCTAGACCGACGCGAAGTTCTAACTATAATCGAACCCAATGTCCCAGCAAATACTATTATTATGATCCACCGGTTGTCCCAGACAAATTCCTGTAGACGATTCTGGACAAAGAACGTTCGATGTATCCTATGGCGGCGAATAGCAATCAGCTGGGAGAAGGTCGACCAGAAGGAACCGATAAATGACTCCGTCCGGACCATAACAGCTGCTTCGACGATAGGCCAGTATGTGGCCGAACGCCATTGTGTCTCGTTAGAAGGATGAGCGTCTTGGATAGCGGCTGTGCATGCTGCTGTCATTTCCATGAAATGAGCTCGGTGGCCAAGGCGGCGGACAAGATCAACTATGGCTGGATGTTCCTTGTCGTCGGTCGCGATGATGACGGGCTGCGTATCGCTTTTTTGGACACGTAGGACGTTGTTGTACAAGTATGATCCCGTCCAATCACATTTGGAAAAGATATGCTTAAGGACAGGGACCTGGCCGCGGTAGCAAGCATCGTGTTGACCGAAAGACAAATCGGACGGCCACATCCGCAAATGCATCGCTATAGCATGGGGAACGAGGTCAGGGAGGACACTGTCGACGCACTGCTGTAGTGGGCGGGTAAGCTGAAAGCGACGGGCTGCAGAGCGCCATCGATTCGGTGTCCAGGGGAGGACAAAGCCTTCCAGAACAAACCGAACGGCGCTCCACTGCCAGTAGGATTCAGTACGCGCTTTGGCTTCGATGATTTGGCTTGGCCCTTCCACGATATTGGTATAGTAGTCCACACGTTTAGTGGCAGCGGCTTTGGCGGCAGGGTCTGACCACCGTTGGAGGTCTGTCTCATAGCCAAATGACTGAAGACCATGCTCGTCGAAAACGTCAGTGACGGGAATCACCGTTGCCTCTTGTACTCCGCGTATGGCCGGACAGGTGATGCCTGGGGAAAGAAGCTTGCGGGAGGGAAGGGGGTTATGGACGGCCGAGGCGAGGTGTAGTATGAACTGGTTGTTGAAGTATGCGAAGTCTGGTGTTTCCCACTGTGTCAATGGAATGGCAGGTTAGATCAGAAACCTTGCTGAATTTTCAGGAGCATATGGCTCGCATACTGTGAAGTACTTCAGGTTGTGAACCTTACTTGCAGGACGTCCAGATAGGAGCGAGCGTAAATGAAAAATCTGAAGAACGAAAAAGGCGGCGACAAGGGCTAGACAGATCTTTCTTCTTCTGTTTGCCAGATACATCACGAATAGCCTTCGAATGATAGAAGATAGTAACTTGTAAACATCACGATATCAGATCACATTAATCTTACGAAACCTGACTTCTGCATCACCCCTATATCTGATGCGACTTCATCGAAGACCTACCCGCAGCACCATAGGGCTGTGTGGAAGCCCTTGTGTAATCATACCTCGCTACATGACCCCTCAATGCCCGACTGGCTGACCACTACTCGCTGGGTTCCTACGCTAGTCGTAGAGGCAGTGTTACGCTGTCCGATATGTTCCACATAAATGGCTATTGCAGATACCAGGACCGGACATAGTACGATTGGGCAATTACTTCTGGAATTTACTCCCACTATAATAACTCCCAGCTACGGAGATCATAAGACATAACTTTTAGCATCGCCATAACGATGATGGGAGAAAAAGCCCATGAAGCATCAGTGTACGTCCAGTGGCCTGTGGAAACAGATGTCGGTAAGCGTCCGTCTTGACTTGCCGGGCAAATCCTTCAATGCTTCGATGTAACCTACCAGCATGCGCCTTCTCGTATTTTATTCGTGCAGTGCTCAGTTTGTGGATTCCCATTCTTTACTACGGTTCCGGACTTCATAGAACTGAGACATATCCACATAGAACCTCCGTCACGCCTGATACTCACGGCCTTCCATCAAACGATGGTCAGCAGCTAGAAAAGTGCGAGCAGCATGATAACACACGGCCTTTGGCCAAGACTAAAGTCTGCCTAATTGCACGGAGGTATTCTGTGTAGCATAAACATCCCTCGTGCCCATTTTGATATATCCTTTACTATACGATATCTCATGCTTAGAGGGCCATCCCCTATTGTGGCTATGTCTACTACCAAACCAAGGTAGGTGGTTTCCCTTCATTTTGCCCAAGTAGTGAGGGGTTTTATTTCAATGGACCCTTGCCCAGACGGACCACCAGGCGGAGAGCGTGTTCCACTAGAACCCTGGACTTTCGTGTTGCAGCACGTCGCTCCCCCCTGCTTTTCTACAAGGCTTTCGAACAAAGGAGTTCTGCACGGAGCTATTGGGTGCGTAGGATGTATAAGAAATGGGAACTGTACTATTCAGGCCTAGAACCAATACTGTATGCAGGATTTTGCCTTATATATACGTAACATGACCTTTCTCGCGTGTCATGCACAGCACACCGTAGGAGCTTTTATGACTGGTGGAGACTGGCTGAATCCCAGTGCCCCAGTAGAAACTTGCAAACCCCGTCTATCAGGAAATAGGAGCAACCTTTCTAGTCACGCAACAACACGCTTGGTGGTTGTTCCTTTTTCTTCGTTTCAGAGTTCCCCTATTCTTCTAACCCTCTACTATCTTATATCCCAAAACCGTTAATTCGGGTGGTCTTTACATTCCAATCTATTTACCATACCCGCATTATGATACTTTTCCAGCTTTTTGCGCGATTTCTTTCGTTGTGGTTGGTGCTGTTTTGCACACCGACCGCAGCCATCCCTCTAGATGTCAATGATAGCGGTGAGTGACCTTGCACCTAGTATACCCCTATCACACAATTATTCCGCTCATACAGAAGAGATAGAATCCTTGAAAGGTGCAGCGAGCACCGCAGCCCGCGGAATGCTGAAATATTATCATGGCAACGAACCCGGCCAAACCCCGGGAACTCTGGACGGAACGTGGTGGGAAGCGGGCGCAATGTTTATGACACTGGTGCAATACTGGCGTGTTAGCGGTGATTCCTCCTACAATGACCTTACAACACAAGGACTTCAATGGCAGTCTGGTGATGACCATGACTATCTTCCTGCTAATAGCTCTGCTTACCTGGTTCGTGGCTTTTCCGTCCCCTCAACCCCTTGGATAAACTGATCGAACGCTAACGATCTCATGTCGATATAAAAGGGTAACGATGACCAGATGTTCTGGGGTCTCGCTGCTATGACCTGTGCGGAGAGTAGATATCCTGATGTCTCCGATGGACCATCGTGGCTGTCCCTTGTGCAAGGTGTCTTCAACAACCAAATCCCGCGTTGGGAAATGCAGACCTGCCACGGTGGTCTGCGGTGGCAGATACACTCATGGCTGCCCGGCTATGACCTCAAGAACACGATTTCAAATGGCGGATTGTTTCAGATAGCTGCCCGTTTGGCTCGGTACACAGGGGACCAAAAGTATGCAGACTGGGCAACAAAGATCTGGGACTGGATCGCTAGTAGCCCACTGCTGGACACAAAGGCATGGAATGTGGCCGATACAACATCTGTGACTAATGACTGTACGACCAACGGGAACGAACAGTGGACATACAACTACGGAACGTTGCTCAGTGGGGCGGCCTATATGTACAACCTGGTAAGTGGTTCCTGCTTCAAGATAAGATGAGATGAGAGCCACCCTAATCCAAGGTCGCAGACAAACGGAGACCAGAAATGGCTCGACGCTGTCGACGGACTACTCAACGCCTCCCTCCGACTTTTCTTCCCCCCGATGTACAACAACGGTACGGTCTTGTCCGAGGTATCATGCGAGACAATTGAGACTTGTGACAGGAATCAGATGTGTTTCAAAGGGTTCCTGTCCATCTGGATGGCCTACACAGCCACGCTAGTTCCCTCCACCGCGGAGCGGATTATCCCCCGGCTTCAAGGGTCGGCGGAAGCCGCAGCGAGGCAGTGTTCCGGAGGTGAGGATGGGACCGCATGTGGGGTCCGATGGTACGAGGATAAGTGGGATGGGAAAAACGGTCTGGAGACCCAGATGAGTTCCCTGAGCATTTTTACGGCAAATCTTATGCTTCAGTCGGATGAGCTGCCTGTAACTTCCACAACTGGAGGTGAGAGCAAGAGTGACCCTGATGCAGGGACTGGAGGCAAGTCGAGGAAGCCTGAAGAGCCACGCAAGATTAAAACCGGGGATCGAGCGGGCGCTTGGATTATGACTTTAGTGGTGGGGGTTGCATGGATTGTTATCATAGTGTGGTTGGTTTGGGAGAAGTGACCTTTCTTACTGCGATTATGTACACATACACTTCTTGATTACACAATATACTAGGCTTGCACTTACACAGACCATAGAACAACATAATGCATATGCAAAGTATATAATCAAGAAACCATGAAAATACTACTGATCCTAGCGAGCCTTGAGGCGAGATGTTCCATCATCGCCTTTCAGGACTAATAATCAAGTAAACATCCACGCCCCCTGAATATAAAACGAAATAAACTAATAGCATAATGAGTCAGCTGAAATCTCAACTCCTGCCAAGAACGATCGTTCCTGGCCGAAAGGGTCAACTAGAGGGCCAGACATCTGCCAAGCGTTCATAATCGCGTGTCCATGAACAGGTGTGATGGAGAGTATCGTAAGGCGATTGACTGAAAGTGTGGCCAGTGCGCTCACAGGGAAAGAAAGAAAAAGATCTGCTAACGGACATCCGCGCAGATTCCGCCTTATGAGCAGAATATGTCTGCCTGGCGAGGCTTATTTTCTTGAAGCCAAGAAATTTTGTGGATCCTCCACCTTCGAAGACGAGTATAGCTCGTGCTTGGCAGGGCACCAAAACCCCACAGAAAGGGCAGTGCTATAGAGGAACAAACATCAGTTACGGTGTGTTTTACGGAGCGTTCGTGTTTCAGATACGAAAACGTTCGATATCATGAAGGCTTAGCATCGTGCCTTATCAGTGATATGGGCCCGGCTGCCACAGATAGTTGTGATGTCACAATCAAAAAGTATAGTGAGGGTGAAAGTATCATAAAGTTCAAAAAAGTCCCTGGAAAGAAACTGCTTTGTGTTTCAATTGTACCGTTAGCTGGGTTGATTTATGTTGCCCTGGGGCGTAGATTTCTTAATGCTTGGTAGGTCAAGATAATAGATTTTGGATCGTGTTGCTGTTATCTGGAGCAGCCTTGACATGAAACCACCGAATTTCAGCGATAGGTACAACAGAGCTTATCACAGTCACGTAATACTATCTCATTTCCTATTTGGCTCAAGAATTGCCAGTGGAGAAGGCCTGTTCACAGTCTAGGGAGATCTGTACTGTTATGGTTTGGAGAAAACATCGAAATCTCAGGATCCTGTTCATCGTGGGAAGGATAATGATTGGTTTACTAGCCCTTACTTGCAAGTTCAAAACCGTGAAGTATACTAGTAGCCCTTTCTAGAACGAGGAACGCTTCTAGTCAGAACTTAAAGAACAAAAAGTCGGTTTCCATGTTGACACAGCCCCGTTTATTCTTGAGATAACGGCTCCGTGTTAAAGGAACTAGAACTCATATGAAATTAGTCATCCGAATCGAGCAAGTTCCACTCTGTTACTACAATAGGATGCCATTTCCCGAGTGGCGAGAGGCCTGGCCTGATGGTTTCAGAACAGTGGATCCACTTGTGCCGTGGCAGAGGAGTTCGAGGGTTATCCGGCGTTAAGTCTCTGATCGATAACGAGTCGAACCTAATCTATTACCTTTCGCTGAATGGCATGCCGACATGACTACACAAGACTCAGCTCAATAAAGGTACGCAGGGGCTGAATCTGAAGGATTGTGATACTACTTTGTCAATCCCGCAGACGATCTGCTATATCGATGAGAGTATTTACAAAACTTAGCTCCTGGAGTAACCCCGAAAAGCCAAACTGAGTACGCAGGCCCGATAGATAGACTAGCCTAGGAGGAGCAATGGGTGAAGGCCCCAGATTAGTGGCTAAGGGTGTCACCTAGGTGCAGTAAGGCGTATTCAACACTTTTCAAAAAGAGTGTTTCTGCTATTTATGCGTTTGAGGGTTATCGGCTTTTCCGACATAAATTCTGCCTCAGCAGCGGGGCGCCTAAATAGGTAGACGTTGGATGCTTGGGCTCTAACAGTTGGATAAAACTTTTGACTGATTGACTAGTACTATTTGCGGAATATTGTGATATTTGCAAGGGAATTAGCGCCCCTGCTCGTAAAAGCATCACGGACAATTTCGTATTATACTAGTGTATAACGTTTACCTCTTTGCGCGGAAGAGGTATACAGATAATGGATATGTAGCCCAGAATATGCGTATCAAAATATCATTTGCTCCTTCTTAGTGCTGTGCAGATGTGCATTGCTGGACGCAAATCGTACCGGAAATTTAGTCAGGCGATAGAAATACACATTTAATAACAGTATACACTGTCTGATACCATTATGCAGAAAGGGGAAAGAAAACTGCTGTGTTTCACTATACAGTGACTGAGTATAATTGACTCTTATCATGCATGCCCTAGCCCCTGCGGAAAATCGAACACTGAATCCGGATCTGCAACGGCCTTCAGCGATTTCAAACGTTCTAAATTTACGCCATAGTACGCCTGTCCAAAATCATCAAGGTAGGGGTCAATATAGTTCTGGTAGGCGTGCCACTGGCCACCCGGTCTAGCTTGTTTGATACTGTCTGCAACGTTGGTAACTTTCTTGAGTCCTTGATAACGGCTATCTGTGTTGTTGAAGCCAGGAAACTTATAGGAGAAGATTTGGACAAGAAATAAACTATCCCGGTGGATGAACGATGTATCGCCGGACGTTGGTGGAATGTTCGTTCTTGAGCCTGGTCCATTCAGATCGAAAGAGACGTGATTCTCTGTATCTTTGACCAGTTTTGCGTTCTGAATAGCGTCGATGATGTGTTCTACACCATGGGATGTATAATTGGGGGCGCCATCGTCCACCAGAGACTGAGCATAATATGGCTGCGGAGTACTGGGCTCATCCAACGAGCCCATGAGGTCTGTGAGAGCGTCTATCCAGTCATCAAACTCTTTGATGTAGGACGTAGAATTGACTGGCCTCACTCCGCGGTCTGCAAGTTTGCCCAATAATCTATCGAGTACTGGTACAAAAGCGGCGCGCTCTCCCAAATACTGTCCAGTAAAAGAGCAAACGTTCGTGGCATCGGCACCAGATATAATGACCTCGCCACCAAGCTCGACCGGAAGACCATCAGGATCGTCGGTAGAGATAGAGCCTAGCTCCTGGACTGCCAATAGCACTTGTGCGCAGTCAGACTTCGACGAGAAACTGATTCCATAGTTCATAACTGCAGTCGGGGCTGCCTCCATAGCATACGTAAAAGATGTTACAATGCCAAGATTGTTAGCCCCAGCTCCTCTTAATGCCCACCACAACTCCGCATCCATACCCACTGAGCTAGAGTTCAGCAGCTTGATATTCCCGTCAATATCAACAAGTTCTAGCGACACGACTAATTGCATAGTTAACATGCTGTCCTCCGTACGTATATGGTTTACCAGCATTTCCTAGCACACTTACTATGATCAAGAAGCCACCCCCATTTACGCGATGTAAACCCCCAACCACCACCTAACGAATGCCCTGCAATTCCGACACCGGGGCAGGTACCATGTGGAAGGGCATATCCTTTCCGACCCATTGCAACCGCCAATGGACCCAAAGTTTGACCAAATTGCACCGTAACTTCCTTCTTGTCGTCGTCGAAACTGATCCCTTCCATCTGACTGGAATCAACGACTACCTCACCGGAGAAACTGTACGCAGCATAGCTGTGACCGCCTCCCCGAGTACTGAGCTTGACACCCCCTTTCTCAGCAGCTACACAGCGTACGCTAGCAGCTACCTCCTCCGATGACGTGGGTACCACAATAACCTTTGGATGGGGCTGATAGTTCGCATTCTGCGGGCGTGATAATGCATCATAGTTCATGTCGCTAGGATACACCACGGCCACTCCGGTACTGTTTAAGCATTGTTGCAGCGAGACAGGGAGAGCCATAGTATCCCTGAATGCAATCGCACAGGCGGGCGAGAAACTGAGTGCGCATGTCAGCGCCAGAGCTAGTCGTTTCTTCGACATCCCTCTTAAGCCTTAGTGGCTCAAGCGCAAAAATGCTCTGTACAATACAGCCAGAAGCTTATGGTGTCTTCGATATAAATTGCTCCGTTGGCCACGATGTACACCACAATCGCAGCCTCTGCAGGTCGTTATTAATTGTGCCTTGTGCCAAAGAGAGTAAAAAGCTCGATTGAACTCTTACAATCTCAGGATCCGCAGTTTCAGCCGTGACAATCGTGGTTGCCGAAAATTTAGGGGCTATATGCAAGGGGCGCATACCAAGGTGGCCCCTTAAGAATGCAATGTGATCCATCATCAATCATCAATCATCACGAGCCGGTGTCCACATACAGAGAATGGAAAACACGCACGAATGGTCAGCAGAAAGGTTAGAAATTTTGGTAGTCAAAAATGCATGATCAAGTGATATCAGAGGTATATGGTGCACCAGCGTGACTTTGATCAACTAATCTCAACGAAGCCTCTTGAATGCCCTTGGTTATTCGTGCCCTCAGATGACCCCTTTTTAGTGACCGATATCTTGAATTATGGTGTCATACTGGTAGTTCTCTGTATAAGATTCCACTTTTTGTGTAATGAAATCAGAAGTATAATTGATTCTCACTGTACCATAGTCTGACAACTGACATAAGGCTTAGACGAAATCACTTCACATGATTACCTTAGCCTTATACAACTTTAAATGAGGGTGTGAGAGTTCGGAACAATCTTCCGGACATACTAGAGGTACTAGCTGGTAAGCCAACCATAAAAGGTCAAATTCGTCCGTCACGACTCTAGTATACACTAGAATTGGCCCCTCAAACACATAGACACTCGGTCCCCTGAACAACGTGGTCACTCGTACATACCAACTGGTTCCTCTCGCAGTCTTGAACCGGTCTGGCAAGGCATCGCTTGACCGATCAATCCTCTTCCTAATCCCAGAACCGTAAAGAAGAGGGAAGCTAAACCATTTAAGAACAAATGTGAGCAGAAAGAAATGAGCCCCAAAGCAGTCCTATAATATTGTAATCTACTACTAAATAGATAATATACGCTTTCTTTTCTTCCCACACCCGTATCCCCACTTAGTTGACAGGTTATCTACCCTGTATAGTAGATAGTCCGTTGCATCACCTCAAGGGAACTCCGATGACAGGACGATCGCGCGTGACAGCACCGCAACCCTAACCCCACGCAGATCGGCTGGACCTTATGCCTCCTCTCACCCAAGGGGTAGCATTAATCGCTCAAATTAATCGGGTTTGTTAGACAAACCGGTCGGTATACGGTATGAGACGATGAAAAGTAACCTTAAGAATCTCACCTCCACGAATTTTCAATATTGAAACTAAGCCGGAACGGCAGTCTATTCAGACATGGAAACCGAATCTTTCGGGGGGCTTTGAGCCAAAAGCGTAGTAGGAGACCAATTGTAAACGATATTTCTTCTTTCTTCGGAGAGAAGATGCTGAAGAGCAATCTCATGCTCCATAACTGCCTCCGACGGAAAAGACTGGCGAACTCCCTGGAGGATCTCACGGAGTGCCAGGAGATATGTATTGGTGCATAAGTTCATCAAATTGTTCTGGAACTGCTGTCTTTCAAACTCGATGAGGAGGAAGCCAAACTGCTTCACTCGCTTGGAGAGATTAGGTACCCAACTTAATTCTGTAAGTTCGACTGTTATGATTCACATGGCAGTGAGTCCTGGATACCTACCTGTAATTAAGACCTACCCGATCGAACAATGGATTCACTCCTGCCTCGAATTGCTTGGCCTTTTCACCCACAACCACCTGGTGGGTCAGGTCTGCCTCTTCCCATTGCATAAATCCACCGGGCTCTGGGATTGAGGAATGTTAGAGGGTGTCTAGGTTAAAAAGTCAGATAAGTCGTAACTCACTCAACAGCTCCCTGACATGATGGATGATGACGCCCGAATCACGGTTTCGGAAGTTACTGGTCCACATACGAAGATGTACCACATCATACTGACCAACAAGAGAGGGCGGTGGATCGACAAAAGAATCCATGATATCAAATCTAAGATTCGGCGGGCACTGCTCCTTCAGAGGAAATTGCTCGTCGGAGATATCAAATCCATCCAGCTGAGTTGTCGGTGGGAGGTATTTCGCTGCTTCGAAGAGCCAGACCCTGGATCACATCAGAAGTGCGGCTTCATAAGGTACAAGCATACCAACCCCGTTCCAGTTCCAAGCTCGGCAATCTTCATGTTATCAGTGACGGGAATACGAGGGTGGAGTATGTAGCCTGTGTGAAGCCTCCAGAGTAAATGTTGGGCGTCCAAACTAGTTCAGGTTAGCCTCCCACAGAGCTAATTAAATGTTCAATTTAGAGAATAAGGGCCTGAACAGACCGGACTGAGTGGAATATGTTCCGGCCCAATGGGTAGTTGTCCGTTTCAGCCATATTGTATGCGCATAAGTGTTTGACTTCCGAGAGGTAACAGGTTAGGCTTATATAGTAGTAGTTGGAACTACGTCACTTATCCCTTGCATCTGCATCTATGATAATATAGAACATTACCAGAGCCTTCCAGTACCATAAATATTATTATATATACTAAGTTGTGCCGGATAGCACTCGTCGATAACATTTGACTTTCGGCCTGAGCGTATCAAGGGAAATCCGGTAGAAGAATAACGTCATATGCGTCAACCTTGATGCTGATATAACCTGGCACATTCCACTGAAAATTGGACTGAGTTGTGGTTCGGTGCCGACATTTATGCCAAAAAGCAGGGATGAACCGGTTTTAGTTAATATGATCATATATGCATTTCCCTCCGATAGTAGTCATCCTTGAGAATTAAACCTGCAAGGTATTCATTCCCATATTCAAGAATAAAAGCCCGTAATTACAAGAGCGAGATCCAACATCAAGAAAAGCGAAACCATTCAAACTCACCATTCTTTACCGGAATACCTGAAACGAAGCCGTCGAAGGCTGAACCCAAAATCCAAAATTGGAATGTAAACCATCTCGTACACGCGTTCTGCGATGACTCTTTCTAATCCTACCGTTGGTTTCGGAAAGTAAGCAGCGTGAGTGATATAAGGACGGGGTCCTTCTTTGCACCGTTTGACGTAAGGTAAAACTCTCATAATCCGGTAATGGTATATGCCACAGTTGGAATTCTCGAGATCGAATCACCCAGACCTTCCTGCCAGAGGCTATGCTTGTTATGATCCTACAAGTGCTATAGTCCGTAAAGGGTACATAAACCCTGCTATCTCTCACCGTGGAACGCTCCCTAGACCATTTTCTAAGGAATACCGGATGATTTATACTTTAGACCCGAGTATTCTGCCTTCATCAGAAGATGACTGTTCTTCCCACCTCCATTACTTTGCGACCCAGTCCCCAAGATGCCCTACAAAGAGTTGTAACTGTTTTATCGAAACTCAAATCCGATGACTACTACGCATACGAGCGCAGAGGTGCTTGGTATTTGGGTATCGGAAACCGCTCGTCAGTGACAATTGACCCCGAAGGACGGAAAGCAACCTTTTCTACCAACGGAAAGGATGAAGTGCGATCCATCGATAGTGGAGTGACCGATGTTGTGCGAGAATACACCTCCGCAAATGAAGACTGTGGAACCAGAATCTATGGCTACGTCGGGTTTAGCTATGCCTTATTGCTACGGGGCATTCCTCATACTGCTGGGGAATGGCCAATGCTGAGTCTTATGGTTCCACGTACTGAGGTGGTCTTTTATCCAGATAGAATCACGCTGACTGGAGTCGACAAGCGAGAGACGGAGGAACTCTCTGCGTTGGTCAATGATACCACCTGCATCAACCCGTCACCAGGACATCCCATTGACACGAATACCGGATCAACTGAATATGTGGAACAAGTCGAGGCTGCGTTGGCAGATATAAGAGCAGAGAAGTATACGAAAATTATCCCTTCCCGTGCTGTGAGCCTTCCATGGAGAGTGGACATGCCTGGAACCCTGCTATGCGGACGACAACATAACAACCCCGCCCGGTCATTCTGTCTGCGTCAAGGCAGCAATCAAGCTTCTGGATTCAGTCCGGAGCTTGTGATGTCCCTGCGAGATGGTAAGTTGACGACTGAGCCGCTCGCTGGAACTCGGTCGCAGGGAGAGGCCGGGGATAAATCCAAAAAGCTCAAGGAGGTATTAGTTAGCGACCCGAAGGAAATAGTTGAACATGTATTGTCGGTGAAAGACGCAATAAGTGAACTGGACAGGTTGTGCTCTCCTGGCACTGTAGTTGTGGACGACTTGATGACTGTCCGGCCTCGGGGGAGTGTGCAGCACCTGGGCTCGACCGTATCGGGTGCTCTGCTGCCTGGCAAGGATGCATGGGATGCATTTAATATCCTGTTCCCTTCGATTACCGCTACTGGAATCCCAAAGCAAGCTGCACTGGAAGGTATTGGGCGTCTTGAGAAGCACCCCCGGGAGCTTTATTCAGGTGCAATTTTGCTGATAGAGGATCCTGAAACCTGGGATGTCGCACTTGTCCTTCGAACAGTTTTCCAGGGACGGGAAAAGCAATGGATTCAAGCTGGAGCAGGCATCGTTGCGCAGTCATCGCCTGGGCGAGAATTGACTGAAACCTCTGAAAAGCTGGCCAGTATTGCGCCTTATGTTATTGCCGAACGGAATCAGAAGGACTAAATTGTCATATAAGGAGTTTGAGCTAGTTCAGTTTGTGGAAGCTACAGAATACTGCCCTGTCTACCATTTCATAATTACAAAGGATTCATGGTCTCACAGCAGTATCTATAAGCATCATCATGCGCACTTCAATCATGAACAAAGATCGACATCTAACGTCCGTCCAGTCTTCGAGCTTTGCACAGCGAGCTCGACAAGCCGAATGACGGCAGCAGATTCTTCAGGACTTACAGGCACCTCGCCCTCGCCAGCCAAAGCCTCTGCAAGCTTACTATAAAAATCGGTATAAAGCGGTGGATCCACAGTAGGAACGGCCTCTCTCTTGAACGCGCCATTAGGTTGAACTGAGGTCAGTGTTCCTGAGTATCATTAGCTGCCATTCCTTCAATGTGCGACAACGCTGTATTATGTCGGGCCATTTGAAAGAAGTGCATTACTTACCATATCGCTCACTCGGCTCGATTCCATAGCCATCGTCTCCAGGACGCATACCCGCTTTCAGCTGTTCTTCTTGCACATCGAAGTAGAACTGGGACAAGCCTAGGATCAGCTCTTGTTCGCAAATCACGAGCGCTATTATCACCAACCTTCTTGAACGTTCCTTTAGTCCCCCTAACCCAAAATCGGAGCTGCTTTTCTTGCGGACTTATGACAGCTGCTTTAGCCGTAGCCATGAATTCATCGTAGTGCATAAGCACAGTAAACGAGTCATCGCTGCCATCGATTCCCTCTCTTTGGTTGCTGAGGAACGCGGTGATCCGCTTCGGCAGGCCGAATAGCTGTGTTGTTTGGTCGATGAGATGGGCACCCAAATCATAGATGGCCCCACCACCAGGTATCGATTCAGTTCTCCATCTGGATCCTGGAATGTCAGGTACATGGCGCTCGAATCGTGTCTCATAATCTACTATTCTGCCGAGGGAGCCATCTTTGATGAGCTTAGAAAGTGTGAGGTAGTCCGCATCCCATCGTCGGCCTATTTATATTTAGACTCCTATTAGGTCTTTCCCATAAAGCGGCCACCTCTGGGGAGGAGATGGGTTAGTAGGAGTAGCATACTCTGATACACAGTGAGCAATCGGTTCTGCTTCTTGGCGAGATCTATGAGTTTCTGGGCTTCTTGGTACGTTGGCGTGAATGGCTTTTCGACCACGACTGATTGGTTCGACATGTTATTTCGAGAACAGTTCACTGGTAACTGTTCAACTTACCATGCTTTCCCGCATTCAGAGCCAGCTTCGCCAGCTCGAGATGAGAGTCTGGGGCTGTAGTCACCACCACGATGTCAACAGCAGGATCTTTGACCATTAACTCCGTGCTGCGGAAGCTTTTGATCCCAGAAAAATCTAATTCTGCATTATTATCGGATTTTGGTGTCCGTTGGACAACAGCATAGAGCTTGAGACTTTTGACTGCAATGATAAATGGAATTTGATAGATTTTAGCACTAAGGCCGTAGCCGATGACTCCGACGTTGAAGATTTTGGACGCGATTATTTTGGACCTGACTGAAGTAAGTTGATGAGGAGTAAGTTGTTCCTGGTGGAATAGTTCAGTGGTGCGCCTTATACATGCTGATTTACCGGGAAATGTATTTGCCAGCAGCTGACTGCTATGACTCTAAGGAATAGCTCTTCCAAAAATGTAGCTATCATGGCTTTTAATAGCCCTATCTAGATCCATCCCCGGTGACTCCACATTTCCCCCGCACTGCGCAAGTGGGACATTGCCGGATAAGTACTTAAGCGTTATGATGGAAAAGGTAGTGGGGATATTGCAATAACTGATTTTATGAGGATACAATATTAGAAACGTGCAACAAACTGCTAGATCATAATACAAAGCTCCGAACCCTTTTTTAGGGTCCGGTCGTTTGAGCCCTACATCCGGTTATTATCTTTAGATACCGGACACATGGTCACATGAGCTTTAAAGCTGATGGTCAATCCTTAGTAAATAAGAAGTAGAGTTCTAAGTACTTGAAGTACGGATTACACCTTCACTAGAAATGCTCTATATTAGTGATCAAGAGTGCCTAGTTTGAGTCATGGGTGAAATGCTCTTCTTATAATGACGCACAGTACTGATTCCAAGTGGTGTAAGTTAAAGCAACATTATGTTGTGGATTCACTAATCCTTAACCGGTTGTAATAATAAATACTAATAAACCGTTCTCAGATACTTCTCCTCACAATATGGTATGTGAGTGTCCTATAGGACCTACGTTCTAGAAGCAAATTATCCCGAATTGTGACTAGAGTAGATGTGTTGGCCGACAATGACGCCGGCGCTGTCAGTTCATAAGATAGCTCATGTGTTTACTGGGAGACTTTCTATGGGAACAGTTGGCTGTTATTTTCTACTACTTCTTCAAGACGCCGGCCGGGCAAACTACCATGGGACATGTCAATCGTGTTGCCGCTCGGCCAAAATACCTTAGGCATTTGATCGTGCCTCCAACAGAACAATCTGGCCAACCGGACACATGTAAGTGGCCAGTGTATCTTAGAGTTGGAGGGTAATATTGTGAGCGTAATTCTGTGGATATCGGTTTGTCAGATATAAATGTGGAATGATGCCCGCACAGGCCTTGTAACTCAATGCCGCACTACTCTACTACTCTACTGACAGTGGCTGACATCCTACTGAGTTCCCGGCTCTCGTTACTCCATGCTGTTTGTCGACTGGTATTTGACGTTCTATGAGTATGTAGAACTATCATCGCTATAGAACAGTACTTCTGAAAGCCGAACTTATTGATAATGGCTATTCGAAAGCGATAGCTCATAGTTTAGCGTTACTACCACAGAGAGATGTTGATCGAGTTGATATGCTAAGAATAGCGACCATAGTGAGCTAACTAGCACAGCTAGAAGGTTTGCAGGAGTGGCTGTGCCTGGGACCTCGTATTCACAGGGACCACACAATGATCATAGCCATTTAAGGGTCTCCAGGGAGAAACGCAAGTGAAGATCAACGGCCGGTACGAACTCTAGCGGGACGCCAAGCTTAGATCCTCGACGATGTATCGAGGGGATATCTATCGATCAGCTAGTTAGACTGAACTCTTTTAAACAACCTGAAGCGTGGATACAGTAGTCTACGTGTATCCCAAGCGGAAGATTATGTCGAACACGAACCTTATCGCCGAGTTTACGTGCTTCAAGGGGCGGGCGATCTCGTGTTCAAGAAATATCGATCTTCGCGCTACTTCGTATTTTGGGGTGCACTACGAGATACTAGCGGGAGAAAAAGACAGTCATCAACGATTGGAGAAGCATAAGAAGGCCTGCATACCCATGAAAGAAACTAGAACTCCAGACGCGAAAATATCCGAATCACCACTCAATATGTCTTCCTCGCTCAAGTTCCTGGGTGTCCTTCTCCCAGCCCTTGCTGTTGCCTGCACAGGCCCTCCTGTCAACCAAAACGGTCTTAACTTGATCAAGAGCTTTGAGTCATTCCAGCCCAGCGTTTACGACGATGGCTTTGGCAACCCGACCATTGGCTATGGCCATCTCTGTGGCGATGCGACCTGCTCCGAAGTGACCTACCCCAAGCCATTATCAGAGGCAGACGCCAGCAGACTACTGGCCGATGACTTAGTCGTGAGTTATTACCATGCACATTCAAAGTACCTACAGACATGCTGAGTATCAAATAGTCCTACCAAAACGCCCTCACCAATGCCCTAGCGAACCCAGTCACCTTAAATGATAACCAATACGCTGCTCTTGTGTCTTGGACATTCAACATCGGCAATGGCAACATGCAAAAGTCGGATCTCGTCGCCCGCATGAACAAGGGCGAGAATGTGGCGACTGTTGCGCATGACGAACTGCCGCAATGGAACAAGGCCAATGGACAAGTCGTCAATGGGCTGACTCGTCGCCGCAATGCTGAATTGGACCTTTTTGATGCACCGGCTATCTACGGCGCATTGCCTGCTCCTTGCTAAATATTTTACTACGACATTTGACCTGCGTGGTTATATTTGATTCAGCTGGTGAATGGTATTGTTTCCATATAATGCAGGTGTTGTGTATATACAAGACAGCAGTGGATTTATATACAACAGTGGAAATTATTATTTAGTGGAAATCTGATATAGTAGTACATCAGTATGGAACGTATGTATGCAGCAGCTTAAGCGTCTCCTGCTCCCAACTTCGACATCCGGAGAACCACATCAAGTAGCATTCTTGCCAGAGTTTATCCATTCTCAACGCTCACGGATCACTTGGTCCATATCACTATGGAAACAGCTTAGCCACTCGCGCCTGGGGCACACTTGACGCCAATCGATCCGGCATTAGAACATTGGTATTCCTCACCCCCATTAGCAGACTGCACCTTCATCTCAGTCAGCGAAAGTCCACAGGTACCCTTGGCTGGGCAATTAATGCTAGCGACCGGCTCATCCTTATCAATTTTACCGCTGAACCCCTTGACAACAATGTCCGTCAGCTTAGCAGTACTAGGCTGAGAAGCGCATTCCTTCTCATCCGATCCGTAGCAGGTCTGGACCTGGAAGGCATACGAGGTACCATCCACCATGACGTTCTCCCAGGTGACGTTGCTGACTTCAGCTGTGCCGTAACCTCCGGAGTAGATCTTGATTCCAGCTGCCTTGGAGCATTTGGTCATCTTAGCGTTTTTGAAATGAATATTTTTCACGGTGTCGACTTCCCCGGGTGTTTTGCCAATACTACCGATACTAAGACCGTGAGACCCGGTGCATTGAATGTTCGTCACGGTGATATCTTCCGCGCCGTTCTGAATGGCGATACAGTCGTCGCCGTTCTCAACTTTGATGTTTTCCATGCGAATGCCAGTACCACCAAGGTCAAATCCGTCGGTATTCTTTGGCAGTGCATCGCTCTTGGAAACGGCGATGAGAATCAAATCAGAATAGGTAACATTCGTGACACTCTGCTTGACTGAGGAGAAGACATTTGGCGGATTCCTCATCGTGAGTCCTGAAATGGTGACGCCGGATGTTTTACCGGTGAGATAGAGTAGACATTTGACCCGGGAGTAATTCTTGTCGTTGTTTAACAGGTCCCAGGCAGCTTGCCCGTTGCCATCGATCACACCCTTCCCGGTTTTCGAAACAATACTGACGTCGTTGACGTCTTCGAGGTTCAAGACGGCGTCTTTGCCACTCCAAGCCTTCGTATCATCTGACACCAACAGCGTTCCCTCGACTTGTAAAGTGCAACTGGAGCATTTGGCGAAAGAAAGTTCAGAGTTGATATGATAGGTAGACTTCGCTGGAATCATGATTGTGCCAGAGGGACAAGCAGCCATGGCTGACTCGATGGCTGGTACATCATCCACAGTGGGTGACCCACCGGCAGTTGGCGTACACACGGGAGCCTGTTGTTCGGCGACATGAGTGTGCTTATGACCAATGCGCCGGGATAGGGCTGGTGTAGGCAAGGACAGAAAAAAGAGGAAGAATTTCGCGTGACCTAGGTGCATGTTGGATACGACAGCCGCTTGGCTCAGTGATAATAATACGGTTTTTGGTGAATGGGATCTAAATTTCCACTATCAAAAATGCAATACTCCGACATGGCTGGTATTTAAATAGAGGGCCTGGAATGGCAGCTGTTTCTGGAAGAATAGGGGTTTTGTTATGTGACGGGATATGTGTCGCGACTAAATTAGGCGGCATTGTGTCTCAGATAGCTTCGTGGACTCGCCAATCCAATGCGCCCGATCAGTTGGATGTGATTCCGGGACCTCGTGCTGAACCGAGGCCACATTAGTCCGACTTCTTGATGTGCTTGACGGTTCCTGCTGTATCAATCGGTGTATATCTATGACTCTTCAAGACGTCTCAACTGCCATACGCTAGATTGACAACCGGAAACCCTGATGTCACATCCATCCACATTCAAATGAACTGCTACGAAAGCTTCTCTCGTTCGCGGTAACGTCGGATCTAATACCCGACACCCACATGGAGACGCCCAAAGCTTGGCGGGCAAAACTCCCGCGCTCATATTGGACATGATCAGCCCCATACATGGACCCTGGCAGCTGTGTGGATACTGGTAACGAAATTGCCGTTCAGGTGTGGCTCTCAACGAGTGTGTGGCAGACCAGTAGGAAACTCCGTGCACTAATTCGAGCATTGATGTAAAGGTAGTGGCTCTGTTGCTCCGGCCCTAGAATGAGCACCTGTGTTGAGCAGATCAAAGAATGCCATTCGTGACCTGCTGCCTGCTCGTCTTTTCGATTAGTAAATCGCGTGTTTTTAGGGCCCACAAAGACGGTTCTTAATGGTTCCTGGTGATGGTCCAGGGGGCGGCACAGCCGGACCGAACTCCATCATGAAACGTTAGGTTAGGGCTCGAACTGCCCGTGCGCCAATTTCGACTACACCACAGGCACATGCACGCCATGCCCTGTCCCCATTTTCATCCCTATCGTATCGTTCCAGTCTGCCTAGTTTAGGTACCCGTGGGATACACGAGGCGAGGAATCTCGGATAGCACAAACTACTGATGAATTACCAGATATAACCTCATCGTCTTAGTCACTTGCGCACACGATGCTCCTCGTCGGTCAGCGAATGCTTCCAGAGAATGCGTCGCAGGAGCTAATGGACTTACGTCTGTTAGGACGTGATACACCCTAGGACTGATCGGCAAGACAGTTGTCACATAATTGATGAAGTTGACTTGTTACAACACTTCACTCGTCATTTCAGGTCTTATTGCCGTGTATAGCTTGTATTGTACATCTAAGTCTTCCGCATATGTATGTCGCCCTGCCACTTCATGTCCTTCCCTTTCTAAATAGAAACTTAGAGAAGTACCTTTCTAGACCCTCTGCATCTTCTATAGCCCCAATCCAGGCAACATGTTGATCCGGTCGGCAAACAATGAGACCGCCTCTTTGCTTGTCGATGCCGTACTGCTCGTACGCCTGTCCTGTATCTCCATCACAGGACGGATCATCAACGAATACTTTTGTATGGTCGCATCCGAGCTCTGTATCGAATTGATGAAATGCCCCAAGAAGTTGTGACTGGTTAACGGAAGCTGATGGGCCGGAATGAATCAATAGAGTCTCCAGAAATTCCGAGTTATTTGTCGACTGTGGGATAAGGTGGTTGTTAATGCGCCCACTGAAATCCTTCGCAAACACCGATAGCCGATCCAAAACGCCAGGATGATGCAAGTCTCCCGGGAGAATTAGTAACCTCCAGCACCCATTACTATTCAGTTTCTTGCCTAGATGAACGACAGAGCCGTCTTCCTGACCGACTATCAAGTATGAGGGCAGCCGCTTGCCGAGCTGAACATTTCGGGTGACAGCCGTATTGCTTTCACTTTCATCAACAAGGATGCTAAGGGGATATGTCACTGCCACGCCTGCCATGAAGCCGGCATACTTGTCGCGGACCGCTTCTACTCCATCCTCGCTGCCATCTTCCATGCTTCCTTCTTCGTAAGCATACACAAGGCGGGTGTCGAATTCCATCAACTGTTCGGCCTCTGGGCGCCGCTCTGACTGGTAGGTTTCTAGGATTGCCGGGTCTACACTTCCACTGATGACGGCTGCGACCTTCCATACCAGGTTGTATGTGTCCTGCATTGAGATATTCATGCCTTGTCCGCCCTTTGGTGAGTGGGTGTGGGCAGCGTCACCGGCGAAGAATATGCTACAAACGACAATTAGATCTTTGTCATCACAGGATCAGCTTGTAGATTACTTACCGGTCACTGCGGTATTGCTGGATGAGTCGTCGCCCTATCTGTCCAAATGTCAGATAATCAAACCAAGCCAGCGTCCACACGCCAATCCTACCGGATAAATAGACCACCAGTCACAATACTTGTAAGACAATTTGTATGGCCTGAGTGTCTTCTCAGCCATGCCTATCAAGTCTTCTAAAGTTCCTTCTGATTTATCGGGCCCATTTGGGCTTCTTTCCTCGCCACCATTCAGATGTAAGTAGAACCGAACTAGGTTATTCTCCCTAGGCACCACCATCATGCTTAAACCGTCACCAGCTTGAATCGCACAAGCTCGCTGGATATCGGCTATAAAGCTCTTAGCGCTTGTACAAAAAGGCAGGTACCCGGGTCTTCCATACGAAAATCCGTTTCTGGAACAATGTCCATCACACCCCACGTTGACTCCGTTTTCCATACGTCGGAATCGATCTTCATTTGTGCGCTGGTCCAGCTACGCGCGCCATCGCAGGCGATCACGTATCTGGCGTGAACGACCTCGACATTGTCGGGTTGGCCATCTAGCTGGGCTCAGCATCACTGATTCCACTGGTATATATCCCAACTTTAATCCCAAATGCTCACCTTCGCCGTCGGCAGATACCACCCGAACCTGGACAGGATATTCATCATCGCCTTCCTCGTCCAAATGACAAGGTAACTCCAATTCTTCGGCCTTGCGCTCTCTCTCCACATGTACACGTCCCTTAGAGGCGAGATAATCAATCAAGATCTGCTCAATGGCACCCTGATTCAGCAACATCTGATCGAAACAAGAAAGCTCCTGTGGTTGTGATGGCTGGTGTTTTATCCGTCGAATATTCCCCGTCTTCTCATCGGGTCCCTATTGCAAATGAATACAAGGTACCTCGTAGGAAACGCGCAATAACCACATACCCAATACGCCGCATCCATATTGCCAGCGGCCTGACGCAGCACTGTATCCGCAAGTCCGAAACTGTCAAGAATTTCCATAGTCCGACTATTAATTCCATCTGCGTGTCCAGCAGCTGTTCGCTCGCTCTTCAAATCGATAAGTCGGGTTGTAAATGCATACTGCGAGGCCCAGCAAGCGGCCATGAGGCCTGCTGGTCCAGCGCCGATAATAAGGAGGTCTGTGTATGAATCGCGCTTAGCCATTTTGTCAACTTTGGTGAAGTTTGATTTGTTCGAAAAGCGGCAATTGTAAGCTACTTAACAAGTTTATTTATTTTTACGTAGATATTATGTAGTTGTTGTCGTGGTGGATCCTTTCCTTTTGCATCTCGTCGACGTCATTGGGGTACCGCCACCATCATCATCGTCTACTTTATAGGGTTTGCTTTGGCACGGGAATTGACTTTTTCATTGCCTTGGAACGCATTTATAGTGAATAATATTAGGTTATAGCTACCGTCACTCGGAAAAGGACTCCCCATAACATAATTCGTTAGACCATGGATAATTCATGGAAAACTAATCCGGCGTCCGTTTTATTAGCAGTGCCACATAACATACACGAACCCAGGCAGACAGCAAATACAACCTATGTGCCCATAGCTTGCAGATGGACCTCCTGTGCCCTTTCATTTTCAATGCCTATCTTCTGCGATAGGAATACTGCTGACATTGCCTGGTTTACGTGCTGGCTTCAGCGACCCTGAACGTCTGTGTGATCTCCAACGACGATCTGCTCAAAATGGCTGTTCAAGTCTGACACCTTTTTAGAAGCTCTGCTAGTGGTCAATGATCTACTGGTTCCACGAAAAGATTTTGTAAGTTGCCTTGTTTGTGTGAGTTGACATATTGGATATTGCTTAAACGCAGTACGGTTGTCGAGCTATGGAATGTCGCTCGAGAAACATAGGCAAATGGCACCAAGATGTATGGGTTATACATTTCCTACCTCCACAGTGGCGCCACTATCCAGATTTGCTAGACCGTGTACCGAAGATAGTATCTCTGCAATATTCGCCCCATAAGGACCTAGGTTGATTGTCATGATACTATATCCCTTGGTGCGCTCTAATGCTCTGAGGACTGTCGGTATCAAAGCTCCCTCCGAGACTGCGATAAACAGACCAATAGAGTCCAAATCCATCATGCAAAGTTGATTAACAAGAGACAGGCAATCGTGGGTACATGTTGTTAAATGTTACTGGCGTGGGTGCAGTGCCAAATATCGCCATGTAAGCTAGGGTCGATTAACAATTGGACCAAATTTCCAATTAGTTAATTAATGCCTAACGAACGGGAATGAGAACCATTGTCAAGCCTGACCCTGGTATATGTAGCGTATGGTGTATTTGAATGTCAGTACATCCTCTTCTTAGCCGCTCATCATACAAGCATTAACGTCGTGGTATCAGAACGCTCTAGGTACTGTTCCCAGCCATATTCTGCTTGGAGAAGTTTCTGATTTGGTGACCTGGGCTGTTAAATCCCATCGAAACGATTCTGTAGCTCCTCGAATTATCATCGTTTAGGGTGTATATCTTGATAGTATATTCTAGGTAATTGTCGATTATCAATAGTGAGGCCATAATTGGTTCAGGGCCCCAGTCTTGTGGAGCGGGCCTTTACTGGCAATCAGATCAAGAATGAAGCGTTCAAGCTCTTTATGGATGGAATAGATGGTTTCGTCAGGCATGCTAAGAGCACGCTTGAACAGAGGATGAGCAGGAGCGTCAGAAATAGGCATTATGAAGAATTCTGAGTACGCGATACAGGCGCGTGAAACGAAACAGAGGATAAATATTGTGGAAGAGAAATGCTAAGGACTAAGCGATGCAGAAGAATCAAGAATCCCTGACGAATGAGCGAACAGGATCAGATCAAGAGACAGCATCCATGCAATACAAATCCCTAGACAGCCTCGCAATATTGAACCTGTTTGCGAAGGTATACTTCAAGTTATTCGGCATATTAGGTGACGCGTTGACAAGTTGTTAAATCGACGTCCTTTCCTTTTCCTTTGTCTTTATAACAGCAGGCCCGTGGCGTCAGTTCAATGTTTGTTAAGAGGTCAAGACCAGCGCTATTGCATTCTTCGGGTCCTTGTTGAAGAACTCGTGGTTTTGAGTGAGTCTTTCGTCGATGACCTTCGAGCTCACATTTAATTGGATCTTATAGTATTCGTAGTGAATATCGAGATCAAAGACCGATGTCATGCTGGTTATCTCCCGAGCACATTGCTGTACGAGCCCCGGTGGGATAACGATAATATATAAATCTCTTCTTCCTTGCTGTCAACGTGGTTCGTCTAGTATCTAGCTCTACCATCTCTGTCCAAAATCCGAAACCCGCATTATGTGTCACTACCCTCCCTCCTGCCCTTTGTGCCCCAACTACAAAATGTTCTCCATCATGATATCCTCGTCAAGGTTGTTATCCCGTGTCCGCGAGGCTGGTTCCTTGGAGAACAAATTGTGGTATCTTCAGTTCCCGAAGGTAAGCCTTCTTATGTCTCCAACAGCGACAGTATGCACTTCGATTCCGTAATTCTATCATCGTGAAGTGATGCCAACCCCATATATACCTTCTTGGCCCTCCCTCCTGGGCTTCCAGCGAACAGCCACCGATTTGTCATCGCTATCTCCGAGCCTAGTAGAATATAATAGTCTCGGTATACCCCTATGTATGCCTTGTTATCAGGCCCTCGATTGAGGAAGGGGAATTCATATGGTCGTCGTATATCGTTCATACCCTTATTCTTGATTTTGTGGTGGTCAACATTGTATGTAATTGAGCATACATGAGAGACCCTGCGACATTAAACAATATGGATGAATGTGGTGGTTTCAAAAAATGCGCCCTGGCGGTTTTTAAGATTCAATCCACCCACCGAGAGTTACTCAGCAAATATTAATAAGATATCGCGTTAAGCTATAGCATAACCACACTTCTCTAGTGCATTTCTTAATAGTGGTATCCAAGGGCCATGTGGTTGGGTCCGAAGGGAGCCTTGGAACAATGTCGCCATGGAGACGATAGCCAAACCACTTTAGTAATGGCGTGATGGTTTCGGTGGCCTTTTGAATATTGGAGATAGTCTCACACGGTTCGCCAGGGAGCTTCGCCCCGTGTGCTACAAGGCCTTCCAAACCAAGACCATTAAGTCCTAAAACGTGAGCTTCATCACTCGAAGACCTATTAGAGCATCTAACACTGGGTGCTTTTGTCGATGCAGGACTACGATGACGATGCGTGGTTGGAGGTAAATATAATTAAGGAATTTAATGAGGTTAGGTATAGTGATAGGGGATATGAGGGGTTGACAGCAAAATAAGACCATATAAGATGGGACTAGGTTCTGGGGAGGGGATAGGAAGACAAAAGGAAGCAGGTTGAGGTGGGGATACAGAAGGGGCTGTAAGGAAAGGGCCTTCACAGCATTATAAAAGTGCATCTGTTGGCTCACACGACCTGTTGTGTCAAAGTGGTGAAGTAATTGTATGCACAATATTGCATGATATAATTCGATTAGAGCCATCGTGACAGCCTAGTATGAAATTATTAACCGAAGTATTCCTGAAGACCAGGGACATGCAATATGCCGTAGAAAGTGCATGCGCACTTCGTATGTCCAGCGAATACACTCGATGAATGACAAAGGTGCTTTCAAAGTATAGGAATTCAGGTGACAGGGTCCAGTGCTGAATCTGTGGAGCACTGGCTACGAGAAAATGCGTTCATCCTTTCCAATTATGGTAGTTGTAAAATCCTGCAATAGGTGTAGTAGCAACGGCTTCTACGGAGATCTACATAACTAAGGTTCCTAGAAGCACTTGGCAAGGATTTGACATGTCAATATCATGCCATTCGACCTCACAACAGTAGTTGATTAGAGCTTGACACGAAGCTAAACCTCGAGACATTAAAATTGAACTTGTTTGGCGACAGTATCTAACTGACCATGTTAAAATATGGTACTCGATGGAAAGCACATTACCATCTCCGTCCTGATGGAGCTGCATAACAATCATTTCTCAGTTAATAGCATTGAGATAATAAGCTATAGGAAAGGAGGTGAGCGTGGCTAAACAAACCCCATCGCAGTTAGTACATACTATATACCGCTCAGCTAAGCCTTAGGGCTCAGTTCCTAATCAAGCATTTCAACTCCTGTCTCACTATTGACGGCAAGATAATTTCCGCGCGGTACATGTTGGGGCAATGTGGCCCTTAGCAACTCAATGATTGGGTGACCTTTTCGATTAAGCCATGATTTTCATATTTCATGCCGTGTCTGGACGATTCACGTCTGGGAATGTCTCTCTTTGCCGTCGATGGAGTCAAAAGTGGATCCTGAAACAATCTCCAAGACAGAAGCCGGCCCACTTGCATCTTGGACATTTATATAGACCTGAGCCGTGAACTCAGGACACCAATATCATTCTTTTCCTGCACCGCGTTCTTTCATTCCTCAAATTCATTAATTCGCATCGTCTGGTAACAATGCGCTCCTTCTACGCTGTCGTTCCCCTTGCCCTGGCGCTGCGCGCGGCCGCTCTTTACGAAGATTGGCACTTCGGCAACATGTTTGCTGTTGGACCTGCGGCCAACAATGCTCAAATCACCAAGGCTACCTATTCGCTCATTCCTCCGGCGATCCCTTGTGGTACTGTCCAGGAGAAGCAGAACGATGCTCCCTGGCTCTCTATCTGGGTTGGCATCTCCGCCTCCATGTCGGATCAGGCTGCGGATTTGTTCCAGCCTTTGTTGAACTGGTCGCCGGACCAGAAGTCTCAGTGCGTTTGACTACACATTACAATTGCAAAGGTCAGGGCGCAATGTGATAAATAGCTAATTGCTATCAGGGCATGTCCAGCTACGGCCCAGGAGTGGTGTGTCGCCGCCAGCACTTATCATCTGTGTACGTTAGTTCCTTTATATGGATTTCTGACATGTACTAATACGTGTTCAATAGCCGGCCAGGTACAGCAACCGTATATCACCGTCCCCAACGGCTCGAAGCTTGATTTTACTAGTAAGCTCCATACCCTACGTCAAATAACAATCATATCGAACAGAGGATTAACGATGGCAGTCACCGTCGATGACAAAAAGATCACCCAGCAAGTTTCCATTGGTGGAAAGCAGGTCTCCGAGCAATCTGACGGTATGCCCCCTACATCAACAAAACTCAGTACCCAATTCCAGCAACACTAACTGAACACTACCAAAGATAAATCGATCAACCCTACGTTCCTCTACTCGAGCAACGAATGCTACCTCGGAACCTGTGGTACGGTCGCTGGTTACAGTTGGGACAAACTCACCATCCATCTCAGCCAGGCTGACCCCAATTTCGGTAACACCTTGAACCTGATGAACGCTACGTCGAGCGGCTTCGCCACTTCCGATCAGGGTAAGACTTGGTACGCTGAGTCGATCAAGATCAATGAAGATTATTTTTATTCCGATGGATTCAAGAAGGAGTGCTCTGCTTAGGTTCGTCTCAGTGTGAGGTGGTGGATGGAGAATGGAGTGGTGACATTAGAATGCTCAGGTAGTGGTTACCTTCTTGGAGGGTTTCTGTATATTAGTACTGCGTATTAATTACGGCCCTTTTAGTCTATGAGGTAAATTACCTCTATTTACATTGAGTCTATCTCAGGTGAGACTTTAGTGAGTCATATAACTATGAGTTTGTCGCAGAGCTAGGTCTATTATTCATATCCACATATTGCTTAGCGTCTCCATAGCATCAGGTATGTCCCACTAAGCTCTCACAACTCACAATATACCAACTCCATTGCAACGCTCAGCTAGGCCCCATCACCACAAACTTCCACTTAGGAGCACTTGCTACTGCTTGCACAGGGATTAGCATAGCTCAACCCATGCCCAAACTTAAACACCGGATTCCTCGTATCAAACGGCACATCTTCCATCTGCGCTTCGACAGCCTCCATAGAACTGGGCAAATCAAATGGCAGCTTTCCCTCAGGCGCGCTCACACCAAAGACCACATCCAGAAAAGCATTGCTATCGCTGCCGTAACTAGCAAAGACAGCTTTAGCCTGCTCAATAATCTCGGGAATAACTGCGGGGCGATCCATCACAATATCCACGATCGTCGGTACGGTTGAGTATATCTTAGCTTGGCGGGCTTTCTCGGTATCGTTGAATGCGAGTGAGCCGGCATGCATGTTTGCCTCAAAGCCACCTGGACGAGGCTCGTAGGGTGCGTTGTACCGCAGAAGAGCATAGTCTGCTTCTTCGGGGCTATCGACGACGGTGTAGTTCCACGATTCGATGAAAGAAGCGTTGAAGCCTTCGATATAGAACTTGGTACTCTGTTCAATCTTCTTCAAGGGGACAATGTCCTCGTTGTTGCTAAGGAGAGTATACGACCTCCGCTGCGCCTCTCTACCCAGACGAACGAAGTAATCATTTCCGACAACTCGACCAGCAGACTCAGGGTCAACGAAAGGATTGTCAAATAAGCCAAGAACGAACTTTTCTCTCAGAAGCCGGCGAACGGAGACATCGATCCGATCCTCTGATACAGTCCCTTCTTGGACAAGTTGAACAATCAGTTCTGGTCGCTCCTCGCCTCCGAATTGGTCACAGCCGGCATCAAGGATTCTCGCCGCTCTCTCAAGCTCAGTGAGATTCTCAACACCCCAAGCTCGGGCAGGCATATACTGGCCCGCGATATACCCATCTGTAATGAGACCCCAGTCCGTCAAGACGATACCCTCAAAACCGAGCTCATTGCGCAGTAACTCAGTCACGATTCTCTTGTTAAATGAGAAAGCGACTGGCTCGTACTCAGTGCCAATGGGCCGGGAATAGTACGGCATGATCTCCGTTGCACCGGCAGCGATGGCTGCTTTGAAGGGCTTCAGGTGCTCCTCCAGATTATTGCCCGGGTATGTTTGGTTCTTTCCGTATGCAAAGTGAGAGTCTTCGCCGTTCTCAACGGGGCCACCTCCAGGGAAGTGCTTCGTAACCGTTTTCACAGACTGAGGACCGAGCTTGTCGCCTTGGAAACCCTTGATATACTCGACGAGCAGCTCACTAGTAAGGGTGCTGTTTTCACCCCAGGTGTTACTAATACGAGCCCATCGTGGCTCGGTGGAGAGATCGACCTGAGGATGCAATGCCGCGCGAATACCAACCGCAATATACTCTTCCTTTGCGACCTCGGCGAACTTTCTCACGACATAAGGGTCCCGAAGTGCAGCCAGGCCAATTGATTCCGGCCATTGGGAGAATACTCCCGCTTTGAACCCGGTGCCTACGTTTTCCGTGAAGGAATGACGAGGATCAGTCGACACAGTGACCGGAATTCCCAGTCGGGTCTGTAATGCTAGCTCTTGTATGCGATTGATGAATTCAGCCGTCTCCGTGGCGTTTGTGATATCGCTGGCGAGGTTGAAGTGCGTCATGTGTTTTTCGCCGATCATGTTGCTGGTGCTGTTGTGGGCGTTGTTACCGCTCCCTTCGTCGTCGAGGGGGCCGTCCATTAGTCTGGTGTGGAAGAGTTGGCCGGCTTTTTCCTCGATTGTCATGCGGGCTAGGAGATCATCGACACGCTCGTCGATGCAATACGAGGCATCTTTGTAGATCGGAGCGCTGTCATTGCGTCGCGACAGGGAATGACCTCTAGGCACGTAGGTTCCGGTGCTTAGGGCTTGACACCCCGAAGCAAGGGCCGTCAGGCTCGCTACAGCACAGTCAATCCGCATTGTGGGTACAATATGAGAACGATGGACCCTGTCATTAAAGACCTATGCTGCAGATGTCTATACTTCCATCAGGGAGGGATACTCAGCTATTTAATAAAGAGGCCTTGGCAAATGAAGTAACCCCCGCAACTAACAAATACATCGCTTCCCCAATATATATTTAAATGCCTCACAACCTACGCAGCCAAGACAACGGCAGGTACTATCGGCACTGCGAGTTATTCAGTGATGAGAATACTAGTCTTGGCCCTTACACAGGCTAAATTCATTTTCAATAAGTGAAGATAGTTTCGGGACCACCTCGGCGAAACATTGCAATCAGAACAAATGATATAACCGTCACGGCTTCTTGCAACTGACCGCTGCAATCATCTATACCATTATACTATTCAAACGTCTCAATGTTTCATTGATATATGTAAAAGCCAAGGGGAACAGGAGAAGGATTCTACAGCCTAGAAACAATTACGTCAATTATTGTGCGAGGGATTGAATAGCGTAACTTGCGGGGACCCCGCATAAGTGATCAACCTCTCCACATACAAGGTGTTGTGGAGCCGACTTGGCTTTGTGGGGATATTACGTGACATAGATGGGAGTCTCTCGTAATGGGCCTTTATCACTCGTATAAAGCGGGGTTAAATGTTACCCTACGTGTGGGCCAGCAGTTGATGTTTATAATGTGTCGCTAAGATATAGCATGTTGGCATCGACAAATGTGATAATGTGATAGAACTAAAAGATACTAGCACTGACTGTTCTAAACCACAACCATGCCAAATAAAATACAATCGAAAAAGTATCGTCAGTCCAGTGCTATCGCCCATCCAATCGCCTTCTGCAGTACCCACAGAATGTATGCCTCAAACCTAGCCCACTAGCCCCATCTTGTCTGTAACTATTGTTTAGTATTTACGCTGAACAGATATCCTGCGTCAGGGTAAAAGATATCACTTACCAGAGTACGGCCAACCCTCGTACCGCTATAGCTCCAATTTTGATCCTGTGTGACGTGTGCAGCCATGGTGAAGAAGCACTCTCTCAAGCTTGGCTTGATGGGATTGCCTACAGAGGGAGTGCTATGCTTGATAACCGGTGAGACCTGAAAGGTCCTTGGTCCCGTCCTCTTCAGGAAAACGGCCTCCTCGTAGGTACAGGCGCAGCCATAGAGTGTCCCGTAATCATCCATGTATCTGAATACTTGTGCTATATTAAAGTTAATCACCCATATGTATAGTATATCCAATCATATATATGAACTAACCAAGGAATTTACGCTCCGCTCTTGACCACAAATTATCCAGGTCAGTCGTCCAAGATGTCTTCATCTCACCAACAAGGCGTACCTCCCCCGTTGGCGAGTGTAGAACGAAATCAGGGAAAACTTTCTCCTTCGGGGGTAGTCTCGGGGCATTGGCACCTTGAACATCCGCAAATACCATGTCGACTCCGTGTCTATGCAAGACAGGAGCGATCTCCTGGAATACATTGGCGACTAGTCGCCCAGTCTGGCCGGTCTCATTGGCAACATTGTACCATTCACGCGGTAGTTGGCTATTCAAATTACTGCCATCAGGCTGTCCCAGCAGCGAACTGCTTATTCCGCGTATCCAGCTACAAAAGCCCGGCCATCGCGAGATCTCATCTCCTGATATTATGTACCTTCGGCGAGATATCCCGGTGCCAGAACCTTCATAGCGAAGGTCGGCAATTCGACCGAAGACTACTTTTCTCTGCGTGGTAAGGTCCATCTTGAGCTTAGTCTTTGTCAAGTGAAAACCTTCGAGATAGGGATTTCTTATTCAGAAAGAATCGAGAAGCGCCTAAAGAGAGGAGCCAGGATGCCCTAGTCGCTTGTAGGTTTAACAACACTCTAAGGAGGTCCAGTCCTCTGAGTCTCTGTAATTGACTGAATATACCCCCCGTTCTAATCATTCACATCACACTGTTGGTTGCCTAGTCAATATTTCCAGATATGTAGGAGAACTGTTCAGTATTACTTATGTCTTATAGTTTATGTCTACCTCTCCTATGTTATATGAGAATAGAAAAGTATATCAGAAGAGTAGCACTAGAATTCGATCGGATGGGGATGTTGCTTGTATAGGTCTAGGTTGCGAAATGTCCTTCTGTAATCGGTCTGTGGCATCTAGGTGCGATACGTCTATAAATAAGCAGTTGATTTTCTTCTTTTGTCTAGTATACACCAGAGAGATCACATTAAGATATTTAAGCAACAGAAACCTAATATAGCAGGAACAGGCCGTGATAATATGGCTAGACTATCTAGCTAAAGTGTGGCGTAAACGATGAATCAGAACTAATGGAAAATATTAACCAAAATTTTGATCTAATTGCAAAATATCCAACATACAGACGAAACCACTCACTTAGAGATCTAACAGGAAGAGACTTTGATAAAGAAAGATTTGGTAGTGCAGCCACACGGCTTGTCTCAATAGGAAATACTCCACATGAAGAACAGCCTTCACTATAATTCTGGGAAAGAGCAATATAGGTCGCTGACACAAACACAAAGAACCGTGGATTTGAGGGATAAGCACTGACAGCGAACCCATCCAACTTCAAGTGCTTGTTTGATACTATACAGGGTCCTGCTATGACTGGAGGTTGGCCCTATCCTCAATGTTCAAAATCTAACCTATCCCTAGCCAAAAGGCCATATTGGACATTTATCACCCTTATCCTTAGCACGCATACCAGATATCAAGTCACACATGTTGGGTTTGATGATATGGAAACTTAGTATCTCAACATGTCATGAGAGTTACCGGGCATATCAGATAGTACGCATAGCCTAGATACTCACTACTGGTCACTCTTTCTTAAAGCAGATTGACAGCCATCTATTTTATTGCTAGCTACTGAACAGACTGTGTCAGATAACACAGACCGCGTAAACAGGCCAACCAACACAACAACATCTTAAGTACTTCCCAAAAGAAAAGTAGACCAGTTCTTTACATTCACCGCGGGTGAATGTCCATTCTAGGCTTAGTCACAAAAAGTGAATTATTGCATGAAGGGTCAAGTACCAAGGAACATAATTCCCCTGTACCCTCCCTTATCTCATCATTCTGTTGTAATTGAACAACACCCACTTCCATCTTACTCTTCGCTTTTCTCTACCCCTTCTCTGTTAAATCTGCCATTACAGTGTCAAATATGTCTAGATGCATTACAATCCAGGGACAGGAGTTCAGACTCTTGGATTACATATCACTGAAGCAATCGGAGGACCTTTATGATATGTGTGAGGTTCACAATGCTCAACGTGTATCTGACGGAAGGCCAGTGATCGTTAAGTTGCGATACCAGTAAGAAACGCTTTATCCGATTCTCTTGCGTATTTGCTTTGAAAAAGGCTGACAGGATTCCAACGTCTCACAAAGGCTTCCTTATGACCCAGAAGAAGACCCCTCAGATGTCCCAATCATCATTGAGGATGGTATCAGGGATTTTCGCATGGAATGCCAATCGCTCCAGGACAATCAGATGTTAGGCGTTCCTGTTTACCTTGGCCATCAGGAGCTTATACAGAGGGGCGAACATGCCCGGTTTGTTCCCGGCGGGTATCTGAATGCCCTAGTCATGGGCAAGGTGCCGGGTAAACCCGTCACCCATTTGAGACTCACTGCGACAGAAGCAGACCTTATCAAGACACACCTGGCGCAGATGTTCAAGTGAGTTACAGTGGGGCCTCGCTTATAATAATCACATAGGTAACCTTGAGTATTGATGTTTTTAGCAACATGCGTCGCAAGGTCTATGATGTAGACGATCCGAACACCGAGCATGTCTTCTTCGACCGGGAGACTCAGCAGACGTATGTCTCTCTTGGAGTATGATTCTCTGTTGTTTCAGATGAGCTAATGATTGGATTAGATACTTCATAGGCATGTCAGGTGTGGGGAAGGACGAGATTATGTGCGGCGACACGATCTTGAAGACCTCGAAGAAAGTCACCATGTTCTGCGTTGACTCTTTCGTTATTCGCCATTAATCAGCCAGCCATAGGCATGGATGGGAATTATCAAGCTTCGGCCACATTGGACAAGTTGAACCAATAATCAACAAGCAGCTAGGCTCAGATAGCAATGGAATTTCGTGTCCTGAATCGGAACGTCATCTTTGTGCTAGTGGATGGATCGGAGAACCGAGATATTCCCCTGTTCAGGATTAAGCGTATTATTAAAGATGCTCAAACAGTGGCCTTGCGATACATCCAGGCACGCATGTACTGGGCAGCCCATTGTCATAAACTGCACCCCAAAAGTCAGCATTGGAAGACACAAGCATCATGTTCCTGCACTAGAACGGCTCCTCAGTCTCACGGTCAGGGGTACATTGGCCAAAGAATGGAGTCTGAGTGGCTCGGAGGAAAATGGCAGGTGGAGCAAGTCGTCACCATACTAGAGATCCACAGGCCATCCATCTCCGAGCCAATGACCACCTTGATCCTGCTTCCGGGGTGGGCTGCATGCCTCAGGCCACAGTGCATATGTAAGCGCACATGGCAGGTCAGCCCTATGCAGCTGGGACCACAGTGGTTGAAACACCATGATACATATGATCGCAATGCTAGTCATACCAATTAGACTTGTATATAGGTACCTGATTTCTTCATATGGTTAGTTAATTTCATAGTTCACCAAGCTCTAGTTCTGTCGAGCCCACCAATCACACGAGCGTTTCAATTTAGCCCCAGAATCTAATCGATAACGAACCCACCGGCCTACTAGAGACTATTATATAGGGTTACCAACAGTGTAGAAGTTCGGGCACGCTATGTCGTTGTGGGTCTACGTCCATTCAACTCCGAGACCTCTGCTTATGAAGATCTATATCATCTCCGAGCGAGCGTGAACCAGTATAAATGACATTGTTCCCCTTTCAGACTGCAAGCGTTATATTAGAGGAAGGGGACAACCAGTCCACGGCCACAGAGTTTGTCTGGATCCTTTCATCCCCTCATTATGATGTATTCTGGTGCTTTATCTCTAACATTGGCCACCACTTTGGCTAATGCTGCTGCGGTTATTCCCCGTGCAACGGCGACATCCTTAACCACACCGTCCGCAGTTGCAGTTCTGAATGACCCTATAGCCCTCCCTTGCATGGCACCTGGTGTCGTCTGTCTGAAACAACATGCCGCTAATCTCCCATATCCCTTCCACCGCGCTGCTCCTGACGGCAGAAACATCCCCACCTATGGAGATACCGAAGTCCCCGCAGATGCCTCCTGGAAACACATATCAACGGCAGATTTCATTGTCTTTGACGAGTCCCGTGCAGCAGATGTCCTGGGAGACTCACCCAACGTGGATTTTGTCCTCTCCGTGGACGCTAACCACATTCACGAGGGGCCCGTTTTCGTCCCAACCCAGAACCGAATCTACTTCTCGGAGCTCTCAACAAACCTCCCACAATTTGCCATCGACCTCAATCAAGATCCTCCCTCTGTTTCACACTTCACCGCCGACCCACCCATCTACATCCCCAACGGAGGTTTCTATCACAACAACACAGTCTACTTCTCCGTGGCAGGAAGCAATACCTCAATCCCCGGCCTAGGCGAACAACGACCCGGCATCGTCACCTTAGATCCAGCAACCAATAAATCTACAACACTATTGAACAACTACTATGGTTTGACCTTCACCGACTGCGATGACCTCATTGTCGATCCTGAAACAGGCTTCATCTGGTTCACAGCCCCTTATTACTCCTGGTGGTTGGAACTCGCCGATATACCCCCACAGACCAAGTCGGGGACATACCGATTCGACCCTACAACAGGCTCAACAGTCATCGCCAATGACGAGATGTTCTCCCCAAACGGAATAGCACTCAGTCCCGACCGTCGACACATGTACATTAGCGATTCAGCAGCCTCGGGTCTCTCGGCGCCGATCTCCCCTGACGTACAAAGCCCCGGCGGAGCGGGAATCTTATACAATGTTACTGGTACACGCGCAATTTATAAATTCGATCTCGTTGATGATGGTCGCGCTATCATCAATAAAAGGCCTATATACTATGATGCCATTGGTTCTGTTCCGGATGGACTCAAGGTTGCCCGCAATGGGTACGTTGTTACTGCTACTGGGAATGGATTGAGTGTGATGGATGAATATGGGGATATGATTGTGCGCGTGCAGACGAATTTCACGGTTAATAACTTTGTCTGGACGGATGCTAATGGGTATCGGGAGGTGTGGATGGTTGGGATGGGTGGTGTTGCTCGTTTGAAGTGGGGATTGCAGGGTCAGGAAGCTGTTTGATTCTTCATTCTTCTAAAAGGAGTCTTTCGATTGTATATATATTCGTTTCTGGTAAAGGTTCTAATATAGCAAATGATTACCTTTACACAAGAAGAAACATAAAATAAGATCCCCACGCGCTGAGTCACAATTTCAAATACTGTCATGTGGATTTATATCAACTGTAGAATGTTCGACTGGACATAATTCGTTGAGCACCAAGACCTCCAGGCACCCTCAAGCTCTGCTATTTAATGCTATCGTGACTCACGATACCCTAGCGCGAGGCAGTCAACCTTACTTAGCTGGCACACCAAGCAGTACTCACGACACAGGCTATTCAAGATTTATCCAATATCCGAACGCTACTTGAAAACATCTAGAACCACACACACGCCAGAATTTTCAGTCTCGGCCATGTTCCAATGGCTGACCGATCGGTACTCAGGCACTACAACCCCTCGCTCCCGAGCCAGTTACAAAGTCAAAGGCGATACCATCGTCAAACAAACCCTCACTAGGCCCAGGAAGTATGAGCCCATGGGCTATCATCGAAGTATACTGCGACTTTCATTTCCTCGGGTACGACTGGATCCTTATGTGGTCTCAGCAGAACCAAACCGACGATGATATTATAAAGGAGATCAACGTGCCAATAGGTGTCACGACAGAGAATAGAATCGAGGAAAACGATGCTCTTTTAGCTAGTCTCGATCTCAAGGACCTGAAGCTAGGAGTTGGCGGAGAACACAAACATTTCAGCGAGACGGAAACCGGCGCTATAACTTCCGAGAGGCGATCCGTGACGGTCAAGGCACATAGCAATACCTTCTACTATCAGAAGATATACAATTTTCTGAGTCGATTATGGCCCTTTGTATATGCCGAGGGTAGACCGTGGGTTGCTGCTTTGCCTGGTACTACGAAGCCCAGCACTGCAGATACCGCATTCTCTGTGATGGCGGATGATGATAAACTGGTAGGAGAGGGGAAAGTAACTACCGCCGAAGCTGCAAAGCTTTTGAGGATGAGCAGCTATCCCCTTCGGCCAGGTCCCCCTAATCTCGAGAATGAGCGTATCATGTCAGAAATTAAGCTACTGCGCGCTACGGGATACTCGGTATTCCCGAATTGAGGCGGATTGTTTACCAATTTCTATGACAATCCAGTGTTGCATGATGGTTCTCAGAAGTTTGTATATCTTACTGCTACCTCTTGCCTTCTATGGCTATACCTCATGTATTTATAGGGTAGTGTAAGGAAACTAAAAATGAATAGAATTTGTATTCTCAATGATGGTAGAGCCCTACTTAAACTCCCTCGATCTTATAAGATGGTCACGAATATCTAATATGTACTAGCACTTGACCTAGTCCACTACATCTGGTGGAAGTAGAACCACGTAGTCCAAAGGAGCAGGTTCAACGCCGTCGGGCACGCCGACTATTTTCAACTGGTCACCGTTCTCAATTTCCACGCCCCGGAACGTGATCCGGGTAGCGGAATGGCCGTCAATATAGATGGAAGGTGTATGTCCCAGAGTGTTCTCGCTGTTCCCCTCCCATTGTCCCACAACGCGGTCATTAACATAAACTGTCCACTCGGATTGCCCACCATACATGTCATAGTAGTTGACACCGAGGTCATAGTTACCCGAAGGGAATTCGAGCTTCGTCTGAGCTGTGCCAGTGGTGGAATTTGAGGTTGTAACCACCGCTTTATAATTAGACGCGGTCTCAAAAGGACTCACGGTGTACGGCTCATAGCCGTCTAAGGTCATAGACTCTGCTTCCACGCGCCATGGATGATGGCCCACTCGTTCCTTTTCATCTGAGATTCCCGACATGTTCCAGTAAAAGTTGTTGATGGCGTCCCTCCATACAAGAGAGTGCCCAGCCTGGTAGACTAAGCGAGACAGTACTTCATTGTAGCGTTGCTGGTCAATACGACCTTTGAGAGATTCCCACTGGGATAGAAAGCGATGTGCTGTCTCTGCACCGTCATAGTGTGCGTCGTAAAAGTGTTGGATGACGGTTTTCCCGGAGTGGAGACGGTGGGTATACGGAACGTGGTGGAACCAAAGCAGGAGGTCATCCGGCGTGCTGTCGAGATCCTCATACACCTGTGCAATTTCGGCTGGATACTGGCCTGCATTCCCTGTGCCATTCTTAACGGTGCGATCCATTCCGATCGTGTCGTGATCGGCGCGGGTCCATTGCCCCCAGCCATTATTATCCTGCGACGCGGGGTTAGGGCCGTAGTGCGTGTAAAGAATATCGGTCAATGTTTGAATGCCCAGGTTCCCCGTGTAGTTTTCGTACGCAGGCCACGATGCCATAGACATGTCAGTGATGGTATCCAACACATTTTGATCACGTCCAAAGGTAAGGCGAATCCAGTCCTGCAGGATGCCTTGCGAATCGTCCGTGGGACTCCACGCCAGGCGGCCATAAGCATACAAGTTAGACATTGCTAGATGGCTGCCTAGCCATGTTGTGTTCGTTCCAACATTAACCACCGCTGCCCATCCGCCTAGTTGGCGATCGAACCGTTGCCCCGAGACTATGTCGCGAACAAGTGACGGTTGGTGGTCGACGCGGAGGTCAAAATCTAAAAGCTCTTTCCACAGTGGGGATAGATAGACTAAGTGATCCTGTTGGCCTAAATATTCTTGAGTGACCTGCAATTCGATCGCCATGTTGGTTTTGTAGAGGTTGGCAAACAGAGGAGATACCGGCTCACGGACTTGGAAATCAATGGGCCCATATTTTATCTGCAGGATCACGTTATCCTCAAACTGGCCATCTAGTTCCTTGAAAAAGTCCACTTGTGCGTTGGCTCTGTCATTTGTCCAGATAGATTCGTTAATATGGTGGTCGTAGACAAACGTGCGAAACATAAGGATCCCGCCGTGCGGTTGTAGGGCTTTGGCAAAGACGTTGGCTCCCTCGGCTAGAGTGCGATTGTATGTATCAGGACCAGGCTGTCCTTCAGAGCTAGCTTTTACCAGATACCCTGCCATATCTGGCACGCGGTCATACAAGCTATCAGTAATGTTGGCCCACCAGGAGATGACGGACGGGTCAAGTGGGTCATAAGTGCCTAGGCCACCTAAGGTATCTGGCGAAGCAAAGTTGAGAGAGATGCCGATCTGGATGCCATACGGCCGAAAAACATTTGCAATGCGAGCCAGGCCATCCATGTTCTGGGAAGTCAAGAGGGTTGCATTGGCATTGACATTGTTGACGATAACACCATTGATTCGGATCGACGCTAGAAGGCGAGCGTACTGTTTGACACGGGATAGATCCTCAACAATGTGGCCATCTTCGAAGAATATGGACGGCCCAGCATATCCACGCTCGATGCTCCCATCCATATTATCCCACTGGTTCACCCATCGAACTGGTGCATGCGCACTGGTGGAATAATCGACGTGAGAGAAGTTGCCCTGCGCAAGGAGCGAGAGATACTCAAAAGCTCCGTACAGTGCACCCCTTTCATTTTCTCCTACAATCTGCACGGTATCACCATAAGCCCGCAACCAGAAGCCGTCAATGCCAAGAGAAGGGACTTCGGAGCTTCTATTGCAGGCTTGGCGGTATTGCTCGAGGGTAGCGACCAGAATCGATGAGCGCGAACCACAGCTGGAACGCTTGATAGGCAATTGCTTGCCAACGATGTTCTCCAGTCCAGCTTGCAGCTCCTGACTAGCAGTACCTATAGGGCCTGAGTCGGTGCTATTCAACGTAACAATGCTCGATGGTAACGCCCGCTGGCAGCGTTTGTCGCACTGCACAGGGGCATATCGTAGCCATCCATTGAAACCGTTCTCTGCACCCGTAAGAGATACGAGCCACAGTAATACGGTCAAAAATGACCAGCGCATGATGTTGATGTTCTAGAGTTGGCTCCTCTCATAGAGCAATTGGGGTGATTTAAATACCGAGATCCGCATCTTGCTCATTTCCCGATACGGATCCCCACGCTAACAATACCCATGAATTCAGGCTATATTAATCCGGGGTAAACGTGGGGTCATGACAGACCGCCATATGCACCTCTATGTTACTCTGTAAGGTAACTTGGCAAGCAGTTGGGGAAACGTCATTGCGGGGAAATCGCCATGAATCAGACATGATTTTAGCCGGAAAGTTAGACGATCTTCGGTGATGAACGAGTGGTCGGGTTAGAATTTTCCCGATGGTCGGACTGGTTATTCCGGGCTCCAACTTAGTGTCGTGGAAATGCCTAAGTGGAAAAATAAAATTTAGAGTATGCCAAGTGGAAGAGACAACAGTACTAATTAGGAAGAATTGATGCTGTACCAAAGGGCCGGGGATCCATACTGTGTACAAACACGGGACGCGCTATTTCCAAACAGGAAATTGGGGGATGCTGACGCCAGATCATGTGACGTATTGTTCCCGTTTCGGTCTCTTTCTTCCTTCGTTTCCAGTGACTTGCCCGTCACCAGACAACAGCACTATGCCCAGATGCCAATCGCAGACAGAATGAGTACTGTCGCTAGGAATTCATTTCGCGCCCGTGCGGTACATTCTCCTCCCAGTTGCGTGCCAAAGGCCACGGATTAACAACCATTAGTGTGACAACTGCCGAGCCCGAAAGGTACGTGAATTAGCAGCAATTTCAGACCCTTCGGCACGTACCTAACAAACAGCAGATCAAGTGTGACAAAGCCACTCCATGCTCCAGCTGTGGTGCATTGGGGATACCTTGCAGGGTAGCCGGCATCTCTACTACTAGCAATAGCAGTACCAGCGTCCCAGAGCGGCGGAATGAGTCGAGCCATTAGTAAGCCAGCATTGAAAGTGCCCTTACATGCTCTTGAGGTTGACTATGATGATAGTGAGCAAAGGCTTGAGGCTCTCCAAGAACAACTCGCCGTTATCAACCAAACACTTGCGCAAATCACACAGTCTGCGGCTCCCGGTACTACTGGTTTGGTTTCCGTTCCCGAATCATCTACTCATGCCACACTACCGTTCGAAGGGCAGTCGTCCTTCCACCATGAGACACTGCTTGCTAAGGATGCGGCACTGTCCGCTATCGCTACTTCCCACAATAGTGGGCTGAATGACCATGTGTCCGCCGTCCTGTCGTCTTTGAAGAACAGCCTCGCGGAAGAACATCTGTCTAACAATGGCCAACCGACAGAGACGAATTTACCATCATCATCGCAAGACTCAAAGTCATTGCTTCCGGTAGATCTAGTTGTCGCGGTGGTCAGGGCTGTAAAAGGTATGGGTGATCTCTTCCTGCCCTTCATCTCGTCGTCTGACAAGATAGCAAAACCTCCGTTTTTTCTCGTCAGCCATTCTTGGAGAGACTTACTCCAAGTCGAATCTCTTTGCCAATCCATCTACTTCCCAATTAATCCGGTCCCTGCGGGCTCGTTGACTCTTTTGTATGGCCTTTTGTATTATATCATTCGCGATTATCTCCATGAAGGACATCCGGACCTCGCGCGATATGACCTGGCATCTAGTGCAAGGATTTGCGAACGTCGCTTCTATTTAGGGTTAAGCAGCTATGAGCTCATGGCGGACCCGACAATTGAAAAGATACAAGCACTCTTAATTGGGGTAAGAGACGTCAGTACAACCCCGAACTTCCGCTGACACCAGCAGATAATCAAAGCCCAGGAAGAATTCGATATCCAACGCTGTTGGACATATCTATCTCTTGCGTTCAATATGTGCCAGACTATTGGTTTACATCGGAGTTCCACCACCAAAGGGGACCCGTCTACCCTCGCCGAGACGAAGCGGCATGTCTTTTGGCTGCTTTATACCATTGATAAGAATATATCCCTGAACCTGGGGTTCACTTCACACTTCCAGGATCATGATATAGACACAGACCTCTTTACCCCTTCAGATCATCACCAATATCGCTCATGGGACCTAATGACCCTCGTCACGGCTGAGTTCGCGACGATCCAAGGAAGGGTCTATGATGAACTATACTCCATTTCCGCCTCCAGAGCCAGCGACGAGAAGAGGTTAAACGCCATTGAGAAGCTTTCTGTGGACCTGATTGCTGTTCGAGACAAATTGCTCGCGGTAGGCCTTTTAGTGAAACCCAATACACCAGCAGCTGACTCCTTCCCAGATTGATGTCAGTGCGGGCCTCTATGCGGACTCGCTCCATGGCATGGCTGCATGTGCTGACTTCATCACCTACTCGGTGCTGACGGTTATCTATCGAGCCGAAACACGGCCACGCAATGCCATGGCGATCTCCTCCCGATGCTATGAAGCTGCCACACTAGCTTTGCATAGCCACCTAAAATGCTTCACCTATTTCCGGGGTCGTCAAACCCATAAGCAAATTGAATACGTTCATTGGTTAGCATATTGGGCTTTGGGGTTCGAAAGCCGCTGACACATATATAGGATTCTACTCTATCCATCCTTTGCGCCGTTTGTGATTGTCTTCACACATGCGATTACCACTGCCAGCAACGCTGACCTCAGTCTCCTCCAGGAGACGGTCAAGTCTCTCGACCTAATCAAGGGGCTATCTCGTGGGTCAAGGCATCTTTATACTATTTGTGAGGCTTTTGCCAGAGCGGCACAAGTCCTTGTGGAATCTCAGCAGACTCTGATGGGTCTGGAACAACACCAGGATGGCTCACTTGTCATTCCTAGTACGATAGATGGCCCGGCCAACATTTCTCTACCAAATGTGCCGTGGCCGGAAGACACATTCGACTCTACAATGAGCCAGGAAGACATATCAATGTTTCTGAACGACTTCATCGGAGCAAATCGATCGGTGATGGATATATTGAATTCTAATTACATGAACGACACTTTAGGCTAACAACCTCGCACTTAACGTCAAGTATCCATTGCTATCTTACACACCAAAGAGATACTCCCCTCCATCACGAACTACAATTGAATCTTAGATTACATACTATAGTACTCGATTAGTTTCATTCAGGTTGGGCGCCATGCGTGAGAACTTACCGGAATGAACAGGTATGGGACGCGGCGTTCGTATTCCGCCCACGCCTCGCCGTATCTCTCCCGGCATCGCTGGATATCCCGAATGACGCGGTGGATAATCATTGCTGTGAAAAACACCGAGTAGAACCATGGGAATGGCGAGTTGAATCCTGTAATAAGCCCCCAAGAAAAGGCGAAAAACCAATCGCAAGTATAGTGCACTTTGCGTGCCATACCATCTATATGTTCCGTCAGCATGAGCAGAGGCTATTGGTATGTTCCTGTCCTGTCGAAACTTACACCATCCGCTGCACAAAATGGAGTCACCCGTTACGGTAGGAATCTTATCGGGGTTTTCGATATATTTCCAGGGAAGTTGAGGGAATGTCTTCCGGTCAACCCAGAACCCGCGCTCCTGGGCTCTGAACATGTTCTTCTGGCTGTTGCATGTGTCCCACACCCAGTAAGCAAAGAGATACATCGCGAACAGTGCCGCCAGCGCAACTCTATTCCAACGATAGGTTGATGGGTCGTGCGACGCGAGGTACAGGGTGCAGTGGCAGTAGCTCATTGGCACCCCGGCGAGGTTCCAGAAAATGAGCATAAAGCCCCATTTCTCGTAATACATATCCCTATATGCGGTTAGTTGCAAATGCTTTTAGCGAGATGATGGCAACCGGACTTACCAACTGGTGATAATCAATTCTTCGCCCTTGGCGCACGCGTTGGCGTACAGGAAGTGTGCCATCAACACGAAACACACCTCGCCCGAAACATAGCCCAATTCTTCCCATTGCTTCAACGCTGTTGCCAGTGACAGGAGGAACAGGATGAACCAGGGGATTCGGACTTCGAAAAACATCTTCATGTCAAGCCATTTGAACAGCCGAGGGTTCAGTTCGGCACCCATGAAGAAGTCATAGATATGTGAGCCGGTCATGCGATGTTGCGCCCCTCTAGCCAATGCCGACACATAGGCGATTATGGAGACCAGGAACCCGGAACAGATAGCCACCGACATAATCGAGCCGAATTCGTTGATCAACGTATCCAGACGGAAAACCCCGGTAAAGTGCAAGGCCAACGATCCAGCAATGGTTATATACCAGGCTGATACCGCCGAACAATAGTAATCGAGCTGCTTCCCGTTCAGATGAGGCAAACACTTTCCTTTACCGTATACTCCGGGCAGATAAATGTATCCGATCCCTTGTAGGATCAGGAAGGTCCAGTAGATGATCCATGCTTGGCGATGAGGGAACGCGTGGGTGTACGCAAGGTCGAAAAGATGATACAGGAAATCACTGATGGTCTCCCCATTCTGCGGTGTTGGAAGATGGCCATCGTATAACGTCGCACCAATGTACATGTAGTACATAAGTAAAGGAAATCCCAACATCAACGCTGTCACTCCGGCCGGACCACCGAACTCCATATGAGTCTCTGTCGGAGACAAAGGCTTCGATACTGGCTTCTCAGAGCCATTGGCTGACCGATTTGCACGACGGTTTCGGGGCATATCTACTGGCTGGCTATCAAATCCAGTTAGTGCCTTGAATCTCAAAATGTGTTGTGCGCTGTTGGGTCCATCTGTAAAACAGTATATATAAGTTGTTAGGTACTCACTCATTCACCGAACTAGATGCCGACATTTTGTTCGCTTTCGCACACAAAGCTTTTGGACCCAAAGTAAAATTTTGAATTACCCTTGACAAAGCAGATTCGTCTTTCCTGCCTTCACTATTTAACTGAGTCCTGGAGCCCCTTACTTCACTATTGTCACCCACCGAAAAACGACTGATATTCGATATCCGTGCTCTCCGCGGCCGCCGCGGCGGCCTCGGACCCACCCGGAGCACTAACCCATTAGGAAATTATCTTATTGAAAGCCGGGCTGTACGCAGATCGCTACCCTATTTTAATTTCTCTTGTTGTATCAAAAAAGAGAAAAGCAAAAAAATAAAATAAAATAAAATTATAATAATAATAATTGCAAAAAGGGGAGAAATGGATAATCATTTTCCCATAAAGCATTGTTCTGTCTCAACCCGATATGAGGACATTGCCGATTTTCCAACGCTGTCTGGAGTAACTCAGGTCAAAGGTGGCTACTAAACCTCAAAAAGTACTAATCTAAGGCCAGTTAAGTCGTCGTGCAGAAATGCATCAGACTGGTCACAACAGGAGGCCACCTAACATCACCTGGACAATAATTTGTAGATGTATCTTTCGAAACATGCCTACCTCCCGCCTTAGTATACCGGCGTACAGTCGAAAAATCAAGATAGCCAGCTATTCAACTTGGATCCTTGAAACAGAACGTGAGCAAACTTCGTCAGATCAATATTACTCTACTTCTGAAAATCAAGTCTGGTGGCTAGACTCGAGAATCTCTGCATAGCAAATCCTATTACCGAAAAGCTGGTTGGATGGCCACGTTCTAGCCTTGGTGGACAACCAATGAATACAAGTCAGTCTACCGCTGACGCGCGGGCTAATGCACTCAACTCTGCAGTGTAACGCAATAGGTATCCTGTCAATGGGTATCAGAAATGCTGACGGACGCAAGGTATGAGCCTTGTCATCTGGTCACATTGCCCAAAAAGGTAGCTATTAATGCATCCACACTACTGGCGCCCACTGCGCCTTTCTCCATGACGTTGAACCCAGCTTCTTTGGGAATCACCAGGGAGAAAGCAACTTCATCCATTTTTCTGCCATCATGATGTACACTTTAAGCACCTTGGTGCTTCTAGGGGGGATTCTGGGGCTCTATGTCCTCTTGAACTCAAAGGCGCCACGAGCCCCTCTCCCTCCGGGTCCCAAAGGTCTACCCATTATCGGCAGTGTTGGTAGCGATCTTCCGCGTGGTGGGAAAGACTGGGAGCATTGGTTGAAGCATAAGGAATTGTATGGTATGGACAGAACTCCTAGCCATCTCTTGTTCTGCGATGGGATCCTCATCGTGATCGCCGTTAGGGCCCATTAGTTCGATCACGACGGCGGGGCATACTCACATTATTCTTAACGACGCCAATGTGGCAACGGAACTGCTGGAAAAGCGATCGGCGCGATACTCATCTCGACCGCGATTGGTGATGGCCAATGAGCTGTAGTTATCTCTTTCTTCATCTCCTAGACTGTATACTAACTACACAGGGCCCATTTAATAGTGTTGCTAATATTTACGTACCTGCTTTCCTAGATCTGGATCAGACATCTTTGTCACCGCGTGGAATGAACACGCTATTGTTCGTGCTCTACGAAAACGTATACTTTCACAGCTGCGCTCGGAAGAGGCGTTATTATCGTTTTACCCGCAGGTTGATACGTTGATCCGACGCTTTCTGCTGCGGACATTGCAGAAACCGGAGGAGCTGACCGATAATATCAAAACGTGAGGACAACGCAATCCTCGTGCTTGACGTCTACTAATTACCGGCTATTACGATCCGCAGAGGAATCGGGGGAGTCATACTGAAGGTCGCCTACGGCTATACTGTCGAGTTTCATGATCGAGATCCGCTCGTTGATCTCGTTGGAAAGACAGCCGTTGCATTCGGCAGGATAAATCAGCCAACAGGTTATCTGGTGGACAGTATTCCTGCCCGTAAGTCAACCTTCCTCGGCGTATGCTCGGTGGTGGCTTACAAGCCTTGTCAGTGAAATACCTGCCGAGTTGGTTCCCGGGGGCTGGGTTCAAGAAAGAAGCCCGGGAGTATCGACGCGGATTCGACACATTGCTCAATTGGCCGTTCACCTTTGCTCGGCGTCAGATGGAGGATGGCAACTATGAACCTTCCTTCGTTTCCAGGCTGATTGAGCAGAGAGGCTCGCTACTTAGCCTCGAGGAGGAGGTGAAAATCAAACACGCGGCAGCTGCAGTCTACCAAGCGGGGTATGATACGGTGCGTGCCGCTAGTGGAAAAGAAAGCGTCACCGGGGTTGCCATACTGATTGAAGCTATAGACGGCATCTACCATCACATCCTTCTTTCTGGCAATGGCACTGTTCCCTGCCGCACAGCACAAGGCCCAGGAGGAAATCGACCGAGTCGTAGGAGCGAGGTTACCTACGCCTGCAGATCGGGTGAAACTACCCTACGTTAATGCGCTTATCAACGAGGTTCTACGCTGGAACCCGGTGGTTCAAATAGGTATCATGCACGCAGCCACGGAAGATGACATCTACGAGGGCTACCTGATCCCCAAAGGGGCCCCGATAGTCCCCAACATTTGGTGAGCTCCTTTCCCTTAGATACGACGACGTCGATTCTAATTACACGCTTCGTGTCAGGGCAATTGCGCACGATCCCGACGTCTACTCTGATCCCATGTCGTTCAAGCCCGAGCGCTTCTTGGCATCGGATGGACACCCACCAGAACGTGATCCGCACACGCTGGTGTTTGGATTTGGCCGCCGGATATGTCCCGGTCGTCCACTGGCGGACTTCAATAACTTTCTCACGATCGCACGATCACTTGCGGTCTTCCAGGTTCAAAAGGCTACGAAAGACGGCAAGGAGATTGACCCTATCGTAGACTATCAGGAGGGGATCGTCGGTCACCTATCGCCCTTCGAGGTTAGCATCCGGCCGCGAAGCGCGGAACACGAAGCCCTCATCCGTTCCATTGAGGTTGAAGATTCCATTTCACGAGGTGACTCGGCGGCACTTGAGTCAGTGAGGGTATAGAGTATATACGTTCTTTGAATGTAATCGTCCAGACTCTCTGTAGCATTTCGAGTTGCGGAATGTATTGCAGGCGATAGGGAAGGGGAAAGCAAGGAGGTTTGCCGCCAGTCAGCTGGATAACTTGGCTTCCAATATATAAAAGTGGCCATGTCATGTATATGTTGTCTCCCAGATGATGTCGATATGTCGTACTTCGTACTAGAGGAGAAGCCATACCGCTTCGGGGCTAGTGCAACGCTAGCCCCAAAACGGACTAGAAAGCATCGTCTCCCTTCACCAAATTGATCCATTTTGATAGTATCTGCTTGCATAGTTCTGGATCAAACTCAATGAGCGATTTACCTTGCAAGGTGATGAATCAATATATCTCTACGGATACACAGCGTGGCTTCCATGATCGGTACGGACAAAGTTCAAGATAAGCTGATGCAACGTGCTTGGATCCCCCGACACGTCACGCATCCGCATCCATGGTAGGACTGTGTCTAAACGACGGCGAGACAAAGTCTAGACGGAGCTCTCCATTCGTCTTGCGCGACGATTAAAATGCTGATGCAATCAGTTATCTAAAAACGGTCTCAGTTGCTCGTTTACTGGGCGATCAGTCGATCATGACGCAACAGGGTCAATGTTGAAGATGAATGAATGGAACATGACGTCGACGGCTTCCTTCCCTGATGAGAATGTGGAAATACCCGAATAGTACCTTACGGGGATGCTATTGGTACCAACCAAGGGGACCCGGACTGGATGAGGTCTCTCATTCAGAGATGCCCTATATACCTACCGTTCCTGTCTTCCATCCATGCCGGGTCTCAAATCCTTCGTGGTGAAGTAAATACTCATTCTTCTAATTCCTTCGTAATATCTAGTCCGTTTTGACCTACTACCTCTCCGTACTATTCTATCTACATTACTACATTCCTTTACCATCACCCTAACACACAAAAGCACATCATGAGAAACACAAGACGTACCGGCCTCAACATAGCCTTTGTCTACGATCCAAAGGATTACTATGAATCCATCGGATTTTCCAAGAGTGAATGTGCTGACCTGGCGGACGATGTGACCATCAATGGTGTAGCATCAGCCCTCGAGAGTCTCGGCCACCGCGTGGTCCATGTTCCCGGGATCAAGACTCTCGTCAAGCATCTCTCAGCAGAGCATCACAAGCAATGGGATCTCGTCTTCAACTACAGTGAAGGCGTATTCGGCTCCGCTCGTGAGTCGCAGGTACCCGCCCTGTTAGAAGCCTATCAGATCCCCTTTACCTTTTCCGACTCTGCGACGCTCGCGACGGGGATCGATAAGGGAAAGACAAAGGTGAGTTGTAGTGGGAAGCATTGTCCAGTACATACCAAATCCTACAGTATCTAAATACTAATCGGTCTGCTCCCATACGTAGATGCTATTAGAACACTATCGAATCCCAACGAGCCCATTCGTCATCGTCCCCAGATCCGGCGAACTCGTCGACTACGCCGCCCTAGAAGACCAATTACCGTATCCTCTCTTCGCAAAGCCAATCGCCGCATCTACATCAAATGGCATATCGCCATCGAACAAAATTCTCCGAAAGGAAGATCTTCAAGATGTTGTCGAGGACCTCCGCGCCGAATTCAAGGATCAAGAAATCCTCCTCGAGAAATTCCTAGACGGCCGCGAATTCACAGTAGCCGTCCTTGGGTCCGGGGATCGAGCCCGAGTACTAGGTGTCTCCGAGGTAACATGGTACAACCCGGAGGGAAGAAAAAGTGATGACCTCTCAGTCGACTTCGCAACGAGCTTCTCCAAGGCAGGCAGGGGTGTTGGGCATGACATGGGCCATGTTCATGCGGACCCGGCTGATCCGCTGGTCAAGGAGATAGCTGAGATCGGGCTCTCCGCATATCAAGCTCTAGGTTGTAAAGATGGAGGCCGGGTCGATATCCGCATGGATGGCGCCGTGCCATGTGTGATCGAGGTATGTCTCTTACTTGGAGGTACAAAAGCATGCTCCCTAACCTGCCATAGGTGAATCCGATCTTCGGGCTACGACCGGATTACTCCTTGTTTACTTGGATCGCGAAGAACAACGGGATGGAATACCAGGACATCATCGCGGAGATCGTTGACAATGCTCTACTGAGGCAGAAACCGGTGACTGAGGCGAATGGTTTGAAGAATTGATATCATCGTATAGACTTCTTATCTTTGACAGAAAGCCACTAATAAACAGTACCGGGCCATGTGACTAATAGTTTGGCGTTATTCAGGTGTTCGGTTTGGGCAATATAAATAGCGATATTCCCATTTGGCTTGTAGTAGTAGACTTTTATCCCATAGCAACAGCCTAGCTCGTCATCGCCATGTTCTAGATATGATTTGATCGGTGCTTAAGAGGCATCACGAATCTAGGGGACATATGGCCGTAGTCGAAAAACATTGGTATGCTATGCGGGCCAAAGACCAGCACTTCTCTCTATCCAAAGGAGCCCATCTCCCCCCCTCTTATTAACCCACTCTCGTATCGTAGAGAAATCCCTACACGTATGCAACCGTTCAGTCTCGCCCAAAAAACAAAGGCAAGGTTCCGCTTTCATTATTCCCTACTATCGGCCGTACAGTAACAGGAGTCAAGTCCCCAGCACACATAATCGCCTGGCGCAACTTGATCCACACAGTGATCTAGATATAGACAGATCAGCAAATACCCAAACCAATCCCAACAAAGCTCAACAAAGCAGCCTGAAAGAAGGAAGAGCGATAAATACCAAGATGCAACTGCATAAGTCTCGGGGGAAAAGAACCTGTATCCTCAAAACCAGAATAGAGGTGTCGTCGAAGAGTATCCAAACAATGAAGAGAATGCAACATATCAATCCCACCGTAGCTGGGGATATCAGGATCCAGGAATCTCAATTCAGGTTCAGGTTCAGATTCAGAGTCGCTATTATTCAGCCTCCTAACCTCCGACTCTGTTAAGGGAAAGTATCGACCACTGATTTAATCATCCCAGCACTTACCCACTGTCTCTTGTAGTATCCCCCGTATACACAGGACCCTCAAAGCAAAGAACCTGAAGGGTCTGTGCATGGAAGGCAAATTCAAACCAGTGGTAGAGTGTGTGGAACCACTGTTGACGGACAAAATGTGTGACTGTCATGATTTCAAGATCATTGAGACTAAATGTGCCAGTGCAGTGAGTGATCCAAGAATAGAAAACACCAGAGTTGTTGCTAACATTATAGGCCATGAAACTTGCTGCATAGCTGTGGTCTGTCTGTATTTGGAACAGGAAATGGACAAGGTAATGGAGAAGAGAATTGCCCAATTAAAGAGATTGTTTATATTTGTGATAATGTCAAAATACTACTGGTTTCTTTAACCTACCACGGGTTCCCCTACACAGGTCAGTGTGGTTCTTGAATATATAAACATATGGCCATGTCCCTAGACCTACTGCTTAACTGGGTGGGCAGGCAAGCAACGACACAACTAGTTTAAGGAGGGTAAATATAAATGAATCAACATAAGATTATTGCTATCTTGAAGGCCATGATTTTCTGGAACCATTTTCCGAAGAACCTGTCACGCAGGCAAACTAACAACGCCAGACACCATTCCATGCTAAACTGAACCCTAGATAATGATATCACGAATAATCCCTGACCCTAGCGCCAACTTGAAGGGTATTTGTAACCAAAGCACATTAAACATAGGCGCATCATGTCTCCACAGGAGACGGGCCACGAGAAGAAGAAAAAAGAAAGCAGATTATTTAACTGCGGAAACTGTACATGCGCACTTCACAATCCTCACTGCCGGTCGCAAATCGACTGTCGCCGAGACCGATACAGGTCACTGGGCCGGAATGGCCGGTGAAGGTGCGCTCGCATTTACCGGTTCTGGGATCCCAGATCTTGACCATCCGGTCTTCCGCACCGGACACGATTCGGAGAGTATCAGCACCAAGCGCCCAAACGCCCTCGAGGTGACCGAAGAAGGTACGCAGGCAGCGACCGGTCGTGGTCTCCCAGAGACGAATGGTGGAATCTAAGGCGCTCGTGACAATGTAGCGTGGTGGGGCTGGGCGGCCATTGTCAAATGAGGGACCAAAGACAGACGTCTCAGTGGCGTTCGACTCCAGTCCGAGAGTTGCCTGAAGGGAGTTTGATTCCGTGTCTCCAGATGTGGTGCTCATGTTATCGTTATCACATTCAGCGTCGTGGTCTTCGAACTCGAACTCCCGGGGCAAAGGAACCACCTGTTGGACTTGGCCGACATGGCCATGGAAGGTCCGGAGACATGCCTTGGTGTCCAAGTCCCACAAGCGAACGGTGCAGTCGTCCGAAGCCGAGAACACCGTTCGAGAAGTCGTGTCCACTCGGACCGCGTTCACCCAATCGGTGTGTCCGCGCAGGAGAAATGTCGATTTATCCTCGAAGTTCCAAATCTTGACCGTCTTATCAACGGAGGCTGAGGCAAGAATCGTTGCATCAAAGTGCAGTCCGATCACCCCACCACGGTGACCCGTGTAGGTGGAAATGCACTCGCCCGTACGCCAATTCCACACCTTCAAGCTGCGGTCCATACTGCCGCTGATCAATTTTGTGTCGTCAAACTGGAGACAGCGAATACCGGATTGGTGTCCACGTAGGGTACGCAGCTCTTCTCCGGTTTCAGTATCCCAAATCTTGATGGTCGCGTCATATGAACCAGTCGCCAAAATGTTGTCCTCAAATTGCAAGCACATCACTCCGTTGGTGTGGCCTTTGAACACCTTGGTGGAACACCGGCCGTATTTCCAATTCGTGCCGACCTTGAACCGGTCCTTGTAGACCTCCTTCCACGGCCGATACCGAGTCGTATAGTAGTCCTCATCTGGCTCCGGTCGAGCATCCAGCGAGGAACAATGCCGCTTCACGATTGCCGTCTCATCGTCGCTCGAATCCGCCTTCCGTTTCTGGGTAATCACATCGTCCGCATGTGGTGCACTGCACTCGGCACCTCCTGCGTTCTGCGCGGGTCCGCTGACGTCCCAGGTGGTGGCACGCAATTCAATTTCGCGCTTGGACTCCCGCAGACGTTTCCGCTCCAGAAGAGGAAGTCCCCAGCCACATTTCTTGCATTTGCGGTGGATGTGTTGTTCGCACATCCGATGCCAAACCACATCATCATCTGCCAGTGCCCGCCAGCGGCTGGACACCTGGGCGGCTTTGCACAGCGAGGTGGTGTCGAGGTAGCACAGAATTTTGAACGAGATCTCCGGTGGAAGAGCGGTCAGAAAGTCGATTCGGATGAGGTCTCGAACGGTAGCGGACACGAACGAAAGTTGCGGGAAACAACACTGAGCCATGATCCCCTGAAGGATCAATTTGCGATGCTTGGCCGGAGCGGCCGAAAACAGAGACCATACATGGGCAATACCTTGTTGGTCTCTGGGAGGCAGCGTTTCTAATTCCTATAACCCATTAGCTAAGCGAAACACGGCACGCCCTAGAAAACCCTACCCTCTGTAGTTTATCCATGGACGGTTCGTCTGCCTGTCGTCTGCATTTAAGGTCTGGACGGTGGCGATAGCAAAACTTCGAGTTCGGGCTGCTCAAATCCTCCAACTTGTCGGTTCTTCGCGACCCCAAGGGACCGTATTGTTCGGGGATGTGTTTGACGAGAAATGGTGCGACATTCTCGTTTGCAAGCTTTGCGGGAGTCGTCGCAGCGGCACCGAAACTGTGGGGCTTTCGATGGTTAGAATCGGTCTCGGTGTCAATCTCCTCAGCGGTGTCCGATGCGCCGCCAAAGATAGACTGGAAGGACTGCTGTTGTAGTTGTAGTTGTTGTTGTTGCGATGGATATGTAAGTTCTCCGGTCGGTTGGGCCATTTTCATCAAGAAAGTCTGCGAAGAGTCGCTACCTTCACGCACTGATCGGTCGTCGGACTGCATCGTGTGACTGGAACGAGGTTCCTACCGCCCGCGCGCTACCGTGGTAGCAGTCGTCCCGAGAAGGTAATGAAGAACCTTGAGAAAATCGAGAAGACGACGAAATATCACGCCAGCGACTACCTTCGTCAAGGTTTGTTGAAGTCTAAAGTCAATACTGCGGTACCTGGTTGTGCGCCGATAGGGGAGTGACAGTGGCGACCGTCGGGGATTGATGGGTCGCAAGATAAGGAGATTTAGTGGTTGATAGGCGGGGATGGGGAAAGCGAAAGCGACAGAGAGAGGGCGTATGGATGGATGGAGTAGGGTCTTCTTCTTTCTGTCTTCAATGGTCCAGCCAAATTCGAAACACGTGCAGAAGGATGCGCCCGAAAGAAAAGATATCAGGGGTGAAGGAGAAGACGAAGACGCATCGTACTTGTACATCGACTACCTTGTTGGCCCTCCTTCGATCACGCAAGCACAATCCTGCGTATCGTGCTGCGCTAGTCCCCTTGCGGTAGTCCTCACGTGACGCCGATTGCGCCATAGACGCTGTTAGTCGCATCAGCACAACATCTCGACCCGCCAGAGAAGACGACGAACTGCTTCTGTGTTGCACAATTCGTCGCCATTGTCCGCCCTTATTGCGGATCCCCCAGAATTTTCAGAAGCTACTCTGACTCTGTTTTGCGCTATTCTTGGATCCATTGCTTGGCGCTAAATTCCCCAGTGGGTTGGGTGCCAGCAACGACTCTCTCTCCTCATACTACACTCAGTTCCACCATTGGGCCTTCGTGCTTCTGACCAACCATTGCTCACCCAGATCTACACATGTACTAATTTCTCAATGATTAATTTTTTGCCTCTGGTGATACTCGCTTAAGTTCGTACCGAAAACAGCCTCATCACCTCATTTTTACTACCCAATTCCGTGGCGAGATTACTAGAAACGTGGTGTCGTTGAAACATCACATCATCATCTCGGCTTCAGAACGCGGCAGGATCAGGCAGTCCTTCCCTCACGAAGGCTTCCTGAGACTCAATTTCGATTTGGGCGTCTCACCGCTTGAATTCAAATCACACTAGTCCCTGTTAGTCTTGCAATTGATAGTCGAAACCATTGGTTGTTTAGGAAGGGATAAACGTTGCTTGGCCTCTCCAATGGAGTGATGATGGCCTAAGTCTACGCATTTCTCACGCCAGATTTCCTGTTCCCCTGTATTCCTCTGCTCCCGGCCGGTTGCTCGGCCGCTCGCAGTGTTGTGCAGACCATTCATTGGACGCTCAACCTCGTCGGTAAATTATCTTATGCAAATCAGTTGCGGCATTTTCCAATTATTTGTTTGCTCGACGGATTGATCTGGAACGTCCTCGACCATGTCAGACTCAGAGTCATCCGCGATATCCAATAATGCTTCTGATCTGAATCCCTCCCCGGGACAGGAGAACTCAATGCCTCAGCTAGAGACACTCATCTCGCATTTGGTTGCGGCGAAACGCTCTCTGTCATCCATCAATCACGTCTGGCGTGCAAATGAGATCGTCACGGCCGCTCGCTCCGCATTGGAAGAGAGTGTTGTAGTCTCAGCGCGAACAGGCTTCCTTCGCCGGGGGCTGAATAATCAGTTACGCCTTCTGTATAGTGTCCGTACCGAGGTTCAGGAGGTCTCCCTGCGCGGCCGGTCAGAGTTCGCTACTGTGCTAAAGAGCCTTGATGTTGCGGACGCGAGACTGAGAAAGACGTTAGATTTGTTGCGAGACACCATTGTCCATGCTTCATTCCGCCCAGAAGGTGAAGAATCCAAAAGCTTACACGACTTTGTGGATGAGCGTGGGGTGGAAGAGCTACATACAACCTTGAAGCGCTCAATCGATCGGACCAACGCCGCTCAGGCGGACCTAGAATCCTCTAATCGCGCTTTTGACGATGAGTTGCAGTCTATCAAAGAAGCACTTGGCAATTACCGGGCAGCGACGCAGCTCGCGTCATCCCGAACATCCGCCTCTTCGTCATCACCATCAACATCCAACGATAGCTTGCCGTCTCTCTCGTCAATTCCATCCATGCTGCATTCCCTCGAGATGCATGCCCAGGAAATGGCTAACCTGCTTGAGTCGTTAGTCCGTCACTTCGACCTCTGTGTGACTGCGGTCAAGCACACGGAAGGTGGGGGGGCAGCTGCCCGATCCATTACTGGCGACGTGCCCGCTACGGTGCATGTCAACGGGCGCGTTGGTCCCAATATCGAGGAAGGCATCAACGCCAACTTGAACGCCCCACTTGACCCGCTAAGTGACTCGGAATATCAAGAAATGGTAAGCGTGCTAATTAAAGATGCGGCCGAGGCGGAGGACGTGGTCATGGAAATTCAGGACCGGATCGGCGAGATGGAGACGGTGTTGGAAAATGTTTTAGCCCAGCGAGATAGTGTCTTGTCGGTATACAACGCAACTACAAGTGTCTTCAAACACTTGTCAACACTCGCCTCGACCCGGTTATCGGGGTATATAGCTGAGGCACACAGCTTTACTCGTGTCTGGCACGAGGAGTACGAGCAAATACAGAGTGGCTTAGCCGATCTGTCGGACCTCAACACACTGTATGACGGCTTCCTGGAAGCGTACGACGGGCTTATCCTCGAAGTTGCGCGCCGACGGCAAGTGCGGCACCGGGTAGAGAAGGTTCTTCGCGATGCCAAACAAAAGCTCGATCAGTTGTACGAGGAAGACGTGAACGCCCGCGAGACATTCCGTGTAGAGCAAGGGGACTATCTCCCGTCCGATATCTGGCCTGGGATTGGCCGAGAGCCAATGCGGATAGAGTTCCGTCGTATATCGGGTGGCAACCTAAAAGGCATAGCTGCGGAGCCCCCTGACCAAGAAGCCCCAGCACTCGAGCACAAACAAGAAGCCCGGGCTGTTTCCTCGGGGGACGTTGGTGAAGATGGTGAAGTCATTCCAGAACTCCCAAAGGCCCTGGTTGAGGAAGCTATCGCTCGATTCAATGCCCGGATGCGACATCTTCCCTGATCACAAGTTATATCATGCTTAGATAGCTAGCCATTTTCGTTCCCTCGTTACAGTCTCAGTGGTGAGATGGTACCTTTTAAATAACCCAGGCAAAGATGTGCGCCTAGCCGACCATGCTTGAGCTCAAAGGCAGCGTTAATGTTTTGGGTTGGTATTCTGATGCCTCTACATGATCTAGATGATGAATTCCAAAAGCAGGCTTAGTCCTAGTCCGATAGACCCGCCAACCCCTTCACTCCATAGCCACCACGGACGCATACTCCACGTTTGCGATGTAAGCGCCGATTGGTACGGAGATGTGATGATGGGGGTGGAAGATATGAGGTTCAAAGAGAGCTCTGATAGGTCATGGAACGCTTTAATTCTTTTTTTTATTGTCTTTGCAAATCTATATGCTCGTGTGATGGTCCCTATATATGCGTCGAACCATTATTTCTATCCATCAAAAAATCCGGTCATAAATCTCATGAGATCGTGCGCAATAAAACCCCGTCCTAAGCCCGTAACAATGCTGAAACTTTTGTTGAACCCAGATAGAAAGGAACGAAGCGAAATCACATTTATTTCTTCTTTCGTGAAGAAGTGGACACCAGGCGTTTCTTCATGTGCTTTGGCATCTTGTTCGCACGTTTTTCACGCTTCTCCTCCTTCACCTTTTGCTTGTGATCGCGCTTGGTGTCTTTGTCAACGAAACGCTTCCCGCGCGGGACCCCCTTGTCAAAGGGATCCTTCTCTTCGTCATCTTCGTCCGACCCAGAACCTTCTACGGAGACTCCGCCACTCACATCAGAGCCGGCATCACTCTCCGCGTCGTCAGGTTGCTTGGCGGATTTGCCACTGGCGAGAAGATCCCGGTAGACGAGGTCTTCACCCTCACCCGCATGGACTTTCTCGGCATCACGCTCGATATCATAAACCTGTTCCAGTGTTTGGGGGATATACTGTTGACGGAAGACGGCAGTGTCTAGTTCCTCGTCTGGCATCTCCGCTCGAGCGACAAAGAGCTTTTCAATGGCTTCTTGCATTTCTTCGCTCTGGTCCACAGTGGCTGGGCCTTCGGCTGAAATGATATACTCGAAAACCATCCGCTCAGGCAAGACGTCGACGGATTTACGACGGAAAAAGTCGCTGATGTTCTTGATATCCATGCGGAGGAATTCAAGACTCCGAGGGTGGTCATGCTCGACACTCTGACTGACATCGATGATATGGAGCTTTTTCTTGTGGTAAAGCATGTTGTACTCGCTCAGATCTGCGTGAACCAGGCGACATGTCTGGTACATCACGCGCATGTAGCCAAGTAGATCGATGTAGAGCTCACGCCAGCGGGTCTCGGGATTGGGGATATCGAATTCGACGTCCTTCAGACGAGGCGATGCAATTCCCTTGGAGTTACCAAGGAATGCCATGACAAGGACATGAAGTCGCAGGTAGACCGGCTCTGGGCAAGGAATTCCGGCCGTATGGATTCTTCGGAGGTTGCGCATTTCCTTCTCGGCCCATAGTTTCACCATCGCCCGGTTGTTGCTCTTGCTGTAACCTTGTCTGAATCTGAACTCGCCAGTCACGTACTTATCTCTGTCTTTGAAGACCAGAATACTGGTCTTGTAGACTTTGATTGCCCGGTGAATGGGGCTGGCATCCTCCTCATCCGGGAACAACATAGAGTAGTATACGTTGGCTTCTTTACCCGTTGATAAACATCCGTGAATCTCGGAAACGATGTTGCGGTTGATCATCTGCAGCAGAAGCATTCGTGTACGGGGATCCAACACCTGCTCCGAAGTTGCTCGATCGGCTCGGTCGTTACCGCGGTCACCCCGAGCCGCCAATCCAGACTGCTGATCATCAAGTTTGAGCTTCGCCGCATGGCGAGTCAACGACTTGATCTGGTCGTCAACTGATGCGCGGGTGTTGATGCTAGGCTTTTGCGTATTGGTCTTCGGGTAAGTCCACTTGGGAGCATTCGGGTCGGCGGCGAGTTCGTTCGTTTTGCGCTGGCGGTTGTAGGCCTTCGTTAGGTCGGCGGGGTTCGAGGAGGTAATGTTCTCTGCCTCCAGGTCATCTTCTTCGAAGATATCATCGTAGTATTCCTCTTCTTCTTCCTCGTCGTCCTCCTGCAGCGCAGGATCTTGCCCCGCTATAGTGGGGGTAGTGCCATCTTCATTGAGATATCCTTGATTCGGGACGTAGGTATGCGAAGGTGTTAAACCATCAGCCAGACCAGGAGCCTGGGCACTTGAATCCGTCGACGCCATGACGAGATTCGAAATCCGAGAAGAAAGGTGGCAAATCGACTCGATCGTGGGCGCTGAAATCGGCGAGAAAAAAAAAAGTCGCTGATATATTCGATTAAGTGTGGACCTTGTGCGCTCACCGCCCGGCAGAACCCCGCGGGCCGCACGCGCGTAGGGAAAAGAAGGCAAAGCGATCAGCCACGCGTGCCGTCGCAAGTACTGTAATCAAGCAACTGTCAACTCCGTGCTCCAGCGCCTCGGACTCCTCCACCCACTGTAGTCCGCCCTTGCTACTCGCCGTCAGGGCATCGGCTCCTGATTTCCACCGTCGGTCGCGTGATGATCTGGTTGTTGTGCCTGCCATAACTTCCCGTGTCCTGCGCGCCTTGTCAACATGTACGTCAAGCAAATCATTATCCAGGGCTTTAAGAGGTAAGTCGCGCGATATTTGAGGTGACCGCGGAGGCACTTCGGGCATCTAGGCTAACCGTCCATTATCTCCGCATAACAGCTACAAGGACCAAACAGTCATTGAGCCCTTTTCTCCAAAACACAATGTCATCGTTGGTCGCAATGGGTCTGGCAAGAGTAACTTCTTCGCAGCCATTCGGTTCGTTCTCGGCGATGCCTACACTCACATGGGCCGAGAAGAGCGACAGGCTCTCCTACACGTGCGTTTCTTAAAGACTCCGCCCGATTATGATATGCTTATGCTGAATAGGAAGGTTCGGGTTCCGCTGTGATGTCGGCATACGTTGAGATCATCTTCGATAACTCCGATGATCGGTTCCCTACTGGTAAACCCGAAGTCGTGCTCCGTCGTACTATTGGCATGAAGAAAGATGAATATACGCTGGACCGTAAGAATGCCACCAAGAACGATGTCATGAATCTGCTCGAGTCGGCCGGTTTCTCGCGGTCGAACCCCTACTATATTGTTCCCCAGGGTCGAGTAACGGCCTTAACCAATATGAAAGATTCAGAACGACTGAATTTGCTGAAGGAAGTGGCCGGAACACAGGTCTACGAAGCGCGCCGTGCAGAGTCTCTCAAGATCATGCACGAAACAAACAATAAGCGGACCAAGATTGACGAACTCCTGGATTTCATCAACGAGCGTCTCTCAGAGTTGGAGGAGGAGAAGGACGAGCTGAGAAATTTCCAAGAAAAGGATAAGGAGAGGCGCTGTTTAGAGTACACTATTTACTCTCGCGAGCAACAAGAGATCGCCAGTTATCTTGATAGTCTGGAAGAGCAAAGGCAGACTGGTGTTGAAGACACCGACTTGAACCGTGACCGTTTCATCCAAGGCGAGAAGGAAATGGCACAGATTGATGCCGAAATCGCCGAGTGCAAGCAACAAATCGAGTTCCTCAAGGTAGACAAGGCGCAGTTAGAAGACGAGCGCCGCGAAGCTTCCAAAGCACTTGCGCAGGTTGAGCTGCAGGCTAAGTCGCTCACTGATAATCAAGCAGCTGCTCAAGCCCAGAAGTCTCGCCATGACGAAGAATTGAAGTCCGTTCAGGCTGCTATTGAAGAGCGCGAGGCGGAACTCCAGCAACTCATTCCGAGTTTCAATTCCGCAAAAGACCAGGAGGATGCCGTCAAGGCACAACTGACCGAGGCAGAGACTTCCCGTCAGAGATTGTATGCCAAACAGAGCCGGAATTCCCGCTTTAGAAACAAGTCCGAACGAGATAAGTGGCTGCAGGCCGAGATTAAGGACAACTACACGTCCATATCCACAGTACAGGGGGTGATGGCACAGACTCAGGAGGATATCAAAGAGCTCGAAAACGAGATTGCCCTCCTAGAACCGGAAACAGAACGTTTGCGGAAGCAGATTGATGGTCGAGGAGACACCATTCAGTCTGTGGAGCAACAAGTCCAAGCGGCGAAGGATGAGAGAGATCGCCTAATGGACCAGCGAAAGTAGGTTTTTCTTCTGGTTTCTTCTTTCTTTCCCACCTTGACAGTCCGCTAATAATTCTTCAGGGAACTTTGGAGAGAGGAAGCAAAGTTGGATTCGATTCTCGTGAATGCCACAAATGAAGTGGACCGCGCAGATCGCTCCCTATCTCAGATGATGGATCACAACACCAGCCGTGGCATTGCGGCCGTTCGCAGAATCAAGCGCCAATACAACCTTGAAGGAGTTTATGGCACACTTGCAGAACTCTTTGATGTCAACGACCGGTACCGAACAGCCGTCGAGGTTACGGCGGGTCAGAGTCTGTTCCACTATGTGGTCGACACGGACGAGACTGCCACCAAGGTGTTGGAGATCCTGCAACAAGAAAAGGCAGGAAGGGTTACGTTCATGCCGCTGAACAGGCTACGGTCAAGGCCTACCAACATGCCCAGAGCTAGCGACACGATACCAATGATCGAAAAGCTCCAGTACGATCGGGCATACGAGAAAGCATTTGTTCATGTATTCGGCAAAACCATCATCTGTCCGAACTTACAGGTTGCCGCGCAGTATGCCCGAAGCCATGGTGTGAACGCTATCACCCCCGAGGGTGACCGTTCAGATAAGAGGGGTGCCCTTACTGGTGGTTTCCATGACTCGCGCCAATCCCGTCTCGATGCAGTTAAAAATCTGACTAAGTGGAGAGATGAAGTTGAGACCAAGAAGAGCCGTGGTAATGAAATTCGAAAGGAGCTTGAACACCTGGACCAACTTATTACGAGAGCTGTAGGTGAGTTGCAAAAGCTGGAGCAGCAAAGACACCAGGTACAGAATAGCAGTGGCCCACTGCGGCAGGAGCTGCGAAGCAAGCGTGACCTTATCCAAAAGAAAAATGACAATCTTGAGGCTAAGCGAAGGGCTCTGCGCAATATCGAGACCAACTTGGCTGCTGTGACAGATCAGGTCAATGCCTTCGAGGCGGAACTTAAATCGCCGTTCCAGAAGGCACTAACCAACGATGAAGAAGCTCGTCTGGAAAGTCTCAGTGCTACCGCTCAAGACCTTCGACGGCAGTATCAAGAACTTTCCAGCCATCGCAGTGAACTGGAGGCCCGCAAGTCTGTCCTGGAAGTTGAGCTTCGGGAGAATCTCAACCCTCGTCTTGATCAGCTGGTGGGCCAGGATATTGATATGGCCGATGATGGCAGTCAGGGTAACTTGAAGGAGACCCAGCGGGAAATGAAGCGTCTCAGCAAGGCGCTCGAAAAACTTGGTCAACGCCTCCAACAAGTGGACGAGTCCATTGAACAAGCCAATGCTCGCATGGCTGAGCTTGGGCAAAGAAACGCAGAGACCCGGCGAGAGCTGGACGAGCTAGCCAAGTCCATTGAGAAACACCAACGACGGATGGAGAAGAGCATGCAAAAGAAGGCTGCCCTAACCAAGCAGGCCGCCGAATGTGCAGCAAACATCCGAGATCTTGGTGTCCTTCCTGACGAAGCTTTCACCAAGTACAAGAACATGGACTCCAATGCCGTCGTCAAGAAGCTTCATAAAGTTAACGAGGGTCTCAAGAAGTACTCCCATGTCAACAAGAAAGCGTTCGAACAGTACAACAGCTTCACGAAGCAGCGTGAGACACTCACTAACCGAAGAGAAGAGCTTGATGCCTCTCAGAAATCGATCGATGATCTCATCAACGTACTTGATCAGAGGAAGGATGAAGCCATCGAACGAACCTTCAAGCAAGTTTCCCGCGAGTTCCACAATGTGTTTGAAAAGCTTGTACCTGCGGGTCGTGGTCGTTTGATCATTCAGCGCAAGACCGACCGCGCCATGCGACAGGCAGACGAGCTCGATTCCGAGGACGAAGAAGCCCGGAATAGCGTGGAGAACTACGTCGGTGTTGGAATCAGTGTCAGCTTCAATAGTAAACATGATGAGCAACAGCGTATCCAGCAGCTCAGTGGTGGCCAAAAGAGTAGGTTTCTCCGTCGCTCGTTTGACAGTGGCAGATGTACTAATTCCGGTGATAGGTCTTTGCGCCCTTGCATTAGTCTTCGCTATCCAAGCTTGTGACCCTGCTCCGTTCTATCTTTTCGATGAGATCGATGCCAACCTCGACGCCCAGTACCGTACCGCGGTCGCTCAGATGCTCCAATCGATCTCGGACGCCACGAATGGACAGTTCATTTGCACTACTTTCCGGCCCGAGATGCTACATGTGGCCGAGAAGTGTTACGGTGTCAGCTTCCGGCAAAAGGCTAGTACGATTGACGTGGTGTCGAGAGAGGAGGCATTGAAGTTCGTTGAAGAGCAGAAGTCATAAGAGGAGTAGGTGGAGAGGTCCTCCTTAATGGTTTCACGTGTCTTTACTACTCCCTCGTCAGGATAAACAGGGTAGCAGGCGTATTATGACGGGCAATTTTTCTATTTAACGCTTTTCTTCTAATTATATCGCTTCCTTTGTTATATGGAAGGTTTTCTTGGCCCCTTTCTCTGTATTTTTATTGAATCGTCGGGCTCTTGCTTTAAGATTCCCAATAGTGAATGGTTTACGTCCTGATGGCTTGATGTATTTCGCTGCGCCTTTAGACTTTTGCTCTTATCTGAGGCGTATACGTAGATTTAGTATTTCCGTCTCTGCGTGTGAGCTGGTGATCTGGGTCTTTGCGCATCAGTTGTCACCGATATCTTGGAGCTAAAACCCCTAGTAATGATGCATCATATGTACTAATTTGAGTGATGGTTGTTAACTTGTACCTTTCTATCTCTCTGGATTATTTATATATATATATATATATATATATATATATATATATTTTTTTTTTTTTTTTTTTTTTTTTTCTGGCTGTTGAAAACCAGGAGGCCAGGTTGTGTGGTGCCTTTATTCGAGGTTGAGATATATATTTCACCACTTAACGGGGACTATTGGCACGCCCACACTCCCACCACCACACAAACTACAAAGGGGCAAAAGAACCTGAAACAACTATTAACAACTCCAGTCAACGTGGAGTATTGCATCTATTAATCTCTCGATGCCAAATCGAATCTATATCTAACCCCCAATCTCCAGGTCCAGCAGTCAAAAAGAAACCCTAATTTTTCAAAAGTTCCTCCCCAGTCCACTCCCGCAAAATATGCTCAGGAACCCCCCGAACAAGAACATGCATATGCTCCAAGCTCCGCACACTCTGCAACGCAGTCCAATTCTTAAACCAGAGGACATGCTCCTTCGGATCCGCAAACTTCTTCCCCTCCTGCGCAAGCCGCGCCACAAAAGTGCGCTGTACGAAATCCTCAATCAGCGCGCGGGACTCATCGGTCACGTCCCCGTTTTCCGGCTTCACGGGGACAGGAGTCCGCAGCCATACGACGAGATGGTTGATGTCTGGGGTAACGCCGTAGGGCCAGTCGTTGCGGAGAATCTTGTAGTCGGCGGGATCGGCAAAGGGGGTCGGGTTTTTGAAGGGGAAGACTGCCCCACTGTCTGTTGTGGCGCCGCCAGTGGTAGTGGTGTCAGGGTCTGGGAGGTGCCAGCCTAAACGGCGTTGACAGATGTAGTTTGTGATTGTGCCATATTGGGCTTTGATGTCTGCTGTCCAGGCGAGGTAGCGTTTGAGATCGGAGGGTTTCCGCTTTAGAATTCCGAGATCATTCCGGGCTGGTTTGAGGGTGAGTATGTGGTGGGGGGGATAATAGAAGGTTAGGAGTGCGGAGTTATGAGGAGGGGAATGGAGATGAAGCGTGAGGGGAAGTTTGATTGATAGAGGGGGTTGTTTTTCTCTTCCTGTTTATTTTTATGATTTTTTAAATATCAAAAGATAAAAAAGATAGGACATACCGATGATCGCTTTGAGATCTTCCCAGTCATGGAGGACGAATTCCTCGTCGGTCTGTGCGAGAACCTGACGATCGATGTCGGTGAGGTTAAAAGCTGGTGGTGCCTCTTCGCGGGTCATGGTTATAAGAACTTAAGGATTCACTAAGATAGAGTCTATTAGGGTGTTGTCTATGGAACTCAAAGAATTTGGAGGGACGGATCGGAATTCTGGATCGGGAAGGGCAAGAAGAGTAAAAGTCTCCATTCGAAGGTAACCTGAGGCATACATGGGTTATTGGCATCGGGAATCTTTACCCCAGAAAAGCAAAAGCCCCCAACAGGGACTTGACTGTTCTACTCGGATTGGTTCTTGGACTATGATGGGTGGACTCGTATGACTGTATATGCTTACTTCGACCAGACCATGATCAAATGTATCCATCTTACACCGAAGGCTACATTCAGCGTGACTCTCTCGTACCGTATCCCCGAATGAGAAGCCATTGGGAGATGGTGAATGGCCTTCTTGAGGCAATTCAATATCGATTACGAGGAGTATATGAGAATCCCCGCACACATGACTGTCCGAGCCCTCGGCGTCAACACTGCTTGTCTCCCCGTGATTTCCCTGTGAGAAGTTCAACCGATCAGTCAACAATACCGTAAAGTTACCGTACCCATCCAACAAAGAAAACGATGATCTGCCGATCTATTGTGCCTGCCTCGGGTACCTCGCCGGTAACGGCCCTGTACGGCGACCCATCCTAAATCTTTCCGCTATTTTGTTATCTTCCGCGTCTTTTCCCTCTTCTCCCTCCTCACTCTCTCCTCCATCTTTGTCCTCCCTTCTCGACATTTGTATCTCTTACTATTCCCATACGCAGGGATTGCTGGAGGAATTGTCAACATGAGGTTTGTGTCCAGTTCCCCGGCGGTCGCTTAATGCGCAATGACTAACTTTGGCCGCCATCCACAGTGCCTTTGCTTCGGAGAACTTGACCTCCGCCCTCCTGGTGGTTGGCACAGCCATTTTCGCTGTCTTGGTCGGCGCGAAGTTTCTCGGTGGTAGTGGTAGTATGTCTTTCTTCGGAAACCTCGGCGATACCTCAATTCGCATCATATGATCGTGCTGACCGCGTGATTGAACCAGAGCCCAGAAAGGTCCTGAACCCTACCGAATTCCAGAACTTCGTCTTGAAGGAGAAGAGTGAGATCTCTCACAACGTCGCGATCTACCGCTTTGCCCTGCCCCGCCCCACCGACATCTTGGGTCTGCCCATCGGTCAACACATCTCTCTCGCCGCTACCATTGAAGGCCAGCCCAAGGAGGTTGTGCGCTCTTACACCCCCATCTCCTCCGACAATGAGGCTGGTTACTTTGATCTCCTTGTCAAGGCCTACCCTCAGGGTAACATCTCCAAGTACCTGACCACCCTGAAGATCGGCGACAACATGAAGGTGCGCGGCCCTAAGGGTGCCATGGTGTACACCCCGAACATGTGCCGTCACATTGGTATGATCGCCGGAGGAACCGGTATCACCCCCATGCTGCAGATCATCAAGGCCATCATCCGCAACCGCCCCCGCAACGGCGGTAACGACACCACCCAGGTGGACCTGATCTTTGCCAACGTCAACCCCGAGGATATCCTGCTGAAGGAAGAACTGGAGCAGCTCGTCAAGGAGGATGACGGCTTCCGTGTCTACTATGTGCTCAACAACCCCCCTGAGGGCTGGACCGGTGGTGTTGGATTCGTTACTCCTGACATGATCAAGGAGCGCCTCCCTGCTCCGGCCCAGGACATCAAGATCATGCTGTGCGGACCCCCTCCCATGATCAGCGCCATGAAGAAGGCGACCGAGTCTCTTGGATACACCAAGGCTCGCCCTGTCAGCAAGCTCGAGGACCAGGTGTTCTGCTTCTAAGGATTTCTGTCTGTTTGTGCTTGATAGCTTATATAACGGATAAAATGCGCGTCTTCCCGTTGCGACGTTAGCTCGGGTCGATGTGCGGAGGCTCATGTTCGAGATATGCCATGCTATGTTGGTGTTGGACCCGGAAAAAATCCCTTACTATGTCGGGACGATAGATTTAGATGAAGTGCTCAGTCTAGCAGTTCTCACTACCATTTAAGTACGCACGATACCTAGAATTTGAAACGATCTCACTTTTCTTGTTGTGTCTTTTGCAGAGCTTCAGCTTTACAGTACACCTGTACAGGCCCATGTAAAAATGCGATATGATGGATTCGAAGAATTATCATAATGCGACTTCCTTTCAAATACTACCTGATCCCTATGGGAAGTCTATTCATGCACCATGGACCAGATCTGTTGTCACAACAATGATTTGAAAAATTAGACGATGACCGATTATGCTTACACAGGAGCAGTCGGAGGAGTGACTTCAAGGTTCATAAACCTCCATGATGGAATCCATCAAAGCCAGGAACTTTTCCCGATACTCATCAGCCGTCGTGGTAATGGTCATTGGCCCTTGACGGCCAACGACATTGAACGTCTGAATGACTCCCGTCATCGCCTGCGCATGCAACTTATGTTTGGCCCAGAAGAAATCCAACAGCACCGCACGATACTTCCACTTTCCATCCGTGGACGCTAACCCAATACGCCACTTACTCTTTTTCCCAATGACATCGGGGTTAGAGGAGGCCGGAAAGCGAACCAGAAACAAGGAGTAATCCACCGCATTCGCCGACGCAAGAAATGCCGTGTCGGCCTCTATCATCCGCTTCATATCGTCATAGTCCGATTGAGTCAGCCGGATCTTATCTGGAAACTCGTCTGCCAGTCGACTTAAAGTTTCTTGGCTGACAAGTGGATCGGGGACTAGATCCCGCTCGGGAAAGAAATAGTCAATTGGTTTCAGATCGTAGGTCTCCCACTTCTCAGCGGCTGGATCCTTCTCCTTCCCGCATAGCATGTTCTCCATGATAATGTGGTGCGCTGGGGTTGTTTTCACGAGGGTTCCCAGTGATGTGTACGCTGCATAGATGTAATCTGTAATCCAAACAAGGATGGAGTCGGGGTGACTAGTTATGTATTCATAGTATGGTTGAAAGAGGTCATTGCGGAAGAAGGAATGTTCGAAATGCCGGGGGAGGCTCTTGACGAGGAATGCGGAGTTCGACGTGCTGAAGAATGTCTAAGGTGAGTTAGTACCGCGATCTATCCCTTCTAAGGAAACCTTGTCATGGGCTTATGGGGCATACGGATCCAGAGAAGCCCAGATCTCCCATCGGGAGTAGAGGAAGCGCCTTGTCTTTTCCACTCAAGAAGCAGGCTCTATATTGCTCCTCCGAGATCTCCCAGATCTCATTCCGCAGCTTTCGGAACACATCTGGCTCATATCGAAGAAGCTTTAGGTAGAAAACGCTGAAGAATGCAATGATCCGTCCAATCAAGGTCTTGCGGAAGGTCTTGGGATCTCGGAAGAGCGCAAATTGTATACTTTTGGCGAGGGCTTGCTGGCGACGATGACCCATTGTTATGGCGGCAGTGAATATGAGGTTAAAGAAACATGGATGCACATAGTGGGTGCCTGGTATTTGTACATGGCAAAGAGATGCATGATGGAAACACGGTCAAGACCAGTTGTTGACGTTCCAGCATGGTGACGTCAAAGGAAGATGAGACGTATACCCAAATAGGGTTAGGGTGTAGCGGAATCAGGTGATCATCTGTGAACTGACAGTGACTCACTCACCGCCCTGGGCGCAAACAGAACTGCCGCATTGAGTCAACGAAGGACGGACAAAAAAAAAGAGGGAAAAAAAGTTCCCCTCCAGTGCTTGAATTTCCCCTCCGTTTATGGGTCGGTATCTGTTTAGCGGGGCCCGGCGATTTTCCAGCGCCATTTTCCAGACTCTGCAGTCCTGCGGTCCACAAAATAATTGCTCTCCCTTATACAGTCGTCCCCGTCCCCTCTCGCATTTTAATCCTAGGCGCTCACCCTTCCTTTCTCGACGTTTCAGTACGAACACCCCCGTCGCAGCTATGGCATCTGCTGCTGACCTTACTGTCGCCGTGGAGGGGCTCAAGCTCCAGTCCACCACCGAGACCTCGAAGTTCCCCAACTCCTTTCCTTCCCTGAACCCCGTCGATATCTACAGAGAGCATATCGCCGAGAAGCTGGGTGCGGCTACCGGCATCGATTCCGAGAAGATCTATACTCGTCTGCAATGGAGTAGCACATTGGACAAGGGTGATTTGTTGCTGCCGGTACGCTATTATACTCGATACGCTGCTAGACTACGGAGGTGCTAACGGGAGTCGCGTCAATAGGTCCCCGCCTTGGGTATCAAGGGAAAGAAGCCCCAAGAGCTGTGCGAAGAGCTTGCCCAGAAGTTCCCCGAGTCCGACCTCGTGCTCCCTCCTACTTGTGTTGGCATCCACTTGGTGTTCTTCTTCAAGCCGCAACCCTTGACCCATACTGTTGTGAGCCGCATCTTGAAAGAGAAGGCGGCCTACGGTACAAATGGTAACCAGGGTCTGCGTGACCCCTCGGACCCTTCCAAGGGCCAGAAGAAGATAATTGTCGAGTTCTCCTCGCCCAACATCGCTAAGCCTTTCCATGCCGGTCACTTGCGTAGTACCATTATCGGAGGTTTCCTGGCGAACCTCTACACCGTCATGGGATGGGATGTCATCAAGATGAACTACCTTGGTGACTGGGGTAAGCAGTATGGTCTGCTTGCCAACGGTTACAAGCAGTTCGGTAGCGAAGAGGCGCTGAACAAGGACCCGATCAACCACCTGTTCGATGTTTACGTCAAGATCAACAACGTTGTCGCCCAGCAGGAGGGACCCATCAAGGAGCTGAAGGAGCAGATCAAGGCCAAGAAGGAGAAGAATGAGGATGTCTCCGAACTCGAACAGGAATTGCAAAAGCTTGTGGACGCCAGTGAGGACGAGAGCGCTCGTCGCTACTTCAAGAGTATGGAAGATGGTAATGAAGAGGCATTGGGTCTCTGGCGCCGTTTCCGTGACCTCAGTATCCAGAAGTACCGTCAAACCTACGCCCGTCTGAACATTGACTTTGATGTGTACTCTGGCGAGTCTCAGATCAAGAATGAGAGCATGACTGCTGCTTATGAGACCATGGAGAAGGCCGGCGTCTCCGAGAAGTCTGAGGGCGCCGTTATTGTTGACTTCACCAAGCACGGTGCCAAGAAGCTTGGAAAGGCTATCATTATCCGTAAGGACGGTACTCCTCTCTACCTCACTCGCGATATTGGTGCTATCACGGAGCGTGAGGAGGCCTACCACTTTGACAAGATGATCTACGTCGTTGCTATGCAGCAGGATCTCCATCTGGCCCAGCTATTCAAGATCACCGAACTGATGGGCCACAAGGACCTGGCCAGCCGTTGCCAGCACGTCAACTTCGGCATGGTCCGCGGTATGAGCACTCGTAAGGGTACTGTCAAGTTCTTGGATGATATTCTGGGAGACGTTCGTGACAAGATGCACGAAGTCATGAAGAAGAACGAGGAGAAGTACCAGCAAGTCGAGAACCCCGAGGAGACGGCCGATATCCTTGGTATTACTTCCGTCATGGTTCAGGACATGTCTGGCAAGCGGTATGTTAATTGTGGTACACCTAAGTGACTTTCGAATCTGGACTAATTGAGACAGTATCAACGGCTATGATTTCAACCTGGACGCTATGACCTCCTTTGAGGGTGATACCGGTCCTTATCTGCAATATGCCCACGCCCGTCTCTGTTCGATTATTCGCAAGTCGGAGCTGAATGTTGAGGAGCTGGGCTCCGCGAACCTGGATCTCTTGACGGAAACCCACGCTACGGACCTTGCCCGTATGCTGTCTCAGTGGCCCGACGTCCTGCTGAACACCACCCGCACTCTGGAGCCGTGCACCATCCTTCAATACCTGTTCAAGATGACTCACACCCTGAGCTCCAGTTACGAAGTGCTCAAGGTCGTGGGCAGTGAGCCTGAGCTGAAGAAGGCTCGTATGGCTCTGTACGAGTCCGCTCGCCAGGTCCTGTACAACGGTATGAGGGTGGTGGGTCTGAGCCCCGTCTCACGGTATGTCCCTTTGAGTTAAGCTGTAATTGTCGAAGCTATGCTAACGTCTGCTGTAGTATGTGAGGAACGAAAGAAAAATCATGATAAAAACCGTAGATTACGGTAGTTTTATAAATACCAGCATTGTTTCATTTTCGTTCTTAGCATTACACTGAAGAGCAATTGATTTTGGGCCAATGGCTCTAAGGAATGGCTTGTTGAGATCTTGATCAGCCGTACTCTGTAGACCAGCCATATCGAGGCATCGATCTGAAACCCTCCGCAGTCGGCAGCCTCAGGCCGTGATTCGCCCAATGCGGGGAACCCTGAGCGGTGAGATGGGCGGCGAGAGATACTGCCCCAGTGCCCCTCCATGTAACACCACGTGATGGGCCAAGCGGGGCATTTCTGGACAGGAACGCCATGTGATTGGCTGATCGCGTGACTCAGGGCAATGAAAAACCGTCCTTTGGAAAAATTTCTGCTGAATCTTTTGGCCTCCCTCGAGGCCGTCAAAGCGACTATTTTCTGGGGATCAGATATACACTTTGATAATCACATTTGTCCATCATGGCCGAAACTCCCGAGCTTGAGCCTCACAATGCCTTCGATACTATCCTGACCCTGGACTTTGGGTAAGACTCTATGTCTTGCATCCCTTCCGCGGGGATGCCATTCAAAATGTGAAAAAACGTGCAATTCGGCTAATTCACATGTGTTCGCTCTGATACAGGTCTCAGTACACACATCTGATCACCCGCCGCCTCCGTGAGCTCAATGTCTACTCGGAGATGCTTCCTTGCACCCAGAAGCTGGCCGATCTCAAGTTCAAGCCCGCTGGTGTTATCTTATCCGGAGGACCCTACTCGGTGTACGAGGAGGGTGCTCCTCACGTCGACCCTGCCTACTTTGACCTAGGCGTGCCTATTCTCGGTATCTGCTACGGCTTGCAAGAGATTGCTTACCGCCTGGACAGCACCAATGTCATTGCTGGCACTTCGAGGGAGTACGGCCTTGCGCAGCTCAAGGCCAAGAAGGTCGGCGGCCACGTCGACCACCTCTTTGATGGACTGGAAGACGAATTCAACGTCTGGATGTCCCACGGTGACAAGCTGGGCAAGCTCCCCGAAGGTTTCCACACGATTGCCACTACTCCCAACTCAGAGTACGCTGGTATTGCCCACGAGACCAAGCCCATCTATGGTCTCCAGCTGCACCCCGAAGTGACCCACACCCAGAACGGTACCAAGCTCCTGAAGAACTTCGCTGTCAACATCTGTGGCTGCAAACAGAACTGGACCATGGCTCGCTTCGTCGACCAGGAGATTGCCAGAATCCGCAAGCTGGTTGGCCCTACCGGCCAGGTTCTTGGTGCTGTCAGCGGTGGTGTCGACTCCACTGTTGCTGCTAAGCTGATGAAGGAGGCCATCGGTGACCGTTTCCATGCCGTCCTTGTCGATACCGGTTTCATGCGTCTGAACGAGTGCGAGCAAGTCAAGCAGACCCTTGCTGAGCATCTCGGTATCAACCTGATCGTGGCCGATGCTTCTCAGGTCTTCATGGAGGGTCTGAAGGGAATCAGCGACCCCGAGCAGAAGCGGAAGTTCATTGGTAACAAGTTCATCGATGTCTTCGAGGAGGAGGCCAAGAAGATCGAGGACGCTGCTGCTCACTCCGAGACTGCCGGCAAGATCGGATTCTTCTTGCAGGGCACCCTCTACCCTGATGTGATTGAAAGTATCTCCTTCAAGGGTCCCAGTGCCACCATCAAGACTCACCACAACGTTGGTGGTCTCCCCAAGCGCATGACTGAGGGACAGGGTCTGAAGCTGATCGAGCCCCTCCGTGAGCTCTTCAAGGACGAGGTCCGCGACCTCGGAAGACAGCTTGGCATCGCCCACGAGATGGTCATGAGACACCCCTTCCCTGGACCTGGTATTGCCATCCGTATCCTGGGTGAGATCACCCCGGAGCGCGTCGAGATGGCCAGAAAGGCCGACCACATCTTCATCAGCATGATCCGGGAAGCCGGACTGTATGACAAGATCGGCCAGGCTTTTGCCGCCTTGGACCCCAGCCGTGCTGTCGGTGTTATGGGAGACAAGCGTGTTTACGAGAATATTGTTCTCCTCCGTGCCGTCGAGACCACCGACTTCATGACGGCTATCGCCTACCCATTCGAGCACGAGTTCCTGACCCGTGTCTCTACCCGCATCGTCAACGAGGTGTCCGGTGTCTGCCGTGTCGCCTATGACTACACCAGCAAGCCCCCGGGCACTATTGAGTTGGAGTAATTGGTTTGAAATGAATAGACAAGTTACGTTGTTATGTCTTCTGCATGTTATACGGAGCCTTTGATAGATTTTAAAAATACACACTATTAGTTTAAGAACCGGGTTATTACACACATTTGACGATGTGGTTTATGAACACTTGAAACTGTCTATAATGCTATTCGCAGTATTCATTGTTCCTATGTAGATCGAAGGGTTGCATAGCATAGGGCAGGATCCACAAAGCCCTATACGACATGCGGAGGGTAAACATAGAAGTCAACATGGCTACCGTAGACAAAGCTAATCACTGCCATCGCCAATGGACTGCTGCAATGGATGTCTTAGTCAAGGCATTTACTGTCTTGCGATCACCGCCGATGATGTACCGCGAGTGCAAGTGATAAAATGACTCTGGCAGAGAGGTGTTAAAATAGTACTCATAAAGACAACATCTACTCAGGGCAAACTTCCTATTCTCCAATAAGTTACCGTGAAATTGAAAATCACCGACCCAATTAATGACAGCAGGACCCTATCCAATCTAATATTAGTTAAACCTGCCACCCTAACTGATCTTAGAGGTGGTAGTATTCAATCAGACAGACCAAATTAGGGCACGCCGTAAAGTCTTGGCATAAATCATGATTTCCATCTCAACCAAACAACATCAGACTACCGCAAGCCATGAATAGACAAGTTAGAGTTCATTGAATGGACAAACCATTCCTATAGCATCCAGGGGTAAAATTCAGATTCCAATCGGAGTCCGCGGACATGGGACTGCATCGCCCAGAATCCGGCCGACTATTTTTAGCCGGTCCGATCTATGTACAGCACGTACCTTAAGTTTACCACAAGAACTCAGGCAGTTGACGGTCAATGCCGAATGTTATTTACTATATAAAACACTCATTACCTACTATCTCATTCTTTGAGTTAACGCTTACCTATAAACATAGTCATACCACAAACCAGACTATCAACCAACAACTCAAACAAATACATACAAAACCCAAACCCTAACCCAACCATAAACCACAACCATGCCCACCCAAACAACAACAACAACAGCAGCAGCAGCAGCAGCAGCAAGCACCCAAACCTGTAATACCCCCACCCAATACGAAATCCCCGTTCAAGACGCCGCCTGCGCAGTCCCCTACAAAGACCAATACACCAAACTCCTCTCAAAATGCTGCCACAACGCCCCTGTCTCGGCGTACGACAACGACTGCGCAATCTACTGTCTCGCGGTGGGGCAGTCCGTCCAGGATCTCACGGATTGCTTGTACGATGCTAAGGTTGACTGGGGGGATGTTTGGTGTTTTGGGAATACGAGTGCTAGTGCTACTGGTTCTCCTACGGGGAGTGGGATTGGGGTGAAGGAGACTGGATCTGCTACTGGGAAGGAAACGGGGAAGGGGAAGGCGATGGGGTCGGGGACAAGTACTGGGGGTGCGGTGGAGGAGACGGGGAAGAGTATGGCCGGGGTTGTTACTGGGAGGGAGGTTTCTAGGGTGTCGGCTTTGGTTGTTGGGTGGTTGGTTATTAGTTCTGTTTTTGGGGGGTTTGTTTGAGGAGCTTTTATGGGGGTGGATTTGGATGATTTTGTATGGGGTTTTGTTGATGTTCGTAACTGGGTTGAAGATGAAGCTTGTGTTGTATATTAGATGTTGGATTGTTTTTGTATCGATATAATCTATCCTCGTTACCGGTGTCACTGAGTGAGGCTTTTGTTTTCTATTCTTTGATTGACATCATATATTAGCATTAGGGAACATAACTCCCTTCTTTTAGAAAGGTATCTATTGTATTGCTGAAAAGAAAATTGCAGAACATAGTCTAGTTAGACTGAACATATCTAATCCTTCCTGGAAGGTTGCTATACCACCCGCATTGCTACCTATACATAATCAAATTCCAAAAGGTCCATAGGTGTCGGCCGTAAGTCAGGCACTGGATTAAGTGCCACATGAACAGCCTCAATATCCTTTTTAGGTATACCATAATCCAACAGTTTGACCACCCAGTGAGCCAACTCAGTCCTTGTGTCATCCTTAGGCGGTAGTAGCTCCCGACTAACGGGGTCCGAGGTGTAATACCCAACTGTGTGAAGATTAAACTCATGGGCCATGGCTGCTCGGACGGCATTTTCCTTGTCATCCACAGAGCCTTCTACTTCCAAAGAGTCGAATATACCCGGGTTGTCAAAGTCAGAATGGGCTTGGAGGAGATGAAGATACTGAGTAGATGCGTCAGTGTAGACTTTCGTGCCAGTGAAGGAGTGTAGGATATATACCACGATACCCCAAGACCATATATCAGTGGCTGTTGTCCAGGGCTTGTTGAAGTAGACCTCTGGGCTCCGATATGTGATAGAGGTAAGGGGGCCTTGGGATGGCGGTCGAACTAAGTCTCAGTTAGTGCGCTTTGCAAGATCAAGATCAAACCACAAATGAGGACAACGCACGCATTCCAAGATCGGCGATTTTTGTCACCAGAACCTCACCATCGCCCGGCATATCATTATCAAACCCAGTAACAAGGATATTCTCCATTTACAAATCTAACATAAACGTCAGTACACACATAGTACCGACAACATCCAGGCAACGAACCAGTATGAACAAGATTTTTACAATGAATAACTCTCAACCCAATCGTAACAGACCTCATAACAGACCGAATCTCACCAATGAAAAAGGTCGTCTCAACCGTGCGCTCCACAGCGAGTTCTCAAAAGCTTCTAGAACCGTACACGGTGGTTCTGAATCTAAGGACGGCAGAATCACATCGGCCATCTGCCGAATATAGTGTGATCTCCGGAAAGGCTCTTGCATTTCCATCTCCTTGGTGAAATCAGGCCATTCAGGACTATCATCGTCATTCGGCTGTTTGATAACGAATTGATCCATTGGGTCGTTTTCCCTTGCTGCGATCCAGCCATTGCAGGGCTTGTCTTTATGTTGGAGTAGTGGATCGAGAAGAGTGTATTTCTGGTTGCTCTTGCCTATGAGCTCTAGCCCTCGTGAGAAGGCTCGGAGAGGAGTTGACATGGTATTGACTGAAGTGGATTAGGGTAATGGATGTAGTATCTCATCCCTGGATTGAGCCAAGAGTTCCGCGGACTAGCTGTTTTTGGGTAGGTCAAATACCAACTTGAACTTGAAATGCCAGATTAATTGGTCAATCTTCAGCTTAACTACAGTATAGTAGAGGCTTATATCAATCTAGTCATAATAGCTGGCTACACAGGCAGAACCTTCGCCCTGAGGTGAGCTGAGCTGGTATTTGCGTTTACCTATCCATCCCCTGGGTGTCTGCTAGCTTACCGGTCAGTAGTCGTTACCAATCAAACTATAACTATTCTATATAATATCTCATTTCAACTCGACCAAAACGCCACTGGCATCAAGGTCGCGCCTTCAACACCTTCTCCCCAACATAATATATAAAGTGGTACAATTGAAGTAGTGTGCTCATCGAGTCCAATTATTGTTTCAACGTGTCGAACTTAGTTTCCCACGATAGTTCTCTGCACCCTCTTCAGTGTATCGAGTAACCTCGAGCACCCTTCGTAAGCAACATTGCATGAATTCTTGCGAAGACCGTCTAGACCACCCAAACCCACCGCCTTTTGAGACCTGTAAGTAATAGCTAGTCGAGTGCTGACTCGCCTGGCTAGATCGTTGTTCATTAGATCCCGGTAAATATTGATAATAAACAACGTTATTCTTGATATAAAGCTCTGGTCTCTTCTGAGAGCATAGGCTTTGGAAGTTAAGATACCCAATGCTATAGGCTATAGCTGACAGGTTAGGTCACAGGTTAGTTGTTGGATTGGTATACAGTTAAGAGGTATCTCTGAGAGGTCATTTATAGGATTCAAATAGGTATCGATTTTATACTCTATATTATTCTTAGAAGTGAAGATGTGTGTCGTGAAGATGGCCGAGTCCAGTATTTCTGGCTCGGTATTAGCTTGATAGAGCCGCGGACCGCGGACCGCGGGTTCACACATGCTCGTACCCTTGAGGGATTCCTGACCGAGAGTATCCTCATAAATTTTAGAAATGTCGTTTTCATGTGGTGTTAGTTATGGTATTGCTTAAGATCTGAGCTAATTACTATTAGAGTTGAAGTATAGACACCCTAGTCCCAGGATTCTATTCCGGCACATAGTATGAGGGCGATATGATATGAAACTGGATGTGTGCGGGAGCAGAAACAACTTTGCTTCTTTTGATGATGTGAAGATGTTTGCTGTGAATTAATTGGGAAATGGGCCTCTGGAGCATTTGTATGAACTGGTTATATAGCTAATTCACAAATAGTGAAGGTGATCAAAGGAAACGCAATGATTGATATTTCAAGAAACATATAGCCAAGGACGAGGAGCAGCACGTACAATCTTTTGCTGGCCAGGTTAATGAGTAAGGGTATTGAATTGTACAATTGAATAACTAAAGCAGATATAGACCAGCTTATCCTATATGCCCTACAAGGAACGATCTGTCGAATCATAAGCACTAGAACACTATCCAAGGACAGATTCAATGCCAACTAGGTTCGAAATAGATTCCTAGCGCGCCAATAAGCCAGAGTTCACCAACGCATTTAAGAGCCCTGCCCGCGCCGCCACTGAGCCGGCAACGACAAAGGCAAGTACATACAGCCAGCCCCTTGTCCGGCGCAACTTATTACCTTGTCGGTCGAAGGGCGCCTTGGTGGGCTTGTACAGCTTACGGAGCTTGTCGGACGTGTATGGCGGATAGCGTGCTGCCATAAGTTTCTCCATCCACGTAGGAGGATCAATGTGCGTGCGCAGGTGCGTGAATTCAAGAAAACCATATGGGCCATGATACTTGCCCATGCCAGAGCTACCAACGCCACCGAACGGGGCACCCTTTGCAGCTACGTGTAGCATGCAGTCGTTGAACGTCACGCCTCCGGATAACGTCTCAGCCAGGATTCGGTCCTTATCTTCCTGTGACTTGCTGAAACCGTAGATGGCCAGCGGATGGTCCATGCTGTTGATTACGGATATCGCGGTGTCCAAATCAGCGTCGATGATTGGTAATATGGGGCCAAATAGCTCCTCCGAGAGGAGACTGTCTCCGATTTCAATGTCGGTCACGATCGTGGGGCTGAAGGAGAGATCATCTCTGTTCCGTTGTCCGCTGTAGACAACGTTGCCGGAGGTATTCTGCAACAGCCGCTCGAGACGATCGAAATTGCGTTCGTTGATAATGTGTGAGTAGTATTTTGGTAACAACTCTGGGGCCCCGCCGAGGAATATGTCGAAATAATGCATGAGATGATTGACAAATTCGCGATGCACAGATGGATGGACAAAGACATGGTTAACATTCAGGCAGATCTGATTGACATAGATGCACTTAGCTCCCTTCTCTGTAACCGACGCAAAGCCAAACGATGAAATGAGCAACAAAAGAGGGATGGTGAGGGCCTTACCTGACCGGCATTCATAAATTTGGTTGCTGCAATACGCTTGGCGGCGAGTTCAATATCCGCCGATGGACAAACGATGGCCGGACCTTGTCCTCCCAGCTCCAGCGTGACGGGCGTCAAATGCTTGGCTGCAGCAGCAGTAATGAACTTGGCCACGGCTGCAGATCCCGTATAGAAGATATGATCGAAACGGTGCTCCAGGATGTAACCCATCTCCTTGGCTCCCGCTGAGATACATCGGATGGCGTCGGTATCCAAATATTTCGGAATGATCTCCATCAACAAGTCCTGGCATGCAGTAGCAACATCCGACGGCTTCACGATGATGGCACATCCCGCTGCGATGGCGTCGAACAGGGGAGTCAATAGGAGAAGGTAGGGGAAGTTCCATGCCCCAATGATCAAAGCTACTCCCTTGGGTTCCTTGCGAACCGTTGCACCGCCCAGGAAGTTGAGAGGATTGGTCCGTACTGGTTTCTCGTCTCGTGTCCACTCGTCGAGATGCTCCAACTTGTTAAGGATATCAGCGTGGCATTCCGCTATCTCGAATGGCATTGTCTCTTGGGGGTGCTTGTTCAGGTCCTTGTGCAGCGCCTCCTGCATGCGCTCTTTGTTGTCCTCGATCATCCACCATGCCTGCTGCAATTGCCGCTTGCGCCATTTTTTATCCTTGGTTTTACCACGCGCAAATGATGTCCGGACGCTTGCGAGTGCCTTCACCAGTCAGTAGGAACTGAATAGGGGGGTTCCAGGAGTGAAAGGGCACACCTACGCTGTCGAAGTCGGCTTCGGATGAGAAGGGCATGCTGTTGGCTGTTTTGGTCAACCTGAACTCCTCTGACCTTCTTTCCAGCACTTTGTATGCTAATATAGGAAGCGCTCGGACCGCAAACCAAGGCCAAGATGTGGGGTAGGTTCATTAATACCGAGGCCGCCTTCCGAGGCAGCTCAAAGTATATCAGCTATTGAGGCCGAGTCAATCGTGCGGGGCCGTTGAATGATCGCGCCTCTGACGATCGCTGGTGTTGTACGAGGCTCCGAGGTGCTGACAAGGTGGTCCCTTTAATAATATGCTCTTATTTGATAGACTAGTATTCAGCCGATCTAACTCCACCTGGGATGTCGTTTGTATTAAAGCCTATTACCCATACTTCGTCCATATGAGGATTAACGCGCGAAAGGAAGAATAAGAAAAGGGACATAGAACGAAGTTTGGAAAAGATGGACATGGAGAGCAACTTGGATCTAAGATAATAAGACGCTATTTACACATAGGGATACCATCTCGATGTCAATTCTGTCCCGAGGCGCTTGCTCATACTGCTAGAAAAGTAAAATGATTAACATTTATTCGGGTCGTGCTTGATCCGGAAGTAAATCGTCTCTCCACTTACAACTTTCCGGGGAAAGGTGGGCATAACTTATGCGCATTTGAAATATCAGCTACGTAGAGGTGCGTATATATATCTATTCCTGTGCAGCAATATTTTGCGCGCAGGCCTAGAATCCACCAAGCAGAGAGAACAACGAACAAAAGGCTGTGAAGATTATTTTCCAATCTACGAGCTGCATCCATGCTTTGTTATCCCTCGTTCATGGTCTAGGTATTGTTACATTGATCATACTTTTCTATGTCGAGGGTCTCTAACAATCTTTACTTTGTATTAGTACTGCAATCAATATTTTGCAAATGGTCGTCAACACTCAAGCTTAACCACTACTACCCAACTCCGTCTTTATACAGGCGACGTTTAAGATCCCTGCAAGGTATAGCCGTAGTCATCTAGGCTTTTAATCTGACCTAGCGTCTAAACTGTGGACATGAGACTTTACTATCAGATTAACCATAAGCTTTAATGAAGCGGTGTCGGCGCTTTGCTGGCGTCAGACTATTTCCAATGTGGATTGCTGACCGAGGCTGCCCACGGTTAGCTCCGAGAGCATGCAGGGATTGAGAGACATACATAGCAGGTTCATGGCAAGGGCAGGAGCTAGCATACTTTGACTTTCGGAAACGAAGGGAAGGATTTGGTAATATGTAGCTTGCTGTACGTAATACAATTGCCAAATCATTTGAGCCCGTAATCCGAGAGCAGACAACCTGACTAGGACAACTCACCAAATTAGACAGCTTCGGTGACGCAGATACTATTTTACAAGCACAGAGGAGTACTCGGGTAGTTACATGATGCTATGGCCTTACTATCTTATTACACAGTGCTAAAGTCTGAAGATATCGTTTGGGACGAAATGTTGAACTGGTTGGACTGATGGCCTGATCTTTTCGGCCTTGTACCCTAAAGCCAAAGAGGAAAAAGGTTAGATAAGATTATCAATCTAATCTCTGCGCACTAGTGGGCACCTATTACTTAATTAGCTGGTCTTAGAGTAGCCCGATGTAACCCAAAGCCGTTTTGAGTTACATCTGACCACCAAAGATAAGATGCTTGATCATATCAGGCATAGTAAGGGTTCACTAGGGAACGTGGTAGCCTATGAGACTCTACATAGCATCCTCGCCTGGCTATTCGATTCCCTGATCTCTACGTGTCTCATAATTCTTACGTAAATAATGGGCTCTACCTAGTATCCAGCGTTGAATTGGGTTTGGTAAAGCTTTTGTATTCCAACATAGGCCACCTACAAGTAGTATTAAACCCCCATCTAGCTGGCTTCTTTCTATCAGGAAACTTCATTTCAATCCCAAACTTTATCCATCGCACAAGGATGCTTGAAAAGGTCACGCCTTCAACTACTGAGGTCCCTACTGCGACAGGGCCTCAGGACCCAACGTCGGAACAACAAAATGGTGTGCGTATCGCAGAAGCCGTGACTAAGTCATGGTCCAGAAACACTTTGATCCAGGTGTATATCTGGTTAGTTCACACTATGATATAAAATGCCCTGAGACAAATGTGCCTGACCTCTTGTAGCATGTGGCTCATGTACTTTGTACGAGCGCTCAATGGAAGCCTGACCAGCAATCTAGCCCCGTATATCACTAGTGATTTCAGTAATCATTCGCTACTTCCTGTGATTCAAATAGTCGTTAGTATCATGAGCGCGGCATGCACTATGCCAATTGCCAAGCTTCTGAATCTATGGGACCGCACCATTGCGCTGAGTCTCATGCTCGTCGTTTCGATCATTGGCCTTATCGTCATGGCGTGTTGCCACAATATCACCATCTATTGCGTTGCACAGGTAGATGCCTCCTATGTCATTTGACCCTATCGTACTAATTGCAGCTATAGGCATTTATCACCGTCGGCCTTACTGGCCTTATATTCTCGCTAGACGTGTTGACCGCAGATACCTCCACGGCACAGGATCGAGCCCTCGCGTTTGCCTTCACCTCATCGCCATACATCATCATGGCTTTTGCCGGAGCGCCACTCTCTGCATCCTTCAACGAAGTCAACTGGCGCTGGGCCTACGGCACCATTGCCATCCTCCTGCCCGTGGTCACCGTCCCACTGATTATAATCTGGGAGTTGGCCAAAAGAAAAGCCCGAGAGACAGAAACACTAGCACCCGTCCACGAAGAACGCTCCCTAGCAGAGAGCATCCACCATTACATCATCGAATTCGACATAATCGGAATCCTCCTCCTAATCGCCGGCTTCTCCCTCTTCCTCCTAGCATTCGCGCTCGCAGGCTCCCAGCCCCAGAAATGGCATTCCACACATATAATCTGCATGATAGTCATCGGCGGAGTGACAATCATAGCCTTCGCCGCATACGAGCGCTTCTTCGCCTCAAAGCCCCTAGTCCCATACAACCTCCTCATATCACGCACCGTGACATTCACCTGTCTCCTGAACCTAACCTATGTCATTGCCGCAGATTGCTGGGCCAGCTACTTCACCTCCTTCCTGCAGGTCGTCTACCACGTCTCCCTAACAGAAGCAGGCTACGTAGTCGCAATTTCAAACCTAATCTCCCCCCTCTGGCTAGTGGGAGTGGGCTTCCTAGTCCGCTGGACAGGCCGCTTCAAATGGCTCCTCCTCTGCGCAATCCCTGTCTACCTACTCGCCATCGGGTTAATGATCTATTTCAGATCTCCCGGTCATAGCATCGGATACATATGTCTCTGTGAGGTCCTCATTGGTCTGGGAACGGGCACGATCATCGCCCTCGAGCAAACAGCCGTTACCACCGCATCCGAACATAACGACTACGCATCTATGCTTGCGCTGTTAGGCTGGGTGGGTAGTATCGGTGGTGCGATTGGGAACAGTATCTCCGGGGCGATTTGGACGAATACCCTGCCCCAGAAACTGAGGGAGTATTTACCGGACGAGATGAAGTCGCAGTGGAAGGAGATTAATGATTCGTTGTATGTGCAGTTGAGTTATGAGGTGGGCTCGCCGACGAGGGTTGCTATTGAGAAGGCGTATGCTGTTAGTCAGAGGAATATGTTGATTGCGGGGATTGCTTTTATGGCGTTAACTATTGTGTGGGTTGTGGGGATTAAGGATGTTAGGGTTAAGGGGAGGGATGATAAGGGGAGAGTGCTTTTCTAGGGGGGATTGTTTGTGGAATATCTGCTGCTCTAACATTAGGGGGGGGGGGGGGGTGCGCTTTAGGGAACCGTTCGGCAAGAATAATGTGTGCTAGTATATGCTACAGAGCTGGAACGGTGACCTGGCTCTTGAGAAACTAAATACTATCCCATGTGCTACTTGCCTTTATGGGACATTGTAAGTATGTACTAGCAAAAAGTCCATTATATAAATTCACAACTATAACAAGTTCACAACTATCAAGTCCAACGATCAAGTATAAGTATAACAATAACCATTCCTCAACGGATGCATAATCTTCTCAACCTTGCGAGGATGACACAGCTCCCCAAACTCAACCAGTGTATCCAGCGTCACCAATGGGGCACCCGGCGGATCATAGATAACAGTAGTACCATTAACAGCATACCGCCTAGTCTCGGGATCCTGATCCTGCCATTCCGCCCACAATTTATCAATAAAAGCATGGTGCAACATAAACGAGGGATCCTGAGGCGATGCGAAGAAATCGGCCATGGCACCTCCCACAGCCCCATGGCCGCCGCCATGTGAACTTGTCAAATCAGGGTTACTCGGGGACATGACTGAGAGCCAATCTCTGATGTTAGTTGATGCTTGCATTTGGTCAATCCGAGTTTGATTGTTCAGCGCCGCAAGCAAGGCTTGGTTCAGGCTTCTGTACAGACAACGCGGGTTGTAGTCCCATGCGTTGACGGGGAGAGAACCGTAGGACTGAGCTAGAGAGGAATTGAATGGTCCCAAGTGAACTTGAAGGTCTTTGAATGGTCCTGACTCAACGCAGCCTCCGCCTGTTCCTCGGGGGAAGCATATCCCTCCGGGTGTACAGGGCATCGGCTCGTTTGGTACGTATGCGCCATTGCCGGAGAGGGAGGTGGAACTGCCGTCGAATAATGGGCTTTCGGCTAGGTTTTCGGTGTCGAGGGCCCAGTTCCAATACCTGGAGTATTTGGTGAGTTGGGCTTCTATTCAGTGATTTGGTATATACTCACGGTACGCTGCCTTTGTATCCACATTCCTCGCGCAGTGCCACTTCCCAGAGATACACGAAGTGGCGGTGCCATGGAAGGAGAAGTCCGTTGAAATGGATGTTGTTCGTGTAGTTGATATGAGTCCTGATAGATGAGCCGGAGTAATCGATTACTCAAGGAATGAAGATTGACTCACGCAACAAAATCATCCCAACGGTCACGGACCCCGGGAAATTCTTCGCTGGGTAGAATAGACGGGCGATCGCGTAGGCACCATAGCGCATCAATATAGTCCTTCCGTTCAGCATACCCCAGCTCTCTCCTAGTGCATGTCAGCGTCAATATTGGGTAGGGCGTGGAACGAACATACCATTCTTTCCTTACCAAGGCTCTCTCCGGAGTGCACGTTGCCGGTGCAGCTAGGGTAATACTGAAGATCGCTGAGAGAACAAATAGTAGCCCTTTCATGGTGTGAGACACAGCTCATCAGCAGAGCTAATAGCTCGTAATGTTTCTGTTGGGCGCTGTGCGGATGGGTATTGTGCAGATAGTGTATAGATTGAAGAGTGTAGACCTGCAAGAGAAGACAATTCGCCGGGTTTGTTGCCGGTATATATAGTTTCCAGGAAGCTGTGATCGAGTTCAGAATCCTCCTCGACGAGAGCCATGTCTCCGAGCCCTGTCGTCATGGGAGGTACCTGCGCATGAATTCTCAGCCCCCGGGGCAAAACCTCGTATAGAGATTCATTCAGCTGACAGGAGGCTCGTATAGTGTCCCTGCCCATAGAGCTAGATATTAAGAAGGGCATAGTAAAATATTGGTTGAGCTGGCTTTAGGATTCACGCGATAATGCTTTAGCTCGCTTGATATTGCCACCGGGAAAGAGGAGGAACGTTTGTTCTTCTGGGTCAATGTCTCGGGCTGTGTAAATTGGTCATGAGAGTAATCCTGATCTCTAGATATTGCCATTGAGTGCCGTGTGCTATTCTTAATCCATAAGCTGGGAGGTCTCAAAGATGGTTTCATACTATCCCCGGTCTCTAGAGGAGGGTCCAGTACATGGATACCGTGACCTTGTTGGCGCTGACATGCAGGCCAATTTTAAACCACACCTCCAACCAAGATAACAGTTAGCCTTATAGGAAGCTGGTCGTGGTTAAGCAATAAAGACAAAGTAGGTATTCATGACATTCGTAGCGTCCGTTGAGTCGGAACATTTGCAAGCTAGGGCTGGAACTGTTTCGGGAGCCTGCGTCTAAATGTACATCTCATTGGACAGCGAAACCTATGCACCATCAAGTCCCGGGAGGTCCTTTCCCCAAGATATGGGCACCTGGTACACATATCATGTGGAGGCTATGACCAGGGATGTTACACGATCTCAATGCAGGGCGTATCCCATGTGGAGCTGAACGCCAGTTCGCAAGACCCCTGGAGCAGTCCCGCAGTGGTACTTCAGCATGTTGGTCCAGTTTGAATTACGTAAGGCGATGTGATGTTATTAGGGCAACGTTTTCGGTGAATATATCGCGGATATTATGCAGCCCGCCGCACTTGGCTGGTTTTCAGGTATGAACCCCCTCAATAATTTAGTGAGTACTGGTTTGTGCAGTGATTTGCACAAGAGTCCCAGCCATAGTAACTTCTGTTGCCTCACACAGATGTCATGTTCTGTTTCAAATCGTACCACAAGGCCAGAATCCAAATCGTATATTCGATGCGAACCAAAGTCAGACACTTAGGGACGGCACAACATAGAACCTACCACTGGCATCCACCTTGATCTTGGACACGCGTTCTCCCTGCGGCAGAAAGGAACCGGTTTCCAGCTGATCATTGTTGAGGTGAGAGACTCAGGATATCCCGGCCTGCTGTGTAACATTATGAGGTACCATGATCAGACCCTGTGTCAATGTGCCATGCACCCCTTGCTGCACCTACGTAATTCATTGGTGCCTTCACCAGGTGCAGGACCAGCAGCTATCTGAGTAATATTAGTGGTAGTGCCTAGCTGTAGCGAGGAGATGCACTTCCCGTCTGTTTCCGATTTGCCCTCGCACCGACAACTAAGATTCTCGGGATGACATCTTCCGTATTTCATCCCGTGCTGAGTTGTTGTTGTTATTCGTATTCAAAGTGTACTGCTCTGAGGCTTGTTGGTTAGGCCAGTCCCTGATACTTCCACGCATACTGTGTATATCTTGCTCTTTCTTTAGGAAGTGCTAAGCGACTACCCTGCCGCCACTGTGAGGATGCTTATGCCTGATTTAGTATCATTCCACGCCTTCGTTGTATCTCCTTAATCTTCATTGAATACATTGGTGGTATTTTCGACCGTCTCTAATTCGCTGTACATTCTTTCTGGTGCCTGGTTAGGTTTTTCCATCTAGATGTTTGCCACTTGGTGTGGTTGAACCATTCTACCTTTCTGATATAGTGCTGTTTGATGATAAATGTGAAAATATCTTAGAGAGAAGCCATTTAGTACAGCCTATAATTGTATACTTATTTATGCAGCAACGCTTAGCACGATACGAACTAAAACGTGACATTCTGCGCAGAAAGACACAGAACAGTAGGGACAGACAGATACAATACAAGAATCGAGAGACAAGGATACCCCAACAATTCCCTTCACATCATAGTTTCCTAGCCCGCACCATCTTGTTGAAAGATTGGCAATCAGCGGACACACACAGCCCAGGTTTCGTAGTCAAATAAGAATGCTTAGCAAAAACAGACAAGAGCGAAGAATACCACTACTTTCCCAAGCCATAGCCGGACTGCATCGTTGTTACCAATCAGTTCTCAACAGTGAAGGTCTGAGACTCTGCAAAAGGTGGCTCGCTTGTCCCAACGCGAGTGGCCCAGACTCGGTATCCGGGACTATATTATATGTTTTGTCAGCTTCTTGGTAGTAATTAGAGGAGAGTAGAATGAACATACCCGCCCGCGATACCATCAATGTGGCGTCCGGGAATGGTGATGCATCCTTCCTCAGGTGCATCTGTAACGGCCTGGATGAATACGTTCTCTGCTGGTGGGGATGTCAAGTGGGTGAGGCGAATGTCAAAGGACGATGCCCTGGCATACAATTAGCTGCATGTTCAGTAGTAGTTGAGTGATTGAGTTCAGTAAAGTGTTGAACTATTTGGCCTACTCAGTAAACTCCCTCCAGCACACTGTCCAGTCCTTTGTGACATCTACAACATCTCCTTCCCCGGGACGGGTGATGATCATTTTGAGGAAGTTAAATGGGGGTTTGTAAACGTTGATAGGGAATCTGATAATAGACTTTGGCCTGAATAATACGGATGAGTGTATAAAGATGAAACTAACTTTGCTTTGCTCGAATTGCAATTGACTGTCGATGCTGTTTCTTTTGTAGGATATGTGCGCGACTGCCATGGTATTTATATTCCCATAGGGGTCATATATCCCCTTCTTGCATGCCATAGTGAAATAAACGTTATGGCATCATTATCGATGCACCACCTGACCTTCCAATGAGGGATAACATCCATAAGCCCGCCTATGCTACTTATCTCCGATGTGCTGAGCGAAGTGATGTCGGTGTTAGGGATATTTTACCACCGAAAGCGACAAGGCGCAAGAGCGTTAGGTGTGATCTTGCCAATCCCATTTGCTACTACAGATGTACACGAGGTTTAATGTCAAACAGTATATGTATATCCATCACCTGACTACCTACTCAATGTCGTACAAAGCTTATCCTACTTGGACTTCGCTGTAACCATGAGGCTTATTCTGCCTAAACTGCTTGACTGCGTCGTATACTGGTGGAGGGAGACGAGTGCCAATTGGCTAGGGTCAGCATGGACATGAGGTTTATTATCTCCAAGGTGACATTAAGAGTCAGGGAGTTCCGTCATATCATGATGATACGACAGCCGACGTACTCACTAAGCGATGGCTGCCTATACTGCCTGGATGACTCTACTGTCGCATGGGAAAAGTTGAAGATGGCTTTGTGCCAGACATTGTAGTATAATGGCCAGTGACATGGAGATATTTTGCCGAAGAAAGCCTTTATGATATTCCCTAACTCGGATCAGGTCAGACTCAAGGTGACGTCGAATTCTGGTACACCTGGCATCAAAACTTCCTCTTGATAATTTATCTCCCGTTATTATATACTTAGCATCCGTAATCGGACTAGCTCCATCTGTAGTACTGTGTACGTGTTTCCTGAGAATTTATATTGTAGTTCCACCATGCGGAGAAGTTTGGTTCCCAGTAACTATATTATCTGAATAGTCAACTTAAATATCCATTAAACTTAAAATATATTCAAAATACTATATGATATAGTAGTAATATGGTTACCTGTACGTACCGATTCCCAACAAGGATATAAGTAACACTATAAAAAGGCAGGCTAGCTTTTTAATGTAGTATATTACTAAGTAATAGAGTAAATCCCGGTTCCATAAAGGTATCAAACTATCAATATATCTCCACCGATGTTTCTTTGCATTACCTGGGCGTTCTGGGTTTCATCCACTTGCCCCATGAGCCGGGCCATGTGAATCATCGTCCAAATCATCAACACCAAAGCCCTGATCCCCACAAGCAATGATAAACCACCTTTGCTCCTGTTTCCGGGTTTTCTGAAGTTTAGTGTCGTCTCTTCTTAGCATCGTCGTCTAGGGCTTTGTTCAACTCTTTCTGGTAGTCCTCTTGGGCCTTTCTCAGATCCTTCTGCAAGTCTTCCATGTCTTTCCGCAGATCCTTCATCTTATGATGAGAGGGACCCTGCTGCATGTGCTGGGCAACGCGGTTGATCTTGTCCTGCAGCTCTTCAACCTCCTCCTGCCTTTTCATCACAGACTTCTTATTGTGATGCAACTGATTCAGTGGATAGAATTGACTCGGCGGATATGGACCTTGCGGGGGATATTGTTGATATGGACCCGCTTGCGGATATGGCTGCTGAGGGAATTGCTGCGGGTAGAAACCGCCCTGGGGAGGAATGTTCTGTTGACCCTCATGTCGGTGCTTCTTGTAGGCGTCTTGAGCAATCGAACCGGCAATCGCACCTCCGATGGCTCCGAGGAAGCCGTGGTTGGCCTTGTGGCCAGCGAAACCACCGACAGCACCACCGGCAAGGGCACCGGCAAGACCACGCTCATCACCTTGGGCCTCACCAGGGGCGGTCTGTTGCTGCTGGTCGTTGTAAGACTGGGGGTATTGAGACTGAGGGTACTGGTTCTGAGGCTCTGGGTACTGTTGCGAATATGATTGCTGATACCCTTGGGGAGGGCCCTGGGAAGGTGGAGGCTCAGAGTAGCCGTACCCATTTTGAGATGGGGTACCATAGTATTCTGCATTCATGACTGCTAGCAGGGATCGAGAAGGTTCAAGGTAGATTGTTGAAAAGTAACAGATGCTGAGTATTCTATCACACTCCCCAGCTGGAAGCAACAACCTTTAAATATCTAAGGAAGATACTGTGAAGAAACGTCAGCTGGGATATGTCGACATCACACACTCCGCCTAAATCTGATTGATTTGGACATGATTGGCATTCATCGTCAGTTCTTGTTCGTCATTGGGCTATATTTTAGCCCCCATATCTGCCTTGCGCCGTCGGGCGGGGCTTATTTTTTTTATTTTCTTTTCTTTTTAACTCGCGTATTCCGTCTATATTACTTCTATTGGACAAGAGTCCCGAGTCCGGGCTCCAATGGATTATTTCTACGGGGTATAGACCCCACAAATCGAAACCACAGCCACGAATAGCGCGTAGACTACATCAGTCTAACCTCCCTTGGTTAGATGCTCAATTGATCAATACGTCGGGGGAAGCCGGGATTCGCTGGTGCGTCGGAGCTTATGTATCGTGGCTTGGTTCATGTGTATATCAACGATCAGTGCTGGAAAGTCCGAAAGATAGCTCATTTGTCATAAATGCTTGAATTTCTTACTATGCTATCTAAGGCTAGCTTTCTACGTACGGGGACCCGCTTAGCGGCCGGAAGAATCCTCCTTCCGGGTCACTTGGGGCCGCCAGACGGAAATTAGTACTAAACTGTCTAAATGAAGACCTATTCTATTATGGAGTATCAATTAAGTATATTGTTTTTTATGATATTAGTATCTTATAGTAGAGATCTATCTCCTGGCATTATCTCTCGTCTTTTTTTATATGTATTATCTAGATAGTATATCGTTTCTATTGTAAATGCTGTTTTAGAAACAAGATGATGATAGAGAATATGAAGCGATTCATGACCATATCACTAGAAACCGATACGATTCAGCGCAACTAGACTGCCAAAAATCAATATCTCCGACAACAGCATGTCATAGAATGTAATTCGGCATGATGGTAAAACGTCAACACCATTCTGGGCAGCATGCGGCGTTTCCACATAAGATAGTTAATTCACGTACCACCTTCATATGAGAAGAGGTACTATCCTTCAATGAATCAACAGTATGTAAATCACAGGACTTTGAGCCTCGTCCACCTTATATCGGCTTAGATTCGGGTTCAAAATGATAAATCCGGTACGGGCGCTAAAACTACTCTAGGACTTATCTCCGTATGCCACCACCCATATTGTAGTGTATGAGGCCTAAATTCCGATACGGTTAAGAAACATAGAAGTCATATCCGATCTTGGGTACATACCCCGACACCTGTATCACTTGCCTGGGCATGTAGTTATGCAAGGGGCAAGAGAGGGTCACGAAGATAACCCATCCCGCAGCACATGTGCGACTCTCTTCATCCTGAATGTTAATAGGGATGAGTGTGGAGTCCTTTAAAACTATTTGCTATTTGTTCTTGATGACAAAACATATCTGAGACGACCGTGCACACGCCGCAATGGTAATACTAAGAGATTGGCTGTTAAAAATGATCTTGGCTGGATCGGACTACCCAAGGCTGCAAGGGATACTGGAGAGAGGAATGGCATTCCCCAACAAGAGGAGTGCTCTTCTTTTTATTCTTAATTATTCAACACTACTGGAAGCATTAGTGAGTACTCCGTACAATGCTGCAGATCCTCAAACTCCATGCTCTCTCCAATCTCTGAATGAGAGGGCAAAGTTTAATTACATTTGGACTTCGAGCCAAGTAGACCAAAATCAACACCAAAGAGGTGAAAGTGAGCCAAAGTCGAGAAATTAAGTCCATTCCCTGCTGAGCACGCCTGATCCTCATTTCCCTGGCATTGAATAGTTCCTTCTCTTGAACCATCGCTATAATATTCCTAGGTGATGTAAGTAGGATAACGTATGCTATGAAAAGACAGGTCTTACCACGCCATAGTGCTTGAAATTCCATGGTTTGTTAACGTACTCATTCTGCAGATATTATCAGTATATCGTCAACCTTCATGGAAGCCGATCAAAGAGGGGAAAGGAAAAAAGGAAAAAAAGAATAACGCACAGGTGTCCCATCGCCCTTGCTATTTCCTCGGAACATATTTCCCCCTTGCATAGTTCCGAGATCAGCAAATTCCTGGTTGCCGATTGGAAAGGCCGCCAAGGCATAGCCCGTGATGTTGCTATGGGGAAAGCTCTGCTTGAGAACAATATAGGCCAGATATGTTAATGAGCCACCAAGTGAGTGACCCATTGGCTCCAGTGAATATTCTGGATACTGTCCTAGCAGATGACGGATTTCGGAAATAACATCATTGTGCACTGCTAGCCATGGACGGTGAATTCCTTGCATGATTTTCGCACCGGTCGGGAAATGTGTATCTGGAATTGTAGGCGACACGGTTGTTGAATCGAGGTCATTGACAAAGTCAATAACTGAGAAAGTGAGCAATGGCAGCCAAGAAAGCTGTGAACAGAAAGTGATACTTACCGGTCGTGGAGCCTCGGAAAACGAGCGAGATGGTTTTCCTGCTTGTCGAATATCCAATGTAGCCCTACAGAGTCATGTAAGGATAGTCCGTTGCAAATGAAGATGCATTTTGCACCTATTATATCGAGTACCTGGGTCCCTGTCGCGATGTTATTGATATGCTTTGTGATCGTAATATCGTAGGCATTCGTATCACAGTTTGCATAGGCTGCTGATGAGAGCTTTGCTGCGCGTTGTAAGTCTTGGAATGTTTCTGCTTCACACTTAGCCTTTTAATAAATGTATTTAGGAGGCGGAGCAGACCTTCTGATATATCAGATGCGGAGGTGAGCTTTATCAAGGACTCGGAAGTCACTAGGAAGCATAAAATCACCTGATATAGAATAGTAATCATTGTGGAATATCGAGGTAGCCTGATAAATAAACAGACCTATATGAAGTCTTGTTAAAGGGACATTGGCAAGATATCAGGCCTAATACTTAGCCATTCTATGTTATGTGCTAAGGACCCTTTCCCTTTAATTATTAAATACAACCTATAATTTGTTTTCAAGGGGTAAAGAATTAATCACATAAAGGGATTGAACTGTGGGGTTTGTTCTCCGGCATTTTAATTGTATTAAAAGTAAAGCAAGGGGGGGTCAGGTCCTAATGCAGCCCGTTCTAATATCCGGTACCAAGCCCTAATTCAAAGATATTATCTGTTGAACCAGTATTATTTAGGAGTGGAATAAAAGTTTAGACTACTATAACTTTGACTTTTTAAATAGATAATCTAGTTTGCTGTTATCTATGTTATCGTGCTTCAATGTGCCGTTGGGGTATTTTGGGCTTTTGGGATATCGCTACTGTTATTACTATCTGACATAGATGATGTAGGCCTCAGAATTGAAACAAGTGCATACATGCCATAACACTTTAAGGCCACTACCACGGCCTTGTCCACTTTATACTTCCTTAGGGTTGGGTTTGGATTCGGAATTGTAAACCTGCCCCCGGCCCAGAAGCAGCTTTAGGATATCGTTGACACCACTTATATTGGAATGCATTAACCATGGACTGGGTATATATTTAATTCTATATATACGGCGACAGCTTTATTATACTACCGGTCTTGAATATCCCTTGTATAAGCTTTTACATATACAAGGGGGACAGTCACGAAGATAACCCACTGCTAGACTTGCGCGCTACTCCCTGTATCTTGATACAGAATCGTCCAGTATAGATATTGCAGCGCAGTGTAGTAAAGAAAAAGTTGATCTGACCTGGTTAGACAAGTAGTGATATAACCACCACCAGCACGTCGTCGGCCAAGTGGGCAACGCCCCACATCAACCTCGTGTACTATTTAGTGGAAACCAGCCCCCAATCTAAATACGAGGTCCTTGAACAGCGCGTTGTCGATCCCGCATCCGACAAAACTACTCACAGGCGAAGGAAGTGCGGGATCTGCAGGTCAAAGCGGTATAAATTGAACCTCTCCTCCCGCTTTGATTCTCTGCCTTTGCCATTTCAGGTGGACGGACATCACATTACTATAGTTCCAACGGGATTGAACTTGATGCTGATTTCTCCTGAAACAACTTGATCCCAGAGTGGCAGGTTGTCCACATAACGCCATCCGTTCCACACCCAAGCATCAAATTAGCATTCCATGAATCGTCATAATGAGACATTTCGAAGCATGGTACCCACAGCTGGGCTCCCGACTCAATGCTATTATGCTGCGCAACTGCAAAGAGCAGCTCGAATACTACCGGAACGACTCTGCCCCGTACAATTCCTGTGTGAGCTGCCAGGCGGAAGCAGTAGAGACATGCCTAGAAAATGCCCCAGAGTGGTTGAAGGAGAGCATGGCAGTGGGTGTTGGCTGTCGAACAGAAGCTGTGGAGACATGTATCCTTGAAAATTCTCCGGAATGGATAAAGTCGAATATGGCTGCTGCCAGCGTCCTGCTGGGCCTGCTTCCAACAATCCTCAGTCTCGCAGGTTCAAGCACTGCCGAAACTGGTTTATTAGCGCAACGTCGACCATTTCTAGCTTTTCTGCTCGCGGCTGGTGCCCCAGCAGTTTCACCAATTCGGACGTTCGATTACCGGGACCCATTACAAGTAGTTTGCACGAGTTCTGATTCAGTCCGTCTCTTACCATCCCTACAGAGCCGGAGGACATGGCGCTTTGCAATTATCCTCATTCAGTACTTGCTAGCGGCGAGTGCGGTCGTCAATGTCGCGCATACAAGTTGGCAACTCGGTGTTCAAACATTGTGTAGCTTCTCGACGGAAACGACCTTTCATCCGTTACTTTGGACTTTTAGTGCCCTCATCATTCATATCCTCGGTGCTATAGCGGTGAATCGTCGCATCAGAATTGCCGAGCTCTCAGCGGACCCTCCCGCTACTTTCCTAAGAAAGGCTAGGAGAAGGGTCAGCGAGGAGTTCCGTCTGAGCGCCGACCAGGCCAAGGCAAGTCTCACGTTCAAACAACAGTCGTACACTTTCATCTGTACTTCTTGGTGCACGTCCACAGGCACTATTCTGCACCTTATCTATGGCACCCTTACCTTTTCGAGCATTGTGTTTATAAGCACACAGGATGCACTGGGCGTCGTTGCTCGTTACTTAGCTTCCACTATTATCTGCAGGGTTATTCTCATGTTTGAAATTCATGGAATGAGAATGGCAATTCAGGGAGAAGCTGGTGGGGTTAAAACGTAGGAGCCTATAAATGCTTGAGAGTTATGGGTGTATGTACTCCGTAGAAGACGGCTCATACTGTCCAACGGCTATATCAAACGAACCTGAAACATAGTGAAGCGCCTCAAACATCAAACCAACTTTCAATCGGCGACACAGGTTTTCGTTAGTGCTGTCCACAAACCAAATGTCGTCGCGGCTTTCCATTATGCGCATGCCCTTTGTAGTCCTTAATATCCTGCCTGTACCCTGGTTCCCTCTCTCTTCATTTGACTCCCAGCCTTTGTCCTCACCACCCTGGGATGACACTATGGCTACTCTGATTTGCCCTTAGCCCCCTGTTTCTTACTCCTCTTTACAGTGTCAGTTTACTACGTCCTGGGCCTTAGCAGTTGCTGCAAGCTTCTAATTACGTATTATCATCCACCTCGCATACGCGATTTTGATGCAAGGGTTCTTAATTGTTTAGTAGATGTATGACAGGCTCCAGTCAGAAGACATGATAGATTCCGCGATCACGTTTATGAGCCACCTCCCTAAATATCTCCCACAGTTAGATAAGTAGGATAAACAGTGTCATCATATAAGTCACCAGAGGCAGTCCAGTGCTTGTGGATCAGCTGCGGATTCTCAATCTCGTCCGCGATAGCGACAGCCAAGTCTGCGGCCGATATGCCAGTCAGACATCCATCCAATAAATGCTCCCTCTGCTGGGCTCCCTTCAGCGGTACATAGTCGATTGTTATTTCGTAGCTCCCCGTCCGGCCTCCGGGCCTGTACAAAGGGCTAGGCGAGACGAAAGTCCACGGAAAGGACGTGTTCCCCTCGAAAAACAATAGACACGCTCTCCCAGCTTTGATATATGCCGACACTCGGTCATTTTTCCGGATACTCTCTTCGTACGTCTGTATCGTCTCCATGTCTTATGCCGTAGCTTTGCCGGATTTCTCATGTGTTCCAGGAACCATGAGGCTGCCCGCGCCTCCCACAAACACGAAGTATTTGACGTTTGCTAATTTGACGGCGAGAATGAGTTTTCTCACTGTCTCAACGTATGGCACTGTAGGCATGGTGTGAGAAGAGACATTGTGTTCCAGGTTGAAAGGGAGTGAGGTTCTGCTTACTGTATTGAAGGGCGTCTGCTCCTTGTGTGTGCGGCCCATATTCGCTTACCAAGACATCAAGATCACGGAAAGAGTTTGCCAGGTCGTCAATGCTAGCCGTTTCGATGTCCACACTCCTAGTCGTATAGAGTGGGTGTGCGCCAAAGGATTGTGGATTGCGCGATATCCCAATGACTGTGTGCCCTCTGCGAATGAGCTCAACGGAGAGGTATGACCCTCCAAATCCCGCAGGACCGATGACACCAATCACCCGACTCTTCCCTGATTCAGACATGTCTCTAGGTATAGTACAGCAGCACGTTAAAGTGCTTCAAGTTATGATCTATTGGTAGAGCGAGCAGAGCATCTGGCAAGAAACCCGTCCTGGGTCGGACACTTTAAGTTCTTATAGCATCGTGTGGGGAAAGGTGGGGTAGCCGGGGGGTCTAAAGATTCTCTAGCAAGCTCGGGGTGATTTCAGCTCGCAAAGCGTCCTATCGTTTGGAGGCTATCTTGACATTTAATCGTTCTATGGGGTGACGGTCTCGCCCCTTTCTGCGCAGACACGTAGACTACAGATGCTGATGACCGGTCCTGCAGGAAATATTGCCCCTGACAACGACCTATAATGGAATCAATGTGCGGATGGACGGGGGTCATGGCAGTGAATGAAGATAGCCAGCTAGCTTTAGCATATCATGACAAAGCGTGGAATATATCCTTGAGTGTTGTGATATTTCTGGGTTAGATTCTCTCATAGAGCCACAAAGGGAAAGTGATTCATTATGTATTCTTTGTTAAGTTACTCTCCAGTAGATTATTCATTCCGCTGTTGTTACAGACATATACCGACTAAGTAGGGAATAAGCTCAGCAATGTCTGCCTTATTCCTTGTATAACTATAGGCAAACATGAAAGGGGGTATGAGTTATAACAAAAAGGTTTCTTTCCACAGTGAATGAATTGACGCCGAATGGTGCCTTAGGCCATTGTGAATAGGACATAGTCATGTGAGAGCGGTCGTTAACACTATATATAGAAGGCAAGTACAAAGATACTGTCCTTGTGTTCGTTCCTAGTTCAGCCTCTCCGGTCTGAACCTACGATACAACTTGTTCTTTCCTCTTTGGGGGCGATCAGAAACATAGACTCTAGCAGGAAGTATGTCGATTTATATATATCTATTCGTTTCCGGTGTTGATCCCACACCTCTATCCTTAAGATCCAAGCCCAACTGACACTTCGCATGGAAATCTGGGAGTACTGTGTTGACAAATAACAGAAGTCACCGATACAGCGCCTGGAGCCATGCCAGGAGCGTTCCAAGACAGTACCACCTCGAGATATCTCAGGGTCGGGGGACCGAACCTCTGCGAAGCACCCTATAACACCCGCAATCTTCGAGGCAAGCATATCCCTCGCGACAATGTTAAGCGGGTCCTGTGGAATCACAACATCCACACCTGGGATCTATGTAGCAGAGCCGATCCAAGCATTACAGGTTCTCGGTCAATGTCAAGAGACCGACTCTCAAGAGAGCTGGCATTGCGCAGCACATTATATACATATTCTTCTGCGCAGTCACGGTCTTGACAATCTCACGGTTGAGATTATTGATCGGGGTCTGGCGTATGGCCCGATAATCTACCCATGCAAGTCGAACGATGCGATCTTTCCAAAATGGGACACGGTTCGCAGACAGATTCTACAGATGGTGGACGTGTTATCTCACGAGCAGGAGCTTTTCAAATTTGGTTGCAAAACAGGCGTGATTCGGGGCAAGTACAACAACCTCACAACTGCAGTTTTCACGATTGCAACAAGCGGCGAACGACGGATGACAGAGGAAAATTGTGCTATTTATGAGATTCAGCAAGATTTCAAGCCCGGTGACTCGGGCGCACTTCTCTTCGATAGAGAAGGCTGCATGGCAGGAATGGCCTTCGGTAGCCAAATGTCGGGACAGTTGGTTGTTTTTACCCATACGGACATCCTGGTTGCTGACATTAAAGGCCAAACTGGAGCTAAACGAGTCGTCTTTTACGGACAGAAATACAACCCAGACAAATACTAAGGGTCCCTTTAGAGTGTTCCTTTGTATTTACTTTTATTATCAAATCAGTTGAGTTGGTTCTATCCTAGTATACTTAGAAACCCGAAGTTCCAGGGCTTCGGCCTATCCGGACGTTGATACCGATGCGTCGGCATGGACAGCAATAACGAGTGGGATACTTTAACCTACTAGAATATGAAATGTTATCAGTTGACAATTCTGTTTATTCACTGCTTGCACCTATCCATCTAGTCACTGCTAGTAATCCTCAATTTGTCTGCGACCACGGTTGCCAGTCTGAATATACTGGTTTTCTTATCCATCAGATCCAAGAATGGCACATCTACCCCCATGGCACCAAAGATATACTGGCGGAGCTCTGCCGCCAACATACTATCCATCCCAAAATCCAGTAAAGGCTTCTTGACATCAATCTTATCCACCGGTGTCAGGATGATATTAGAAAGTTTCTTCACCAGAACAACCTTCACCGCATCCATGAGTTGCTCTCTATCATTCGAGGCAATCGCCTCCTGGATAACCGACGCTTGCGTGCTATTCCCCTGAGCAGACTTCCCCGCATTACGCCTGAGCGCACACGTCAACACATCGAACCGCGCATCGCTCAGAAACTGCCAGTACCCCTCATACCCCTGTTTGCGGTGACCCTGGAGACCCGTATCCTCCAGCCCCGTCAGAATATGTGACTGAGGCATGAGATCCTTAGGATGAAGCGAAGTAGGAGGCTGAGTGAGTCCAAAATCAAAGATCTGAACTAGTTCATCTTCCGTGAGAGGTCGGATACCCTTACGGAGAAGCAAGTCCTCGATCTCCGGGTGCTCGTGCAAATACCCGACCTCGGAGACCATTCCTAAACCAAGGGAGACGGCTTTCAAGCCTAGTCCACGCCGGTACCGCGCAAATGCGTCCAGGAAGTTGTTGGCCGCGCAGTAGTTGCTTTCGGTCGCTGTGCCTAGTTTCCCGGATATGGAGCTGGTTAGGACGAAGAAGTCGAGTTCCTTCTCTTTGTCTAGGGCGGAGAGAGCGTTGTGGAGATTCCATGTTCCTTGGACTTTGGCTTCGGTGCCGTTGAGCCAGTATTCCCGTGGCATGTGTTTGAAGATGGCTTCGTTGAGCCCCATCGCTGCTTGGATGACACCTCCGAGGGGTGTTGGTGCGGCTGCGACCGCTCCGTGGACGTCTGTGTAGTTTGTGATGTCACCTTTGATGACGGTGCATTGTGCGCCGCGTTCCTCTAGTTCTTCAATCAGACGCTTGGCGGCTGGTTTCTGGATTCCTGACCGCCCGAGGAAGATGAATTTGCGTGCGCCTCTGCTCATCATCCATTTTGATACGCTGCGGCCTAGACCGCCGAGGCATCCAACGAGCAGGTAGCTCTTATGGGGATCTAGCTGCGTTGAGAACTTCTCATGCACGACTGGTACCATCTGGGTTTGGTCCTCGAAGGATATAACAATCTTACCCATGCGCTTTGCGTTGTTGAAGTGGTTAAAAGCCTGTACTATGTCTGAAACGTTGAATACGGACAGTGGCTCAATAGGATGGATATTCCCACTTCGCAAGAGCGAGATGACGCGAGTCACTAGACCCTTATAAACCCGGTGCTGTGCTGGAGATGTCGATTCGGCTAGCATGCTCATATCAAAGGCCGTGAAGGTTGTTCCGCGGGAGAACATTTCCATATTGAGACGGCCCTGGTCAAGAAGGTCCCGTTTACCGATTTCAACAAAGCGGCCGAAATCTGCCAGACAATCCCAGCTTTCGTGCAGGAGTTCGCCCAGTAGCGAGTTTAGGATGACGTCGACTCCGCGTCCATTTGTGATGGACTTGATGCTCGACGCAAAGCTCGAGTCGCGGGAGTTGAATATATGGTCGGGGTTGAGTCCGAAGTGCTCGATTAAATAATGTTTCTTCTCCTCGGTCCCGACGGTCGCGAAGATCTCAGCGCCTATCATTTTGGCTATTTGTATTGTGGCAATACCAACACCTCCTGCGGCGGAGTGGATGAGGATCGTTTCACCGGGTTGGAGATTGGCTCGGTGGTAAAGGGCATACATGGCCGTCGAGAAGACCATCATGACAGATGCCATGGAGCGCAGATCCTCGTCATCGCGAAGCTGAACACAGCTCCAGGCCGGAACGGTCTCGTATGTGCCGAAGTAACCAGGATACATGACAGCCACTTTGTCCCCGATATTAAGGTCGCGCACGTCAGAACCCATAGCAACAATGTGACCTGTGCATTCCAAGCTACACCGTGCATCTGTAGTCTGGACATGACCTGCCAGTGCGTTAACATCTTTGGCGTTAAGACCAACACAAGAGACCTTAACGACCACCTCATCAGCGGCCAGCGTCGAAAGGCTTGGGTAAGGCCGTTTAACAAACTGTGTCGTGCTCATCTGGCCAGGTTTTCGCACAGACAAGGCAGCATTTCCAACACTTCTGAGTGACATAGGAGATGCGAGCCCGTCTTGTCGTGTACGGAATTCTCTGTTCATGCGCTCGTCGGGAACTATGCGACTGATCAGGAGATGAGAACCATTGTCAATATACTCGCAATCATTGATCGCATTCTTCCCATGTTGAACTATCTTCGTTACGTGCCGTGAAATCCCTGCGGCATCTGTTGTTGGGTCCAACTCGAGTGAGAAGATCTTAGTCGAAGGTTGTTCAATCACCACAGCTCGAGCAAAGCCCGCGAACAGGGAAAGTGTTGGATTGAATTCCTCATGTACTCCAGACCCCGTAATCCAGACAATCCATGCTGCGTGTTCAATCATCTGTTTGAAGCCATCAAACTCTTCCTGTGGGACTGCCCCAGCAAGGACGGACCTTTCCAGCTCAGCTGTAGAGATTACCAATGAATTGGGAGGAATTGGCGAGTCTGCTAGGTCTGTTAAAGCGACTCGCTTAATAGGCACGCCTAGATCATCACTCAAATGACCAGCCAGGTGGTCATCGGCCGGATGTTTCGGTGATCGGTAGATGAACACAACGTTTTCGAAATCTGGAGTAGAGGAGCCGTTCGTTGTCGGTGCTGGGCGAAGAATTTGCACATTCTTTGCTGTTTCCGATCGTGAGCTTAGGACTGAAAATGTATCATGCTTCCGGGTGCTGTCGACATCAGGTGCAAGGAAGATAGTCTCGCCATCAGTGTGGGAGCCTAGCTTATCCACCACGGCGATATCATCCCCTAGAATTACCAAACCGAAGTGGTCACCTGATGATGCCATCCGATACTGCAATGATCGAAGTCCTAAGGGCACGATGAAGTTGCGGACCTCAGCAACTTCAAGTCCCCCATCCGAGGATAAGCGCCCAATGGAGAATGAATTGAAACGTCTGTAGATACTTGATGCGTCAAGGACCTCCAAGAATGACAGCGTAACGAGTGATAAGTCGGTCGAGAGGCATAGGATATGCGCGTCTGGGTTCTTATGCACGATCAAGTCAAGGGCTGCCAGCATGTTGGCCTTGGACCCGAAAGACCCCAAATCAGACTGAGACAGAACATGGTCAAGTGCTGATGAGAAAGTGGCACTATCGTGTACTTGAGCAATGTCGGGCTTCCAAGTCACTCGCGTTATGGGATGTCGCACCTCCATCCTTTCGGTTCCTATATACGCAGTGACGTCTACATCTTTGAAATGCGCCACCAGCTTCTGTTGACCATCGAACAAGGCGCTGTCGATTTTATTGATAAATTGGCCAGTCACCTTGGAGGTAGAGCGAATTGTCCCTTCATTAGTAGGGCTAGAGGGCAAGCTGATCCTTACACTTCCAAGCCTGGTGGGTACTTTACCAACCATCGAGTGGATAAAGCCGCCAGTGCATGCAATAAGGGCAACCTGGAAGAGGTTGTCCAACAATACAGGATGTATGAGGTACCGGGGGCGGGCCTGTGCTCCCTCAATAGCCGGGGCAAGGGTTCGTGTCCGGGCCTCTGCATACAATACGCCTTTGGGATCAGGTGTGTGGATGTCGTGCATGTGTTGGAAGGTTGGTCCAAATGCAAGACCACTATCAGCGATACTCTCATACCACAGCTTCCTGGACTGGGGAGCCAGGCGACATTCTCTGGATGGGAGCTGTGTACCGCACGCAGCTATTGGTGCCAGCCTTATCGAGCCTTTGGCCCGAACCGTGGGGCCGTCGTCGGAGATGGAGGATATCTGGAATTCCCACCAGAACTTCGAGTCTCTGATATTTGAGATTGCGAGTGGACGAAGCTCCGTATAGAGCTCGATTGATCCCTGCTCCGGCAATGGAAGAGCCTTTAACAAGTCGACATGCCGAAGAGCTACGGACTTTCCCGCACCATCCGCCCCAACAGGCAAAGCCTTTTGCATCAATGCCTCCACAGCCATGGATAGGTATCCGGTGGCTGGAAAGACAACTGTGTCGCCAAGCTTATGGTCACGTAGCCATGGAACATTTTCCATTTGCAGGAGGTTCCGCCATCCAAACGTGGTCTTGTTTCCGCCAGGCACCTCTCTTCCTAAGAGTTCGTGCCTGGGGTGTGTGGTATTGCGCCATTCGCGGCCAATCCGTGATTCATTCCACGGTGGTTTTTCATAGTGCCATGGATACGTCGGTAAGTCATAAATGAATCTAGGTGTGCCATGGGTGTATGTATGATTAAGCTTTGAGAAGTCCACTTTGAACCCCTGGACAAAGAGCTGACCAACGAAGTTAAGTAGCGATACTGAAGAATCCTGTCCTCGGTTGAGGGTGGCAAGGTAGGAAGTAGACTTTCCAAGGGTCTGCATAATGGGCATCTTTAGGGCCGCATGTGGTCCGAGCTCAACGAATGTACACTGGCCCGTCACCTCAGACAGGAATGTAAGGCCTTCGCTGAACCGGACTGGAGACTCCAGGTTTGCCCGCCAGTACGCTGCTGTGCGAACAGTCTTGCTCTGAACTTTCTGGCACATGACGGTGGAGTACATGTGGGTGTCCTGCTGTCCGAGATCAGGGGAAGCTTGCTTCTCAAAGCTCAAAGCCTTCTTCAGTAACTTCTCATACATGGTGCCAATGACAGCCATGTGGTGGGAGTGATAAGCCTTGCCATCGGTCTTCAGCTTACGAGCAAATACACCTTCAGCCTGTAGAGATGCTAAGATAGTATCAATGCATTCGCTGTCCCCACTTATTGTCACACTCTGTGGTGAATTGATGCATGCCACCTTTAGATTCGCATTGAAGCCAAACCTAGTGATCCACTCATGTGCATCATCACAGTGCAGCCCCACAGCAGCCATTGCACCTTCAGGCGCTGAGCTTGTCACGGAGTAGCCTCTGTAATACGCTATGATAATAGCCTCGCGAGCTGTTAGAAGACCTGCTGCATATCCTGCTGCAATCTCACCCGATGAGTGTCCAATGACGCCCTGTGGAAGAATAGACCAGGACCGCAAGACGTTGACTAGACCTATCTGCACAGCAGTGGTGATGGGTTGTGCGAAGGTTGCCAGATTCAATGGACAGTCCTCCGAATCATCCATCAAAACGTCACATATCTTCCACTCAGGGGCATGAGCCAAGGTGCTTAGTTCATGATCGAGGTGCCGAATAGTGTCTGTGAAGACTGGGAAATGTAAGAGCTCGCGGGCCATCCCCTTCCACTGCGCACCTTGTCCGGTGAAAACAAACGCAAACTTGTTATCTGTCAGGTTTCTGTCTGAATCGGCTAGTGTCAGATTGTCGACGTGAAAATCTTGAGCAAGGGTCGCTTGTCGGGCAATAACATAACCACGCAGACCGAGATGCGACCGCCGTTGGCCGAGAGTGTAGGCAAGATCGGCAATGGAAACAGCTGAGAAGTCCACTTTAGACAGTCTCTCAACTCGGCCCTGCAGAGATGATAGCTTGTTTGCAGATAATGGGAGCAAATATGGCATCGAAGAGGACACATTGTGTCCGTTGAACCCGTTTATGCCATTGCTGATACGGCTGTCAGACTGGCCATTCATAGTGCTTGTTAAATCACCCCTCCTTGGCATAGCCTGTCTACAAGACACTTTGTTGGTCTGACGACCGGGCTCTTCCAGAATCCCGTGAGCGTTGGCGCCGCCAAAGCCGAACGAATTGATACTGATACGGCGTGGGCTGCATTCGGATGGGAAGTCCGTCATGCGAGTGACAATCTCTACTCCCCATTCTTCTGTTTTAATCTTGGGATTAATCTGCTTTACGCTGATGGTAGCAGGAATCTGCCGCCTCTCGAGCGAGAGACTAGCTTTCATGATGCTGAGCAAACCACTCGAAGCCTCGCCGTGTCCCAGGTTCGGCTTGACACCACCGATCAGCGTCGGACGGTGGCGCTGATCTTTGCGGAATACACGAGAAAGTCCTTCAACTTCAATCGGGTCTCCGACACTTGTGCCAGTACCATGGACCTCGACGTAGGCAGTTTCTCTTGGATTCAGTCCGGCACGAGCATAGGCCTTGCGGATAACCGCCTCCTGTCCATCAACACTAGGTTGTGAGATGCCCGGTGTTCGGCCGTTGCTGTTCACTGCGGTTGAGCGGATGATGGAACGAATCGCATCCTTATCACGGATGGCATCGTCCAGTCGCTTGATATAGAGCGCACCGACGCCATCGGCTCGAGCGTACCTGGCCCCCCGTATGGTCAGTCAACCAGGCTTACCCGTTGGGTGGTACCAGACAGAGCAGAGCGAAGGAGCGTTGACTTACCCATCAGCGGAAGAATCAAACGTTTGACACTTTGAAGCCGGTGAAAGAACACCACCCAGTGAGGTCCCAACGTGCACCTCTGGAGTCTGAATAAGATTGACACCAGCCACCACGGCGGCATCACACTCGCCGTTTTCTAATGCAGAACAGGCCATATGTAATGCGTAGAAGGACGAAGAGCATGCCGTGTCTACCACGCAACTCGGCCCTTTCATGTTAAATACATGGCTGATCCTGTTTCCGAGGAGTGTTGCTCCCATACCCAGGTGAGTGAATCTGGTCATGTTCTCCACATCTTTGGTCTGCATGGCGATAAAGTCCGGCGTGAATGAAGCGACTGAAGTCTTGTCAGTGTGCGAAACAATTAACAGAAATCCAAGCGGCTGCCTGCGCACCATAACACCCCACATTCGCACCCGACACATCGTCCAGAGTAACTCCAGCGCTTTCGAAGCTCTCAAAGACAACTTCAAGCAGCTTCCGCTGCTGTGGATCCATATCCGCAGCTTCTCGGTTGTGGATGCCAAAGAACTGGTTGTCAAAGTTTCGAATGTCTTCCTGCAGGAAGCACCCGCCCAATGCTACTGTGGTGGACGGCTCATCCTTGCTCCCGTGAAAGCTGTCAACGTTAAACCGTGACTTGGGTACTTTGCCAGTTGCTGAACGTTCTTCCGCTAGAAAATCCCATAACTCGGACGGACTAGAAATGTCGCCAGGGAATCGGCAGCCTGGGGCATATTCGTCAATGGTTCGGCCATGTTGATAGTGATATTTTAACACTTACCAATGCCAACAATAGCAATGGATTTATTATTTGACGCGGCCGTCTCAGTATGGCCGTTCTCTAATGGCCTTGCTTCATTCATGGGTAACTGCATCTTCAACTGTAGTATATGGTCCTGAATTAAATGCTTTCTATATCATGTGCAAGGGCGATAGACATGGCCTTCTTATGCCTTTCCGCGAGTGCGCGCATAGCCATATTATACAGATGTATGCCGAATTCCATTTTCAAAGTGGACCGGCGCCCACGACTTGGCAAATACCCAATGGGACGAAACACAGCGCTCTAGATCAGAAGCTGAGAATTTGAGAAACGGTGAGGCAGATATGGGCGCTTACATGCGCCGAATGATCGGCAGTCTGGAGCGTTCAGCCCCCACCCCGACCCGTGCACGTGGGGGCCATAATAGTAAGGCACTCTACTCTCCCTTGCAGAACTCCGCATGCCCGCACTACACAGCCCACTCGTGCTTCGCGCAGGATAGATAAACTATACCAATAGCACTATATTTATTCACTACATTTAGGAGTGACAAATCAAATGATATCATGCAATCCCTTGCATAATTCAGGCGATTACCATCGCGTGAGTGACAATTATGAGGAATTTGGATGGCTTGTGCCATCTTAGTACAAAGATATATTTAGCTAATTATAGCGGAGTAAGGACTTGGTAGATCACCAACCTCAAGGGAGATAAGGTACGTAAATGCTTAGCTCACCCTATAGAGGTCGTATAACTACATAATACAGGCTCGTGGCGCAGGTTATAGGGCAAATTCAAGTAATGAGCAGTCTGACACCCATAAGCCCGTATCATTCCCAAAACGAAGTGGAAATAAAGTGATGTACATGGGCGGTAAAGCCGTCAAGACTTTTTTTCTTTTCTTTTTTTTTTTTTCTTCAGAAAAAGAAAAGAAAAAAGGATACCCATTTTATTGATTATGATTGTTTGCTATAGGTATGCTATGGGGCCATGTCATGTACCTACTTCAGGTGGGATCCTAGCTAGTACCCGTATCACGCCAACAGTTCCTCGATTAAAATTTTCTGAACCTCCTCCAGGTACATGTTGATATGTGTCGGTTCCTCATACCCATCGTTGAAACTGTACACAAGCCGCAGCTGGTCGTAGAACGTGTATATGAAAAACATGGACATACCGAGAACAACGTCGACACCCATTTTCACGTCCAGAACCTTGACGGTGTTGCCATACCTGTGTTGTACATACCGCTCAACGATGCCCAGGCTGCTGACCTGTGCATCGCTGGGAATGAGCCCCTGGTACTCAGGCATCTGGGAAGCTTGGCAGAGGATGCGTGTCATGTGTGTGTGCAGGGGCAGGATCTCAGGATCATCCTTCACCGTGGTCCGGTAGTATTTATCCAGTACATGGGCTGTCTCCCAGAATGGGGCAGGGAGGTCAAAGTCCAAAGGAAGAGGTGTGTAGTAGACCGAAGCCGCGTACTCGCTTGTGCTGTATGGTTTCGGCAAGTAGGGCCGCAGGTTGAACAGCCCTAAGCTGACATAGCGGGATAAAGTGCCGTTTGGATTAGCGTGTTTGATAATCGCCTGGATGTAGGCTGCATGTACGGCTGAGGTAACGCTGATGCCCTTCTCCTTGCAGACCTTGACAATTGCTTCCGTTGTCCGCGTCGGGAAAGTCACTTCTGCATTTTGGGACCGGCCGGCAGGTACGGTGCCAACTTTGGATACCGGGCCAACGCCCGGAGCTTTGGTCGCATAGCTCATGAGGAGAGCCGTGGCCTTCTCGGTTTCTTCCGCCGTCGGCTCGGAGACCTTGAGCACATCCTCAATGGAGGGGGCCAGCCGGGTATGCTCGTCACCAAATGTGACCTCCTCGGCTGGGGTTGCCAAGGCTGTCAGAAAGCGATCCCAGAGGAGTAGTGTACCGGTGCCGTCAATTGTGTAATGCTGAGCACGCAGTACAAGCTCCGATGACTTCGGAATATAATACAGTGTAACCTGCTTGATAGGCTCAACATTGCGGTATAAATCCTCCGCATCTGCAGCAGACGAGACAACAAAGGTTGAGGCGAGCCACTCCTGCAAAGCTGTCTCATCAGGAATCTCATAGACCATCGTCGTGCCATCAACTGTGGTAGCGATTTGGGGCTGCTCAGACCGTAGCTGCTTCCAGGCGCGCTTCAGTGCGGATTCAACGTCCGCCGGATTGATACCGAGATCAACTTTCAGCTTGGAGAAGATGGTGTACTGGTGGCGGCCATCGCAGTGAGCGGCTGACACCGATCCCGTATAGACAAAATATCCCTCCATTCCGGTGACAGGGCGCTCCCAGCGGCGTTCGGATACTTTTATCCAGCTCATGACTGCTCAGTAGTCCTTGTTTGTGGACCAGATAGGTTGAGGAGGGGGAGTGTCGCGATCTAAGAGATGATGAGAAATTGATGAGAATTATGGCGGGTGATCCATTTGGATTATGAGAATCTTAAATCAGCCCCGAGGATTGCTGGGCAGGGTATTTAGGCAGCCTTGGCTCTGCACCCTTGTATACCTTTTCTTTGTGTTCCTGATATTCCTCTCAAGGGGCCGTGCTGTGATCTCCGGCCATACTCGGTAGTTCATCCTGGCTATCCTTTGCCTCGAGTGGGCCTGGAAACCTCCGCACGGGCTGTGCCGTGAGTTCCTGTCCACTCCTCGGCAATCCAGTCAGCACGGGCTCGTGGCCCAATTGAGTGCGGATCGGCAAAGTCGCCTGACAACGGCGTCCCTTTAGCCGCCGACGTGATTTCACCCTGTCAGCGCTTATAAACTGGCTTGGTATTTTAAGAGATCCAAGCACTTTAGTCCTTCGGCCTGGAAAGTGGTGGGTTGAGAAGTACAAATAAAATGAGATAAATGTAATAATTGAACATGATGAATGAATAAATCAATAAAGCATACGAAATCAAAAAAAACAATGAGCTACTCAGAATCGTGATATATTACTACTATATCAACAGCATTGAGACCTGGAAGTTAATTTTGTGGTACTCCGAGAATTTAAAAATAAGATAATATCAATTTCGAGTTCGATTTTCAACCCCAAAACTAGATAATAGCGAACATTATTAAAATAGAACAAGGATCTTCCGAGCGGTGGGAATACTTGGATGCGGAATGTTAAGAATGGCGGAGTAGATGATTAACACTGCGAGGACTACCTAATGGCAGGCCGTAAGCCGACCCACTTCCTATCACAAGCTGGATTCATTCAATCAACTTAGACCATCGCCCCCACCGCAAGGGGCATAAGCAATGAAATGCTGACAGGACGACTGATTAACTTTCATTCGCTCATTACTCTCTACAACCCTGCCCCTCCCTCCCTCGTCAGAATCAATGGAGGGGCCAGACGAGGCGCAATTTATCCCGATGGGGGCTGATTCTGCAGGTTAAGCAAGGACAAGCATGCATGACGACTCACTACTCCGTACATGCCAGTGCAAGCTGACCAGACTATTTTCAAATCCGTAAGATCCCTTTGCTGTTCATTTTTGTCCACGTACATTTTGCTTCCACGTCGCTTCTCTTCCCACAACCCCGGACAAACACGAGTAACCAATATGGCTCTAGACGTACCAGATGGCACGCCAGACCGCGGGAAAGGCGTCGTGATATTGAGCATCATACTCATGATCCTGGTAATCTTGGCCACTATCACCCGGATTATGAGCAAGGTTATCGCGCACCAAAACTGGTGGTGGGATGACCTGTTCGCAATCCTGTCCGTGGTAAGTCCTTTCTCCCGCATAGATACATATCAAACTCCGAATAAACACCAGGAGAGCTAACCACCTCGCCCCAGATCTGTGAGCTGGTTGTGCTATCCCTGGTCCTAGTATGGCGAAACATAGGCCTAGGCTACCACATGTCAGTCGTGGCGTCCATCAATCCGCAATACCTGATCACCGGATCCAAATATCTCTTCATCGCAATCTTCTTCTTCGACGCCTCAGTCTGCCTCCCCAAGATCTCCGCGGTTCTCTTCTACGCGCGTGTCTTTCGCTCCAACAACCGCGCATTTCGCATAAACCTCTGGATCATCGGCGCCCTCGTCGCCGGCTGGCTCATCTCCGCCGAGATCTCAACCATCTTCCAATGCAACCCCATTGCCAAGGCCTGGAACACCACCTTACCAGGAACCTGCATTAAACAATATGACTGGTATCTCTCGACCGCGATTCTCTCCACCGTAATCGACTTCTACATCCTACTCCTCCCGATCCCGATGATCTGGTCCCTCAAAATGAGCCTCCGCCGCCGCATCTACCTCCTCATTTGCTTCTTCATGACTTATTCCGTCATCGTCGTGTCCCTGGGCCGTTTGGTCGCCGTCGTCAATCTCATTCCCGTCATGCCGACCGACTTAACGTGGGAGTTCCCGCTGTACCTATACTGGTCTGTCCTTGAGGGCTCGGTTTCCATTGTCTCGATTAGTGTCCCAAGTGGTATCGCCCTGGTCAAGGCCATTATCCGACCGGAGGGGAGTGCTTGGGGATCCAGCAATGGGAGTAGTGGGAAGCGCGGAAGCTATGGAAACACCACTATTATTCAACATGTTCGGGAACGGCCCATGCGCAGCTACAGCGATAGGGATAGCGATGACCATCTCGTCTCCGATGTCGAAACAGCCAGAACAGCAAACTCGGATGAAAGTGATGCAAGTATCCCGCTGGGAGGAATCAAGATCCGAACGGATATCCGAGTTATGAATCGCGAAAAATAGTACCAAAAAAAAGAGGGATAAATTGAGAGAATGGAGAAGGTGAAACAAGAACAAAAATAAATGAAAAATGTAAAAAGAGCGCTTGATGACTATATACCAAGGTACGGTTGGGCGGACATGTGGCTTCTGCTGATATACGACGTTTTGACTCTTAGCTATGTATATATCCCCTTTGTGCAATGTCTGTTCAATGATATCCATTTTATATATATGCATCTGTACTTGAATTCTTTCATTTGTTGACGGGTTCATACCATTGCCAGCTGGGGACCGGAACCGCAACAGTGCACAGACCCGTGACCCTTCCGGAGTTCCTCCCACGGGGTATCATCTGTCGGCAGGTGCGCCTGGGCTGCTGAAAGAATGGTTCCTATGTAAACCTAGAAGGTATATTAGATTTGAGTCAGATTACCGTCTATGTACCCAGACAGCCATACTCCACGTTCAGGTAGGTGGTAATGCGTGTCCCGTTATATATAATAAGACACTGGCCAATTGTTTCCCAAACTTGTGGAGTCTTAGTTCGTACCAGAGACTTGAACGAGGAAAAGAGGTACACAGAAATCATTTCAAATTCAAGGACATGACTCCTTCCATTCTGAACGAAGGCACAACCGCAATAATAATAGTAATGAAAAACTGGGTGTCAATCTGTGTGATGGAAAGACGACATCTTCCGCGGCGTCCTAAGCCCAATTAGAGTAGTTATCTACACTTCCAGTTGAGTCAACAATAAAGAAGCAGCTTATTAGTAAGTTAATTGATTTGACATAGAGCATTCTTAGGTACACCCTGCTCGGCCATGAAACCCTCCACAAAATACCTTATAAAGTTTAGAGGCAGTTGTCGTAAGGACTCCATATACAATAGAACCTCATGCCCTACATTTGTACAGGACTGGAGCAGGCAGCATAGCTCCTTCCCTCGGGCTGTGCCAACGACAGACTGCGATGAATGAATGATATAAATAGGGTGCATGCAAGGGTGCATGCATGGCCGCCATCACGTGCTGCAACCCGTCACAGCCCGACCATGGATCTTGTCCGAACAGCGATCACCAGTTCGTTGGATCTTGTCTACAACGCCTCAAACGTTCGTCCAGTTTGACAGTTAGTCCGCTAACTATGGAAACCGATCCACTTTTACCCCCCTATTCCTCCAGTCCGGGGTACGAACGAGAGCGGCGTCCCTACCGACACAGGCAAGGTAGAGGAATCAACACAACCCCGCCAATCCCTCCGATTCAATTTCTCAGTGCCCTGTTCTTTGCCGGGGCCGTGATAGCTTCAACATACTGGGCCTACAAGAGCTACACAGCGCCGGAACGGGTACTCTACAAGTCCATCTCACTGTTTTGAGCCGTCTAACTGTATTCTAGACCCCACTGGAGCCAGCCCCTTTGCTTCCTTACTTTGCGTCGTTATCCCTCATCCTCTCTTTCTGTTCGTGGATCGGCTACCTAGTTTCCATCCTCTATGATCGCGATGAGATTTCTCTGTTCCAGCGGAAACTTGTCATATGGATATCAGTTACTGGAAAGGTAGTGTTGGGGTTCGCACACGCAGTCATTTGGTTCGAATACAAACAATTCTTTCCCGGCACAAAACAACCCAACTGGATTATTATGTTTCTTGCGATGCAAGCATGGTGGGACTTTCTGCTATTGATCGGGTATTCTATGCTGCGAATGATATAGGCGAAGGCTAGGCTAGACTTGTTCAGGGAGCATGGTATGAGTGGAAGGAGTGGTCTTGTTCTATCCTTGTCGTGGCTTAGTACACTGTTCTTTTGGTCAAAGATAACGATAACTATATCTATCTGAAGGATCCATGGACGCTCTAATCTATTCCACTAAACCGTCTTCGGCTAGCCGAGAGTGGAGCCACGGCCCCGCTGGAAGCGACCTTCGTGGCTTCCTCAGGCCGCCGAGGGAGATGGAAGCTTAGCATTCTTGACACTGTGTGCAATGGTCTATCGACCTCGTATCAGCAAAGGGTGTGGCAATTGTCGCACCCGCCGAATCAAAGTACCCGCTTGCCGTCTCCCCTTATATTGAAGACCTTGCTAATCGTTGGTCGACAGTGTGATCGAGCAGAACCGACTTGTTCGCAATGTGTGCGAGCATCCTTCTCTTGCCCAGGCTACCGTGATCCGCAACAAGTGTATTATCGCAATGAGAACGAGAAAGTTAGATCTCGGGTTCGATCTGCTCAATACAGGACTGAGCGACAAGTCAGTTCAGCAAAAGAAATCGCTCCACAAAGCCGCCGCGCCTTCAAAGCCGCCGTTGTTGCTCAATCTCTACAGTCTCTCCCTGCGTCCCTACCTTCCTCCACCTCCGCCGAATCAGTCGGATTTTTCTTTCGATACTATGTGCTTGACGATGTACACAATATACCTATCTATTTGAATGCCTCCCAGATGGAAGTGCTCGCGGCAACCAACCCATTAGTAATGCAGAGTCTAGTCGCAGTAGGCTTAGCAGGGCTATCGAACATCAAAAAGTCCACTGAATTGATGACTAAAGCGACTGGGGAATATACACAAGCGTTGCATCTGATCAACTGCACTTTGAAAGACGAAACTCAATGTAAGAGCGACGCTACACTAGCGGCGACGATGCTTCTTGGCATGTTTGAGGTAGGTTAGGTTACCTTATTCAGAGTAAACCTATTGATTCCAGTAGGTCTTGACTTGCAACACTCCATCCTCTTTACAGTCATGGGCACAGCATGTTCGCGGTGCTGCAGCCCTCATAGAAATGCGAGGCGCTGAGCAAATCAAATGGATCGTCGGCATGAGGATGTTCACCCACCTGCGAGTCCAGATCGTAAGCACTAATATAACTGTCTTGAAAGCCTTTATCACAACTGATACCCCAGTTAGATAGCCAGCTGCTTGCACTGGCGCCTTTCTGTTCCGGCATCGATCGTGCACTGGTCCCTCCAGGCTATGGCCGAGAGATCAACGGCCGATGCGAAAGCCGATGAGCTGGTTGATCTGGTTGCCCACGTTGCCCGACTACTATCCCAAGCAAGGATGAATTTGGCATCTGATACAGTATCCTCGGCGGCAACCATTGATAGATATCTGCTTCGGTGGAAACACAGCCTTCCACCTCGGTGGATTTACCAGACCATACGAGGGCCTGTGAGCAACCGGAGCCCTCCCCACCTGAGATTCTACTACACCCAGGTATATCATGTATACCCTGATCTTTGGGCATGCAATATCTGGAACTTTTATCGGAGTGCTCGGATACTACTCAACCAATTAATTCTCAACACCGCAGAGATAAGCTACCAAGCCGAACATGTCCAGATTAGAGAGACTGTGGCCCAGTTAGCTACCGAGATTGCAGAAAGCGTTCCTTTCGCACTTAGACTTGTAGACAACAGAGCCACAGAGGTTCCATCGCTTGACCACTGTCTAGGGGGATTTACGATTCTTTGGCCCCTATACGTAGCGGCCAATACAAGCCCATTAGGCTCTACCTTGCGGGAATGGGTGGTTGAACGACTGGAGACGATTGGGAATGACATGGGTATAGGGCAGGCACAATTCATGGCGAGAACTATACGAAACACGTCTGCCTCTGTTCCTTGACCACGACAATTCCTCTTCTCTCATTTTCTGTGGACCTACTAAGACAGTGGACTTAATATACTTCTTCTAGGGAGACCTTCGTCCTATGGCATATGTCGCACCAGCTATCTGGGTCAGTATTGTATAACATTCGACTATGTACAATATTTCACCCTTTCTACCACACAACTTTCTATGGGCCCGAACATGCAATAACATTATACATTCTCAAGAAGACTACATTTACAAAAGGCTTGCTGGGGGCATGGATGCCCCAACCAATCTCATCAACTTGAAGAGCAGGCTCACATCGCCCTCTGAGCTGTTTTCTGGGATCCCTCCACCCCCATTCAGTATCTCCACCAATTCCTTTTTGGTGAGCGTTAGACGCAAACCAGACGTGTCAATCGACCTGTCGTGATCTGTTTTGATGCGATATGTCAAGGCTCCATTGCTCAGAATCAACCGCCAACTTTGCCTTTGTTCTTGCAGATCCAGGTCTATCGTAAACGATTCTGTTGCGGCTTTGGGTCCATCCAATTGGACTGACAGAAGAGTAAGCAGTTGTTCCATCGATAGCGCAACCCTGTATTCGCGCTTCGGGGGTTCTGGACGATCTGGCGGGGGAGGAGAGTGCATATCTTGGGCACCGGAAAGGTAGAAGTTGCGCCATGTCGCATTCTCACAGCCATATGCCAGTTTCGTGTACACAGATGCCAGCGCAAGCCTTGACTCCTTGTGTTCAGGGTGAGCGGCTATGACATGGCCCAATAGTGTCACCGCAAAGCGTGAATCGCCTTCGCTGGCATACTTTCTTGCCTTTCGAACAACCTCATCTACACCTCCCATACAGTCAATGTACCTCTGACCAGCTTCAGCCGCTGGGTACTCCCATAAGTGTGCTGGATTCCCATCAAACCAACCCAAATAGCGTTGGTAGATTCCCTTGACATTATGACTGACAGAACCATAGAAACCCTGCGCATGCCACGCCATTTGCAGTGCTGGTGGGAGGGTGAATCTCTCTGCAATCTCGATGCCCGTCAGGCCGAGATTCATCATCCGGACAGTTTGGTCATGGAGATAGGTGTAGAGGTCTCGTTGCTCCGATATGAACTTGACGATTTCATCCTGGCCCCAGGTCGGCCAGTTGTGGCCAGCAAAGAGCACATTGGATTTCTGCCCATAGAGCACTGCTGTTTCGTCAAGATAGCGTGCCCAGGCCTTCGCGTCACGAACCAAAGCCCCGCGAAGGGTGATTATATTGTGAAGGCAATGAGTTGCGCATTCAGCAATGCAAAGTGCCTTGTGCTCGGGAAAGTAGAAGTTCATCTCCGCCGGTGCCTCGGTTTCAGGGACCATTTGGAACTCAATACGAACGCCATCCACCGTCCGTTCCTCGCCTGTGTGGCAGATAGAGACATTTGGAGGAATCAATGACATTGTTCCACTAGACGGCATCATTCCAAGGCCACAGCCAATGTGACCATCTGGCCCTTTTGGTAATCGCATGCCGTACATATACCCTGCACGCCGGCGCATGGCATCGCCGACGTAGATGTTCTCGCTAGTCGCTTCGGCCATGAAACCCTCCGGGGCGATGATAGGTATCGATGTACTTGTGCCTGGTTGGAGCACGCCCTGAGCTCCACCGAAATGATCTACATGTGAGTGTGAATAGATCAAACCGGTTACTGGCCGGTCCCCGCGGTGTTCACGGTAAAGGGCTAGTGCCGCCGCTGCACATTCGACCGATGTCAACGGGTCAATCACAATAACACCTTTGTGTCCCTCAACGACGGTCATGTTCGAGAGATCGAAGCCTCGAATTTGGTAAATTCCGTCAGTTACTTGGAAAAGGCCCTGGATGGAGTTCAATTGGCCTTGTCGCCACAGTTTTGGCTCGGCGGTGGCAGGGCATTCTGCGTCTTGGAGAAAACCGTACTCGTCGTTGTTCCACACTACGCGGCCACTCGAGTTTCGGATGATACATGGTTTTAATGCATGGATAAACCCTCGGGTAGCGTTATCAAAATCGGTTCGGTCATTGAAGGAGGGCGAGAAGGTCATGATTTAGGATATGTATTACACGTGGAATCCGTCGTTTGATCGGTTGGTATCGGTGCTATACTCTTTCACGAATCGGCGGGAGGAAGTGTTTATATATTATGCTCTGGCGAGTAAAATAATAAATAATCAAGTAAATAAAAAAAAGTAAAAGACAAAAATGAGAGGAAAGAAAATGAATCACTCGCAAGCCTCGGTTCGGCCAGTACCGCCCATAAAGTTTCAATGAAGGCTTAACTAGCCAGAAGGATGCTTAGATAACCTCACGATTCACTTGCCGAATATGGCTAAGTGCAGGCAGAGCTTAACGAAAGCCGATACCCACTTTCCCCGCCCCTAAATTTATAATTTCGCGGGGACCAATAGTAGCTCATAGAATCCTCGAGAAGGCTATCAATGTGCAACTTCGCCCTAGAATGATGTGATCAACGATGCCATGGAAGTATAAACATTGAACCGAGGTGAGAGGAAAGGATTGTTATAAGAAGGTTCTGGGGGCTGCACCTCGAGATGTCGAAGGTCGCGTCAATTCCCGCTGGAACGGCGACAAACCAAACACCATGTCGGACGCTGAAACATATCTGGACGAGAAAATAAACTCGAGTGGGTCTGTATCAGGCTTAGAAAATGTGGAGGGTGATTTGGATAGGGACGAGGTCTACTCGCCTCGAGAACAGAGAAAGATCCTACACAAGATCGATCGAAGGCTAGTCACAGGCTTAGGGCTTCTCATGTGTGTCAGTTTGGTGGATCGGACCAACCTGGGGAATGCTATGATCGCTGGGTAAGTCGTCCTCCTCGACATTCTGGATGGATATCATGCTGATGAAGCCAAAGCATGGAGGAGGAGCTTCGTCTGTACATTGGCTCTCGTTACGTGAGCCTCAGACTATTCTCTCTACCCAATACAGGTGCTAATTGTTCAATAGTCCATCACGCTTCTCACCTTTTTCATTCCTTATGTCCTCTTTCAATTTCCCTTGATCACGGTAATTCGCAAAATTGGGCCAAAGATCTTCCTTGCTGGAATTACATTTTCCTGGGGAATAGTTATGATGGTATAAGGTCCTGCCTTTGTGTCCGAAGGCTTGGCTAACCATGGGTAGGGATTTGGATTTATACATAACTGGACGGTGCTCGTTGGGCTTCGGATAGTCTTGGGGTTCCTTGAAGCTGGACTCTTTCCCGGCTCTGTGTATCTCCTTTCCATGTGGTATACTCGATGTGAGTGTTCGGCCCTCTTGCGAATAGTCGTGGCTAACCTGTTCAGACGACTTACACAAGAGATACTCATCCTTCTACTTGATTAGCGTCATCGGGGGGGCTTTCTCCGGAATCCTCTCGTATGGTTTCGTACACATGAATGGCCTGGGGAATTTGAGCGCATGGAGATGGATCTTTGTTATGGAAGGCATCCTCACCTGTCTTGTCGCAGTGGTTGGCTTCTTTTTGATTGTCAACTTCCCCAACGAGAACAACCTCTCTTGGAAGTTTCTTTCGAAGGAGGAAACCGCATTCGTTGTCCGACGACTGAACAGAGATAGACGGGACTCCTCTGAAGCGGCGTTTAATTTAAAGGAATTCCTGAGGCCCGCTCTAGACCCCAAAATATGGGGCTTTGCCCTTATCTTCTTGTGAGTTCATAAACCATTGTACCAGTTTCAAAGACACTAACCATCAATAGTTCTGCAACAGTTGTATCCTACGCAATTACGTTCTTCCTTCCGCTCATCCTCAGAAGTGAGCTCAAATTCCCCCAGGCAGCCTCACAAGTCCTCACAACACCACCCTACTTCTTCGCTGGAATCTTCATGTATGTTCAAGGCTGGATTGGTGACAAGTACCACATTCGGGCTCCCTTGATCATCTACAACTGCGTTCAATGCATCGTGGGTTTAGCCATTCTCGGCTGGGTCCAAATTCCCGGCGTGCAATACTTCGGGATCTTCCTCGTCACGTCAGCATCCAATGCTACAATCCCAGCCGCCCTGACATACCAGGCCAACAATATCCGCGGGCAGTGGAAACGCGCCTTTTGCAGTGCGAGTATCGTCAGCTTTGGCGGCACTGGTGGTGTAGCTGGGTCCTTGGTGTTCCGGTCGCAGGATTCTCCCCGCTACCTACCGGGTCTTTATGCCTGTGTTGCGTGAGTGGTCTCTTCCCTCTTTTTTACTTATTTACTGACAGTTGGACAAGGTGCAATCTCTTGTCCATAGTGGTAGTATGTATACTCAGCCTTTATTTTTATATCTCGAATAGACGAGCAGCAAGGGGGAAGCTTGTCATTGAAGGACTTCCCGAGTTCAGATATACACTTTGAGTTGACATGGAATTATCTTACCTTGGCCTGATGAAGAATGAAATATGATATGAATTTTAGGCAGCTGTTCAGAATTCAGGGAAACCTTTAAAAGTATTGAGTTTATAATTAAATTAGTGGTATCACGCTGTAATATTGTATCTCGACGCTATCCAAGAATGCTGCGTAGAGCAATATTCGTACTGGCTGACGTTATAATATTGCAAGTGATTGATGGCCTCCGACGTTTGAATAGACCAGCTAAATAACAATCCCATTGCGCCATCAGTTAACTGGTTGAATTATTAGCTTTAGAAATATGGGCCTGACACAGGGAGCTATTCGCTCACTAGGTATTTAGATATCGGATCTCAGAGTAACCCTATTTTTCTTAGAACACACGCGCCAAATTATGTTTTGACATACTCTGCTCGACAAAAGAAAAAAATAAAAATAAAACAGAATCGATAATAAAGAAGCACAGTAAATCTCATTTACTCATGAATTAATCTACTGTTCGAACCGCGCTATATTAGTATCTTCATTCTAAGTGGGCCTCCATAACATACGTGATTTTAGCTTGTTCTCTCGTCATAAGAAAACCACGAACTCAATCAATTTAATCTACAAAACATATTTCGATAATGCTCGCTTATTTCATGCCGACCTATCAGTCTTCCTCCTGCTCTTCGATTAATGGCTAGGGATTTGCTAGATATATCATGTCATACATCCATATCTACCTTTTTTGTCTTTTGTTCTTTTGTTCTTTTCTGTTTTTTTTTTTTTTTTTTTTTTTTTTTTTTTTTTTTTTTTTTTTTTTTTTTTATTTTTACAGAGCTTTTCTACATACCACAATGACACCCCCAAATCTACGCTTCTCTAGCTCATATCGCAAGGAATCTCATACATCTAAGCCTTCACCATCCAAACCCATCCTGTCTTCGCCACCCTCGCAAGAACCATAAACACAGCCCCAACTCCCAAAAACGTCCCCGAAGCCATCTGAGCATACAAAAAACCCCCATCATGCCGCGCCCCAATCAACACCCCAGACAATGGCAACCCAACCAAACAAGCAACACCCACAATAGCAAACACCGTCCCCATTCTTGTTCCAATACGACCCTGATCATGAGTGAGATGAGTAACCACAGCTGGGAACAACGATTGCACGCCCGCTGCGAAGAAGCCGTATACTACTGTAAAAGCGTAGAGACTTCCTAGGGAGTGCACGGTTGCCCAGGAGTACATTAGAATTGCAGTCGAGAGGTTAATGGGTATGATTGTGTTGAGGGGGCCGAGGTATCTGTCGGCCAGAAAGCTTGGGAGGAGTCGGCCGAGTATACCGACGCCATTGAGGATCATTAACAGGGTCATTGAGACCGAGCTGGATGTGTGAAGGATGTGGTGTGCAAAGGAGCTTAGGTAGAAGAACGTGAAGTAGAGCCCCAGGAAATTAAGGAACATGGCTATGTTGAATAGTGTGTATGGGGGCTCTTTGAACGCCTGTAACTCTAATATGGGACCCGTGTTTCGGGGTGAGAGGCGCGGTTTCAAGAACAGTATGCATGGGATGTGTGTTATGGTGGAGATGAAACCGAGGATGCGGATAGTCCATGGAAATCCTAGTGTTGAGAGAGTCGAATTGGCGATTGCTGGGAAGATGATTCCACCAGTGCCTGAGCCGCTGACGGCGATGCCGATGGCTAAACTGCGGTGGCGGAAGAAGTAGGGCGATATCACTGTCAGAGCTGGACAGAAGAGGAGGCCGTTGCCTATGCCAATGCAGACCCCTTGGGTTATGAATATTTGGTAGTATTTCGTGCATGTGGATGTTAGGAAGATGCCGAGTAGCTGGAATACGACCCCAAAAGTAAATATGGCTCTGAAGTATCCAGCATCAGTGAGACGGCCAGAGAAGACACCGCCGAAGAACAGTAAGAATATCTGTATGCTTCCGATCCACGATAGGTCTGATTCTGAGTGGCCTAAGAAAGTTTTGTAGTAGGTTTGGAAGATTCCAAAGCTGTTTATGTATCCCCAGGTATTGAGGATAACAAAATGGCAGAGAGCAACTTGAAGCCAAGCTTTGAATCCCCCATCGGGAGGTCCTGTTCCTGGGGTATTTGGCGAAGGTTCGTCGGATGTATCACTGTGCATGTCAGAAGGCCGCTTCATTGCATAGGGAAGAATGGGACTTCCTTGAAGCACATACATTTGATCTTGGGATTTGCGTATATGTACTCTGTCAGTAACCCGATAGTGTAACTAGTGTTAGCGTAACAAGCTCCTTTACACTGTATTTCGTCAAGACTAACTTGGGAGCAGCTATACCAGGAATAGTAGGAAAGTAATTGTGTCCGTGATTATTGCCATCCGATCGGATACTTCTGTGTCAGCCGGAGACTTTTTAGGGTGCGGGTGGAGACGGAGATAGTCTCCGCGACTCTGCTGAATCAACATTGCATATATAGGCCAGCCTTGGAAGGGAGGAGAACAAAGGTGTCTTTTAGATTTCATAAACACTGATACATCTTGGACTTAAGATCTCCTCATTCAATAACCGCAGAGGACCTCACACCATGGTATCATCCTGGTCAGAAAAAACTCAGAAAAAGAGGGAAGCACGCCACGAGGCAATCCCAACGACGTGGAGGATCCCGGCAGAGGTTTTAGCGGTGCTAAAAACCCCAATCGAAGGTCACAAAAACAATATTATTGAATTGGATTTGGTCCGGAAATCTGGAGTCTTGACAGGCCATGAGCTTGACATTATCGAGAAATACACTGTCGAGCAGCTCCTCTGCGCTTTGGCCTCGGGCGCTTTGACAGCAGTCGAAGTGACAGTGGCATATTCAAAGCGTGCGGCTGTTGCGCAACAGCTGGTATGGCTGCTTCTCCTTCCTTGAGATGGCTTGCAGAAAGAGTTGGGGATGTGAACTGACACAGCACCCTTGTAGGTGAATTGTCTCACCGAGACCTATTTTGAACAGGCTCTAGAGAGAGCCAAATATCTCGATGGATTGAGAGCCCAAGGCCAGCTTGCAGGACCTTTCCATGGACTACCAATCAGTCTGAAGGATTCGTTTCAAGTCGCTGGTTCGCAAGCAACGCTTGGGGTTGTATCGTATCTTGATCATATGTCTGAGCGTAACTCGCCTCTTGTGGATGTCTTGTTGAGCCTAGGGGCTGTTGTATATGTCAAGACAAATGTCCCCCAGACCCTTGCGGTAATGATCTCTTCGGTTCCCGTTAAACACCGTGCTAACAGCTACTTTTATGAGTAGACTGTTGACACTGACAACAACATATTCGGACGGACAGTGAACCCCTGGAATACGATGCTCGGAGCGGGAGGCTCCAGTGGTGGAGAGGGAGCCTTGGTCGCTCTTCGCGGCTCTCCTCTTGGTGTAGGAACGGATGTTGGAGGTAGATATGGGTCCGCCCTCAAACTATCTTTGATTAACATGTTCTTCAACAGGTTCAATCCGCATACCCTCTCTATGCTGTGGAACCTACAGCTTCAAGCCCACTGCGTCCCGGGTCCCGTACGGGGGACAGAAAAATTGCACTGAGCCTGGAATGGATTTCATGCTTCCGTCTGCTGGGCCGCTATCGCACGACATAAACAGTCTTGATATCTTCATGAGGCTAGTCATCAACGCCGAGCCCGCGCGATTTGACTCCAGTGTAATCGATGTGCCATGGCGTGATTTACCCGATCCACCCGAGACTCAGTTACGAATTGGTCTGCTCCCCGAAGACCCCCGTTTCCCTCTTCATCCCACAGTGAAGCACACGATGAACGAAGCTGTCCACAAATTGCGAGCCCAAGGTCACACAACTATCCCTCTCGATCTGCAAAAGTGCCACATCGCAGACGCCACCGAGACAGCATGGAAATTCTTCATGATCGACGATGCAGCTTATAAGCATGTAGAAGCTGGTGAAGAGCCACTGGTCCCCTCCGTTGTATGCACCCATGAGATGGCGAGAAACCTCGCATATGAGTTTATACCGGATGTGAATAACCACGATCGATTGTCTCGGTTAGCTGTGTTTCGGACGATGAGAGCCCTGATCATTGATGACTGGAGGAAGATATGGATCGATCAGAAGCTTGACTTGGTGTTGGCTCCATCAGCACAAAGTACAGCGGTCAAACATGACAAGTTTGGTTTGCCGGCTTACACCACGTTGACTAATGTTTTGGATGTGCGTAGCAAGATCTAAGATACGAAATTGGTATGGGCGTTGGCTAATTGTGAGTTGATTAGTATCCTTCCTGTGTCATTCCGTTTCGGCGTGCGGTGACGAAAGCGTGTCCGGATGGCATTGAGATACGGCCTGGACAGACTGTTCCAAAGTGTAAGTTGATTCCCTGTCTCCGTGAATCATGAGAGATCCTTGCTCATTTTAAGATTAGACGAGCCGGATGATGTCGAGGGTGCTCCGACATCGGTCCAGGTTTTCACTAGGAGTATGCGGGATGAAGAATGTCTTCACTTTGCTCAGATTGTCGACGGATGCTTGAGAGGAAGCCCTTGAGTTAGGGCTAGTGACTTAGATAGACTATCTTCACCTAGGCTATTACATATTGTGACTTGCCGTTGATGAACCCGTCCCCTCAACATTCCAATTATGCTAGAGCCGAGCCCCATGTCAAAAAAGAAAAAGGAAATTGATATAGAAAAAAGGTGTGGTGTATAACAATGTATGATCTCTCTTGAGACCTGCGAAGGACCGTGATACACCAGGCCCTACAACTCCAAGGGCTGGATAATCCTCCTAGCATCCTCTAGGACAAGAAGGCAAGTTGGCTTTCGATCCGTCGCATGACACACCGAACGGTAGATATGAGGACAATCGGGCGCGGGAGGTATCCGGTGCCAGGCCTTCTGCCGCTCCTCCAAACTGTCAATGAGTGACATGAAGCATTTCTCTTTGTCATCACCAATTCCAAATATCTCCGCTTTCACAGCATTCCGCATCAGGCTTCTCCACTCTGACGGACTCACTTCAACGGACAAAGGCATAGGGGCATGTGCCGGGTTAGTGTGACCCGTGTATGTTGGATGATCACTCGTGGTAGAAAGTCTTAATCGCATTTTCTCCTGGGAATATTCAGCCCGTCTCTCATCCGCATCGATTCCCTCCATGATCTTGTTATAGCACTCCGCAATGCACACACAGAGTATACCCAGCACAAGGGCATTTTGCATGACACATAAATAGCGAAGGGGGCACTGTCTGCAATTGAGGACCCCGGTCGCGGCGCTTATTGAGTCTCGCAGAAGTGTTAGATCGTCCGGCACCGTAAATCGATCCTTTACTCGAAGTTGTGCAAGAAGAAGGTATAGTACTGACAGACAGGCACAAGGGTCGGTGCCTGGTTGGTTTACTATAGGCGATATGTTGGCGGTGTATGTTTCAGGATGCTGCAAACACGTATGGGCACTAGACAGGATTCGTAAGACTTCAATACCATAAGGAAAGGTGAATGATTAGTGGAGTTACCGATCACTATTGTCAGGATTCACGAGATACGGGGATACCGCAGCAGCCCTTTCCATCCGGCGAACTGGTCTTGGTGCCACAAAGCTGTTTTGCTCCGCAGAGCCTATCTCCAATGGCTCGACAGGGGCACTGTCGCCATCAGTACCCAGAGACAACCCACTGTGGGGACGTGTCGTAGGAGTCAACAACTGTTCCCGTCGACGCGATCGAGCCGACTTGGCAGTAGTCCGCCGTTTGGGTCGGCCCATCGGCATCCGCATAGTGTAGACACATTCTCTATTACTAGAGAGGCATCTTGAACACGCGGGATGTTCTCCTGGGCATCGGACCTTTTTCGCTCCTAAGAGAGTGAGTGGCGTGATAACAAAGGTGGGTAGGAAGCTCATACTGCAAGATTCGCAAGAAACACGGGATGGTCCGTTGCCGGACCGCAGTGGAGGGGCGTGGCTGTTCATCGCACGTACTCTATTGATGGGTGAAGACGAAATGTCTCCGAAGCGGTCGGTCGAGGAGATGCGGAAGGTTTTTAAGTGGCGAGAGCAAGTCTCCGCCTCGAATTTAAGCTCGGTATGGTGGGGCGGTATGCAAACAGTATACTTGGAGGATCACTAAAGGTACTCAAGGTGTTCCACATAGTACAACTCGTTTCAGAACTTTGATATCTCGACTGCCAAATGTAGCTATTGCGGAATATATTCTTCCACCTTGTTTACACATATTAGGCAGAGAGATTATGCAGTAAATAGCTTCCATCTTTACAAGACTCTTTCTTCCATCAGTTTAACTCGTTCTTATATCTATAAGTCGGAGATTAGGGGGATTAGTTACAATCTACCAGTGGCGTAATGTTATACAGTCAAAAAAGCCAGTACATCAAGATGAGCATTCAGGCATGATATGAAAGGCTGCTGGCTCCTCTGGAGTAATACCGTCTGCAAGAGCACCTCTCCGAGCTCTCATTCTAAGCAACAATGTTCTCACCCGGTCATCCCCAATCGCAACCGCAAGATCCAACGGTGTCACCCCAAAAGACCCGCAAAGGTTCAGATCAGCTCCATACTGCTCCAGCAATTGAATCACTGCCACATGGCCGCCTTGAACTGCATGATGGACTGCGGACCAGGCACTATAAGTTAGGTGATTTGGATCACAGCCGGATAAAAGAACCACCAATGCCATATTATAATTGCCCCAGTACGCGGCATGGTGCAACGGGGTAAGGCCATTGGCATCAGTCCAATTGATAATATCCTGCGATCCCGAATCAATGATGAGCTTCGCAATGGTGCCTGTTCGTTCCAAGGCAGACCAATGTAGAGGCGTTAGACCACCACTATCTTGGAGCTTTGCCTCAGCACCGCTGGTGAGCAGGAGTTGTACCATCTGCACATTTTCTTGTATTGCAGCTATGTGTAATACGGAGTGGCCGTCTTGATCCGGGATCGAAAGGCTGGCACCACTTTCAATGAGCACTCGAGCCAACTTTGTACGACCGGAATGAACAGCTATATGCAAGGGTGTTCTGCCATAGTTGTCCTGTTTGTTGATATCAATACCGATGTCGATGAGCAACTCGGCCGTGGTGATTTGGTCTTTTTGCACAGCGAGATGCAGAGGATTCTCGCCGTTGTAATTTGGAATTCCAATTCGAGTCAGACCTTGTAGAACAACTTCAAGGCACTCTGTATAACCTTCCAGAGCAAGAAAATGGATCAAGCTGTTTCCCTCTAGGTCTGTTGAATAGATGTCGTTTGGGGTACAGAGAGAAGTGGCCATATTAAGTACGGAAAGAAAATGTGACTTGCTGTGTGGATCAAGAAGTGGGAGGATAAGAGACAGGATCTCAGATGGTAATTGTAAAATATAGGGTACCATGGTTATCAACACAAATATTCTTATTGCACTTGACACTCACTGGTCACGCCTGTAAATCATTCAATATGTTGTTAGGAATAGTGTGTCCAAAGCGACCTAGCAGCCATATGGTTGTTTTGGTCGACTGGTAGAGACATTTGTCATCTCCATTGGGCCATGTACTGGGGAAGTTCGTTGCAATCGTTAGTCGGACACTTTCGCAAATGTTTCCGGACCCACGATAAGTCTGATCTTCGGTCCAGTCAATCTAGGTGCATCGATCATAGCTCCTCAATATGTCTCCGAAAGGCCCCTCGGACACTTTTTCCACTCTCCCATCTATACAACACATCCATCTTAATGAGCATATTATTACTAAGAATGGATTAAAATAGGCTAGAACATAGGTTGTTAATGTTACTTTAGTAATTCGTGGTATATATTAACTATAGCAGTGTCCATTGAACTGCTCTCTTAACAAGTCTCACAGATTTCTAAAGTCCACATCTTACTCCATAGTTACTACATTCAACAGACCAGATTCCCTATTCCATACCCCAAGTTCAAAGACCAAGCAATGGCCACCTCAACAAGCTACGACGTCCTCGTCATCGGCGCTGGTCCTGCCGGGCTAGCAGCAGCTACAGCCCTAGGAAGGGCATGTAGGAAAGTCGCCGTCTTCGACTCCCAAGAATACCGTAACGAGGGAGTCGGAGAAATGCACAACGTTGTGCTCCACGATGGCCAGAAACCAGAGCTATACCGTGCGGCCGCAATCAAAGACATATCAATCAAGTACCCGACAGTCATATTCATTGACGCTGTGGTCGAAACAGCGACAGCGACAGCAACGGCTGTCAACCAGATGCACAAATTTGAAGTTACAACTACCCATGGCGGTCACTTTCGTGGTAAAAAGCTCATTCTTGCCACTGGGAGCAAGGACGTTTTCCCAAATATTCCTGGCTATGCTGAGCTGTGGGGGAAGGGCATGTAAGTTGCATTTCCAACCATCGACACCTTGTATTCTTGGGCTGATTGTAGGTAGCGTTCACTGCCTATTCTGTGACGGGTTCGAGAAGAAGGATAGCCCTGCTGGCGCTCTGGGTTTGGAATCGCTACAGGACCTAGCTTCTGTTCTAATGGCGCATCACATGTCAAGCAATCCTTTGACAATTTTCCTAAATGGTGAGTCGCCTACAAGAGAAGAGGACCAGAAAGCTCTGCGTGTGGCAGAGGCCAGGGGCTGTAAAGTCTATCACCACGAGATTCGACGTTTGTCGCGGAATCCTGCGAACGGCTATGTTCTCATTGAATTTACGGATGATTCTCAGTGTCAAATCGGGTATCTGATGCATCATCCAGAGACGGTGAATCGTGCTTCTTCTCTTATATCGGAGTTGCATTTGGAGCTTGTGCAAGATGGTGGACACATTCAGGTGAAGAATGCGGTGGGAGAGACCAGCGTGAGAGGTTGCTTCGCGGCTGGCGATACCGCGACGGCGTCAAAGATTGTTTCGGTTGCTCTGGCAGGTGGTAAGTTTCTATTATACAACCTTTAATGACCAGATATAACTTACTGTCGTTAGGAACGATGGCTGGCATTGGGGCGGCAAGGCAGTTTGCGATGGATGAAGGACTGTGTGCGGCGTACCAAGCAGAAGGAGCAAATTCAACACTATAGGACTGTGGAGAACGTACAGGATTATGACACAAAGATATATCGTATCTCATAAAAGCTTTCATAAAAAGTCCACTATCTCATAGTGTGCTGGTACACTTCCAACAATCATTAAACTCCCTCTCTCAGCGGTACATTTTTCAACGATTCATTTCCCTTCTCGCGATAATAAGCAACAACCTTCGGCAAGATCACTTTGCGACGCATAATACTCTGCCCTGGCCAGACCTCCTCGATATCATACAGCTCCTCCTTTTTCAGCACACCATCTGGCAGCGAAAGCCACGGCACCTTCGACCGAACAAATAGATGAATATCCGGAGTAACCACACGTGGCTGATCTAGCGTCCCCACACGGATGAAGCTCAGAAAAGGTCCATGGTCCGGATAGAAGCTTCGAAGTGCAACATTACACTTGGCGCATCGTAGAATCTGTTGGCCGGGATCGCGGTCGGATGGTATAGTGATAAGTTGAAGTTCCGCTCCAGTAAGAATCTTAACGTACTCTGACTCGATCAACATATTGAGGGCGAAGGCTGAACCTGTTTCGCGTTGACAATCTTTGTAACAGTAACATGTATTAGTACTCTAACAGGTGAGTAGTAAGGTACCCAGGATAGACTTTACCGGTGCAATGACAGCAGTGGATGAAAAGCGGCGGTGCTTCCACCTGGTATCTTATTAATCCGCAAGCGCATCCACCTGGGAGAGGGAATGATGCTTCGTGGACAGGCATTTTGTGGTCTGTAAAGCGGCTTCGAATTTGAGTAGTGGGGATGTGGTTCTTTCTGATTTAGGTAAATACAGAGTTGGAGGGTAGAGGTTGAGTGGTCGATCGACGGGCGAGACTATGTAAGTATATTTATCATACGACATCGAAAGGTGAGTCAGAAATACACAATTCAATACGAACCGTCCAATCAGGAAAGTTTCCACAGAAAAAGGTTCAGTAAACCTCTAGTTATCAGATCACATACACAACAACCCCGCCCATAGATGCCTCAATCACTCTATATACCCCTCAAACAACCCTAATCAAACGCCGCAATAGTACGATCAAACTCCCGATCCAACTGCCTCTCCCGATCCACAATAGTCTCCCTATCCTCCGGCTTCAACTTCTCCTCTATAGACACAGCAAGATTATGACACCTCTCCTTCAGATCCCGAATGTGCTCTTGAATGCGATCTGCAATCTTCGCCTTCTCAAACTCACGTTTCTACTACTTTATCAGCTCCGACATCCCAAAAACCCAATATAAATCCAGAAAGAAAATAAATACCTTAACAACAACATCATGCAAATACTCCACCCAAACAGGCTGCATCTTACAAGCCACATTAGACACGAGAGAACTCTCCTGCTTCTTAAACGGTGGTGAGGCGTGAACAGCATTCATGGATTTGATCAAGGAGACTTCGACGTTGGTTTGTTTGCGTTCGAGGCCTTGGTCTTCTTCTTTGGGTTCGTAGAGTTTGACCGCTTTGTCGAGGAGGATGAGGTTTTCGCCGGTTAGGGCGAATTCTTTGAGGATTCCGGGGACATTGCGGGCTTCCAGGGGTGTGGCGGTGGTTATGGTCGTGAGGTGGAGGGTAAGAGTTGTTAGGAGGGTTATTAGGGTGGGGAGGTTCATCGTATTCTATCTTTGTTATATAGTTTTTGGGATTATATGGGTGAGGTGTAATAGAGTAGAGAGTGATGAACAGTAGTCATGCGGAAGTGGATTTATTAGACTTGTTTTATGTCTTTCTGACTTTAGATAGTTGGAAATGAGATTTTTCTTTTTAACAGGGTGTTGCACAATCGATGGCTCATGGGGTTTTCTATCGGCCAGGAATTTCACCGATCATACAGAGCGATTGATAACTACCTAGCAGGTCCCTGTGGGGTGCTTGGAAAGGAGAGAGTGAATGGGCTTCATACATAACAATGCATAATTATGCATTATATCCACTAGAACCTACTATATTCCCCCGCTTTATAATAATGTTTAAGAGCATGGATATAGCACCAGGTGTAAAGGCTTCTGCAAGCCAGGGCAGTTCTTACACACGTTTCGCCGTTGGAATTTACTCCGGTCCGCGTGCATTTCACAAAATCCATATTTATTCTGTCGGATTAAATTAGCATACAGAAGAGCCCTAGTATGTCCCGGCCTAACGCCTTCCATAATTAAATTAGATGCAGTTGAGCCATCCTGCTATGCATATTGCTAACCCCCAACTCAAGTCCTCCTCAACACCAAGGCAACATAGCCAAACAGTCGGTAAACTGCAATGATGCCTATCAGGATACCCACCCACTTCCCCGTCCGACCCGTCGCATACCCATATTCCTGAAGCACCCCGGTACCCCGAATCATGCACTGGTCCGCCAGATCCGTCTGATACATGCACTGACACCCCGAGCCACACGAGTAGTTCCTCTCGCTAAACTCGTTAACCATCATTCCTTGGAATACATATGCCTGCAACCAGAGTCAGTGACACGCGCTTAACGAAGTAGAGTAAAGACATAAGTAGGGTACCTGATAGTCAATATAATGGAAAACATATTTCCAGAATGGATTCAAGATGGTCGGCGAGACAAGGAACCCGCCCACGCTCATCCAGAGCCCATTGGCAAACGCGACGAGCGCTAGGCTGATTACGAAGTTGGGGAATATGGCTGTTACGAAAACAACGAGGGACTCCGCGGCAACAAGGTCGAGAAACAGCCACATCACCCAGGTAAAGAATGCGGTGCCCGTGGGCCGGAAGTTGGAGAGCCAGTAGCTGACTATGGAAAAGAGCATTGAAATTAAGACTTGTTGGAGGCATTGTTAGCTTGGTCCAAATACTAATTTGGTCTTGGGGGACAGCGTACACAAGTATGGAAGGCCGATGATGAAATTGGAAATAACGAAGGGGAGGGCGCCGTAGAGCCCATTCGCTCGTTCTTTGGTAAATGTTGCCCGGTCCTCGAGAAAGGATGGGACGTAGGCGACGGCCATAAAGCTCATGAAGGCTGAGCCGAAAAACTGATGTTCGTTAGGCTATAGATCGGGAGAGTGATAGATAAGGAGCTTACGATTGCGTTGATGAATGGTTGGATGTACTCCTGCGAGGTGTGGAGACGAAGCCATACCGTTCCCATCATGATTGCCAGTCCTGAGATCATATTAGCTCTATGCAGTCGAGAAAGCTATAGGGAGACCTGTACCCAAATACATGACAATCCGAATACCATAGGCTACAACGTCGCGATAACTCTTGATGAAGAGCCGATGCAAAAGAGACATGGTGATTCGAGGAATACCCGGGCGGCTTAATTCATCGATGCTCATTGTCCTGATGTCCTTCTCGTCGGGACTCTGTGGTGGCTTGCTTAACGCGGCATACTCGGCAGACTGCGTCCATGAGGTCTGAATCTTCTCGACTTGGTCCTCGTGGACTGTGAAGTCAGAGCTGACCGCATCCAAAAGGTACTCAGCTGGGTTCGTATTGGAGGGAATGGGACAGCCGATGTTCTCGAAGTAGCTAGGGACATCCGAAACGGGTCCGAAGTAGCATGTCTTGCCTCCCGAAAGAAGGAGAAGATTGTCAAACAGCTGGAAGGTTGTTGTCGATGGCTGGTGGATACTTGCGATTATGATAAGCTTTATTCTGATGTGTCAGTTGTCCGTTATTTTGTAGTATACCCGCAAAGCCCTCTCCAGAGAGACGTACATTGTTTGCTACCGCCAGTTGTTTGACATACGAGATGACTTCGTAACTAGCAGTTGAATCCAGTCCGCTGGTTGGCTCGTCGAGAAAAAGGATCTTAGGACATGTGATAAGCTGACTGGCGACACTGACCCGGCGCTTTTGCCCTCCACTAATGCCCTTACGGATTGGTGTTCCCACTAGTGTCGAAGCCTGGTTCTGGATCCCGAATGCGCTCAGGAGGGTTTGTATACGATCCACTCTCTGAGATCTCGACACTGAACTAAATTAAGTCAGTCCATGGATGCTCTAACGAAGTGATAGAGGTCGACGGAGTTTACCCTGGGAGAGACAGATCTGCGGCAAACTTCAATGTCTCCTCCACCGTCATCGATCCGATCAACGCATCCTCCTGTTCGACGTAGGACGTGATCCGGTTGAAGGTGTTATTGTCCAGCTTCGCTCCATTTATGTAGCAGTCCCCCGTGTTTTTCGCACCCGCGGAAGCTGTGCGACGCGCGAGAACGTTTAAGAGAGTCGTCTTTCCGCAGCCGGAGGGGCCCATCAATGCGATCAGTTGGCCTGTCTCATAGTTAGTACTTTATTCGATGCCATACAGTTTGTTGTAGTGCTATACCATGATGGGCAGTCCCGCTGCAGCCCTCGATCAGGTTTCGAGGTTTCTTAGTGCATCTATCTTTCACGGTTACAGTCAGGTTATCCCAGGTAAAGGATTGAACGGTGTTATTCATCAAAAACTGGTGATCATTTCGTTCCAGGTCGAGGGCATCTGATGCCTTAGCGTGGTCGGTCTCCATGGTGAACAACGGCCGTGATTGAAATGTCCAGTTTTACCACAGAAACGAAGTGCATGAACTGATTGTGGACAAGACTGGGTAGATTTATAAGAAGTTGGATTTTTAGAGCGTTGGCAACCCGCGACGGGATCCCTGTCGGTGTCCAACGAGCAGCGAGTCAGGTGCAGTCATGTATCTAATCTGGCGGGGATGGGAAAAAAGAAAAGTCGCCGACTCGTGGACGGACTATTGTTAGGACCGTCAGCGTCGCATTTGCAGGAGTGATTTTGCTAATACTAGTACGTAGTACTGGAGAGCACTAGTAGCCTCAGGCTGCCGATCAGTGGGCCGAACAACCTGGATGATCCCCGAGGGTTGGGAAAAAGTGGATGAACGCCGTTCTTCACCTTCCTTCCGATCTCAGTCCCATGGTACCAGGACTGTTTCCCGGAAGTAAAATTTTATCTTCGTGGGAAGGTCCCCGATTCGCGCGAGAAAACTTGTCCTTTATTGGCATTACAACTTAATAACATTCCAGTTGAGGGCTGGATTGCCCTTTTCGTCAGCGATCATCTCGCCCGAAAAATCAGAGGAAAAGCTGGTGCACGGTCCCTGTTCGTTCAGCTCGTTTTACCTTGACGTTTTGCCAGGATAGGTTTAGATTTGCCAACGGTCCCGTTCGTCACAAACCGTCACGTTCCCTACTGGCTTTGGGCTGATTCACACTGAAGGCGTAGCTGAACCATTTCAGCTGCCACCAATCCTTCACATTCTCTTCCATGTTTTTGAAAAAAAGGCCTACACCAATCAGTCATTTCCCAGGGAATCTTGTCATGCACAGCAAAACTCACCCACGAAACATGTAAATATCTTGTCAACTATTAGAATACCGCTATGACAGAAACGGCTAGATGGCCACCTGCCCGTAAGCACCACTCCAATATACCTGGAAACAGCTGACGTGAAGGAGTTCTGTCCTACTACACCCACACTCTCGCCATCGACATGGTGGAATTCCCCCGTTAGCCACACATTTCTCGAATATACGCAAAAGGGAGCCCTTCAAAGCGATTATATACACGTCTTCATATACAATTTAGAACATCGATACGACATAGCCATCGTTTCCTCCATGGTCGAAATACAACGGACCATGTTGAAGATAGTTCTTTTTCAGCTAGGCAGAAGTCCCCGTCTTGAACAAGGAAAGAAAGTTAAGGACATTCTACCGACTGATGACTACCTGACTCGTCCAATTCAGGGGTTTGGTCCTGTTGGGGGTCTCATGCCAGCCGTTGGGCCAGACCTGGCCTCAGGGTTAAGTGTTGTGCGACTTGAGAGCAACTCAAGAGAGAGACCCAGACTGGTGTGAATTGCGTAGCATTCAAGAATCAACTTGGAATAGTATAACACACAACGCCAAGGATAGCGTAATTCTGTAAGAAGGAGCGCAAAGAGCCGTTTTCCCTAGTATTGTAGAATAAATATCGAAAAGATACTTATCTAATATCGGGACGCTGTCCAGCAGGTATTGCAAGGCTCGACGATGGCCACTGCTTGTGGAGATACGCTCATGTCAAGATATGGTTATCCCCGTTGCAAGTATCTTCGTATCTCTCAATGCACCCATTGCGGTGTTTTCTTTCCATATGTCGATGTCATAAGTACCCACACTGTATATCAACGTATATACATATAGAACTCGATGCTCTTCGGATTACCTGTCAATAAATCATATAGCGATTGCTTCGCTTGGAATACCTATGAAGCCGAAAATGTCTCCGACATTCGCGAGACAACTGATAGCTTTTTTCATAGACATCCGCTATTCTTCAGATAAACCATTACCGTACAATTGGATATGACATGATATTCCACCGATAACGAAACATAATAAACATGCTAAAACTCGTAAAAAGGAACGAGTTTATATAGGTTATACCATTGTATTGGCATATGTGTAATCACTTGTGTATTGTACTATCCAATATGCGGTTCCATTTCTGCTCATGAGCTCAGTCATACAGTAATCCCCTGAGGTTGGCCACTCACGTGCATGGGATCTGTCAGCCAGAGCAGATGGTTACTCATCCACTGGAAACAATGTCCCACCTTCTCCTAGCTCATTACTACTCTACGCAGAAACCCTCTTGATTCCGGCCTGGGGTTACGTAGTACGCCAATAATCTGCGGCCATTAGGCTAACTGTGCTGTACTACAGCTTCTCCTCGTCACAAATGCATACCGTTCCACACAACCTTTCTTGCATGGAGCTGAGTCTCCACCACGTGACCGACCGTTTCAGTTACATGACAGCACCCTTGAAAGAGAGTGGACGTCAAAATAATCTCAGAGGTGGGGTAGACATAGATGATCGGAAAGCATAGGGTCGCATGATTAAATGCACCGGGTTAGCAAATACAGCACGATCGACAAGGGTTAGCGGAACAACAACCTTCCGATCCACCCGGCTCCATATCAAGCAGGGGTGGTGCCCATGGGGGGGGGAAAGGTTAGATGTCCGGGAACAGTTGGTGTGATCCTTTTCTGACGTTTCACTGGTGTTCCTTTAAACAACCCCTTACTGACCGTTGGTATTGCCAGGAAGTTTACGATTCAAATATAATCGAAACCCTGAAGTCTTTCGTCAGAGAAACGATACATATTCTAGCCACAGGCGAAAAAACACCAAATGGCCTGTTGCATTTATAGCATCCCTTTTCGAGCAACATTAGTCGTTGGAGCAGGATAGTTTTATACCATACATGCTTCAACTCTAAATTAATTAAATTCAGGGTCGAGTACAGAAGTATATGTAGTGTCTAAGAGTCGAACGAGGGTGAGCTAGAGGATGTACTGACGCCAATATATACATCACAGCGACGCAGATCACTATTGACCACTTTCGCCAACGTAGCCAACTTGTAGATCCCCGGGCTTCTCCAGGGACTGTCAAGGGCCATGATAGTTTTCTTGCTCAGGCAGGTGAGGAGAAGGACAACTACCCGCATCGCATGTTGTTATTTCCAAGTCATTGTCCTTCATGATTCGGGTAATACTTTTGTGTATCATATATGTTGGGAAGATCTAACCAGACAAGTAAGGGCACTTCTACCTTGCATAACGAAGCGAAATTCTCTTTTAAGGGTTGAGGCGTCACCATTGTGCAAGTAGCCAACTAGGAGGGCTTATCACGACCAATGCCCTAAACTTACACTAAGCAGGATGGTTGATACGCAGCAGCGAATGCGTGCTAATAAATGAAAAGAAACAAAGAAGATAGCAGTAACCTGTCCAGTAATGGCACTATTATCCTTGTCTAGCGGATGGGATTCAAGCCGAGTCGGGGCGCTTCGCCACCACAACCACCCGAGGGATGGACAACGCAGCTCCGTTCACACACTCCTGGTACCCAGCCTGAATGAGTTTCACAAAGCTTGCAGCCGCCTCTGCCCTGCCATTTTGCATCAACTTGGACGCGAACTCCTCCATAGTCAACAAATGTTGGTCATTGAAGGCCCGGACCAACTCTGGCCCCTCATCATAGTAGTCTAGTTTTGCATCCTGGAATCCTGCCTCGTTGAGCAGGCGCGGCAAGTCCAACACCCAGTCATGCCGTCCATGAGCGTGGGAGGCAATGCGGATTTCCTCAAGCGCAGGCGCCTCCACAGACGGGTTCACCTTCTGGATCTTCATGTTCACACAGTCCAGCTCATCCCACTGAATGTAGCCGCCGGGTCTGACTAACTGAAACAGTCGCCGGATCACAGGCATTGGGTCTACGCCCGAGAGCACCAAGACAAGCAATCGAACGTGCACAAGATCATATTGGCACTCGAGGCTCGCGGGCACGTTTGTGAAGACATCCCAATGTTGCAGGGTAATGTTAGAGGGCAGCCATCCAGGATGAGGGGCTTGAGTGAGGTCAATATCTAGCCCATCCAGCCGGCTGTGTGGAAAGTCCCTGGATACGTCAATCAACCACAAAGCAGTGCCTGTAGCAACGTCGGCAATGGCAGGATGGTCAGAGGGCTCGGTAGAATTGTCCCAAGGGGGGAGGTGGACCGAGGGGTGGATGTGAAAGCCAAATACTTCACGCCAGAGAAAGTGTTGCAAGTTTAGGCGGATGACGGAGCGGTGGTTCTGCTGCAGACCATATCCAAGGCCATCGGCAAGGCGGAAGCTAGCTGGAGAGGTGGGTGAGGCGCCTAACCCATGCATGCTGGCGAGAATTGACCGGGATAAAGAAGGCTCTCAAGGTAGATTTGGTAGTGATCCGGACAAACAGTAGCGATGGATCATCAATCGGCTATATATGCGTCAGATTGGAAAAAGCTCTCACTTCCTCGCCCCGGGACCGTTGGGCTATGTGATAGTCGGATTGACAAGGGTCTTCATTATCACCACAACAAAGAAAGTTAAACGATAGGCGCACCAGCAGCTGACTGGCTGGGAGGAAGTTCTGGGACCCTCCATAAGCCCTAAGCTGCGTATCTAAGGCTTAGCTATGCTTGGCAATGGTACCGGCGTTTGATAAGGGTCACCATCAAAGCGCGCGATAGTGTGGTCAAAATGCAATCCGAAATACCTAGAGCAGGTGAGATTTTCATCTGACATGGGGAATAGCCTAGTCACTAAGAAGCTCTCAATAAGGTAAAGGGCCTGATCGTATTAGGAATTGAAGGAGTCCGGGATGATCATGATGATGACTATACAAGGATGATATTGCGAATCCGATCCACCTACCCCTTTAGGTGAGATGCGTGGCGGCTTGTCTTGCCTGTCGCATACGAGGAAGTATTATAACAATGTCAATTATTCCAATCCCCCGGTATCAAACAAATTCGGGAAGAAACCCCCAACTCATCAAAAATGACCAGCCCAAAGCAGCAACCCAGCCCACCCCAACAACCACCAACCTTCACTGCAGCCCCAGAGTCAATCATCCAAGACACGAAACATCTAATCCAACATGCCCGTGAGACCCATAACCAAATCAAAAGAAATACACAGCCCAAGACCGCAACTTTCAACAACGTCATTCTCCCACTGGCTCACATCGACAACAACCTGGCTTCCAAGTCCCATATCCTTGTTTTCTACAGAGCTGTATCGACTGACCCCGAACTGCGGAGTGCCTCCACCGAGGCCCAGAGTCTGTTAGATAGCTACAAGCTCGAGACGATGATGGATGACGGTTTATTTGCGCTGGTGGACGCTGTCTTTCACCAGAATGAAGATTTAGATACAGAATCCCATCGTCTGTTGAAGAAGATATATCTGGGCTTCGTTCGTCATGGGTTGAGATTGACAGCTGGTTACCAGAGATATCGGTTTCGGGAGATCCAGTCACGACTTGGTTGGATTAAGGGTGAGTTTCAGAAGAACTTGGCCGAGGCGAATAATACGGGCATCTGGTTTACAGCTGGGGAGTTGGATGGATTACCAAGTGAATTTCTATCTACGTTAATGAGAAGCGAAGCAGGAGACCGCAAGCTCCGAGTCACATTCAATGATTCAGACCTCTTTCAAACGCTGAGATATGCGATGGACAGTGAGACACGGAGACGCCTTTATATCGCTAACGAGAATAAGTGTGAACAGAATGTGTCCTTGTTCAGGGAGGCTATACTACTTCGTAATGAAGCGGCTCGTCTACTTGGGTATCCCAGTCATGCTGCTTTGCGGATTGAGGATAAGATGGCGAAGTGTCCGGAGACTGTGACTTCTTTTCTCGGTGATTTACATGCTCGACTGATAGATAACGGTAAGAGAGAAGTCGAGAAGCTAAAACAGCTCAAGAAGGCCGATCTTGAGTCCCGGGGAGAAACATTCGACGGCCGGTACTTCCTGTGGGATCATCAATACTATCATCGATTGATGCTGGAGAAGCAGTACTCGGTGCACTATGACAGAATTGCGGAACACTTTCCTCTCCAAAGCACTATTACTGGTATGCTGAAGATCTGCGAGACTTTATTTGGTCTTTCTTTCGCCGAGTTCACCACAGACGAGGAGACCAAGCTATCTAACCCACAAAATACACTGGTCTGGCATGAAGACGTGCAGATGTTCAGTGTCCGGAACAGCGACGAGGCCGGTGACTTCATCGGATATCTTTATATGGATCTATTCCTTCGGGAAGGTAAATACTCGAATGCAGCCAATTTCAACCTGATACCCGTCCGTTACAATCCCTACATCCTCTTCTAGACCAAGACTGACATCCAGCAGGGCTTCACCAAAGAAAACGGCACACGCCAATACCCCGCCACAGCATTAGTGTGCAACTTTCCCAAACCCAGTTCCAAAGCCCCCTATCTATTAAAACACGATGAAGTCGTCACCTTATTCCACGAACTAGGCCATGCAATCCACGACCTTGTGTCAAAGACAATCTACTCGCATTTCCACGGGACAGAGACAGAAGTGGATTTTGGCGAAGCCGCAAGCCAGATGTTGGAGAACTGGTGCTGGACACCATCAGTATTGCGGTCGTTAAGTAGACACTACTCATATTTTTCTTCGGAGTATTTCGATCACTGTAAGAGGAGAGTAGATGGAGAACTTCAACCTCGAGAGCATATGCCTGATGCGATGATTGAGAGCCTTCTCCGAGCTAAACACGTCAACGGTGCACTGTTCCATCTGCGCCAGGTACATTTTGCTATGTTTGATATGGTAGTCCACGACACTAGTGACCATCGCATGATCGAGGAATTAGATATCTCGGAGAAGTACAATAGCCTCTTGGCTGAAATTTTACCGATGGATGGCCCGGAGGGTGACGCCTGGGGCCATGGTCAAACACGTTTTCAACACTTGCTGGGGGAATATGATGCAGGGTATTACAGTTATTTATTGTGAGATTCATTCTTCTGATACTCGTATTGTACTAATATCTATGATGTAGTTCAAAGGTCTATTCCACAGATATGTTCTATACCGTATTCAAGGCCGACCCTATGAACTCTCTACAAGGCCGGAGATACCGATATACGGTTCTTGAGAAGGGAGGGAGCGTGGATGGGTTGACAATTTTGACTGATTTCTTTGGACGCGAACCCCAGACAGACGCGTTTTACAAGGAGCTTTGTCAAACTTGATACCTTAGAGCTATATTCTAGTGAAGACGGGTGTTTTAACAAGATCAACCATAAGGTAGTTATATATGGCATCTTAACTATGAATCAAACTACGCATCCCCAACTCATAAAGAGCACCAACGTAAAAGGTGGTAATAGATAATACCCCACGCTTTGTTATAAGTACTAGCCATCCGGCTGTCATAGGAAACCGACGCTTATTCACTGGAGCAAGCTCGCAGCAAAGAAGGGGCGAGGAAACAGGCTACAGTAAGAGCCATTAGATATGCGATCAAACATATCATAACTAGTTAAGTGCACGATACCAAGGAAATAACACAGGTCATCAATAAGACAAGTCATGGTTGGAAGCGTACATCAACATCAACATAAACTGAGAACTACAACACGACATAAGATCATGTGACATTAAGCTCAACAAGATACAGGATCGAAACAACGACAATGGGGTATACCTCTCTCTGCCACAACTCATTTCTTCCAACTAACAACAGAGAACCAAACCGACGAAGAAACAAGAGGCTTCCAGAAAAAGATGTTACAAACGCTTAGGGCATCAAGGACATCAAATAGCAACAACATCAGCATCACAACATAGTACCGTAACATAAAAAACATCAATCATGCAGGTCATCAGAATCATACAATCATGTCGCCATGATGGACGTGATCGGTCAGAGCCTCAAACCCGCCCTTGTCTTTATAATTTATACCCGAACAAGTCAAACCAAAGCAAGAAAAACCGAATCCAGAATACCTCCCACAACCAGAATCTTTTAAGCAACGAATCATAGAACTTTTCCGCGCGTTATCGCATCTTGTCTGTTTTGTGTTTTTCCTTTTCTTTGGTCCAAGCAAAGGCGGCCAACCCAGAAACGAGAAATGACAAACTTTTGGCAAACGAGTCTTTATCCAGCGCTCTCAAGTGGGACCTCAGTAAATATAAGGCCAAGGCTCACAAGCATGGAAGTGAAACATAGTACCATAAGAGACAAGCTATTATTATCGGCCGCTGTAGGTTGACCGACTCGACCGCCGACTCGCGCGATCGGACCGCCGGTCGGGACGAGCCCGCCGTGGGTCTTCTAACTGTCTCTGGGCCACGCTTCCCATGTAGTCAGAACCATTCGTCAGGTACTTCTTTGGTCGTTTCCCTTCGATGTTCAGTTCGACTGCACCCGCGTCACCTGTTCGGAGACTGATCTTCTTTCCGCCAACAGACTCTTGTGTAAAGCTCATCGTAACGCCATTCATCGTCATAACGATGTTGTTGTCTTCCTCCGGCTTGGCCACGCTGCCGCTGCCATTTTGGGTCCGTGCGTCGCTACCACGGCTGCTGTTCGAGCGGCTTTTTTGGCTTCCGCTGTCGCTCTCCGCACGAGACGCCTTAGACTTGTACAGGGCATCCTCCGTCAATGGCGTTGGCACTACTTTGCCGGAACGAGACGCCTGGTACTCCTCGGCCGACCGTTGCTTCTCCTCGATCTCATCACCGTCTTCCTCCTCATCCTCTTCATCATCGTCAACGTAATCGTACTCATAGACGGTTGGCCGTCGGCGACGGGAGTTCTCGACCGCAACCCGTGCAGGGCGCGAAGACTCATGATAGGATGTAGAGCGTCGACTGTCTCGAATGCTGCGGGTTCGCGCAGGAATCACGGTCTCCCGGGATGACCGTCGATAACCGTACTCTGGCAAAGCATCTCTCATTTCGGACAGGTCCATCGAGCGAGATGGGTGGCGATCGGATGTAACCGATGGCGCAGTCACCGCTTTACGGTGGAGTTCTGGCCTTTTCTGGATAACGTGCGGCGCGGGCTTGTGCTTCACCGGCGGGGGCGGCATGCGGTAATAATCCTCGTCTCGGTCATGGGAAGAATGGGAGGGAAGCCGTGGTCGGGGTGCGCGGGGCGGCCCGAGATCCAGAGACTCATCATCCTCATAAGCCGAGGGCGGATCGTAGTCGACGACGGGTGGCCCGTAAGTGGATCCGCGCCGTGGCCTACCTTGGTCCCGCGTCCTGGAAGCCGACCGTTCCTGGCGATCGGGTGGGCCATACTCGGACATGGCGGCAAAATACGGGGACGGTTGGCCATAAGGAGATGGAGCATAGGCTGGCGTGTTGGTGTAGGCGGACGAGGATGGAGGGGGTCCATGTTCGTAGCGACCCATATGGCTGGGAGGGTACATAACTCCACCACCCATCCCAGGAATCATACCATGAAAGCTCACCGGTCGGTTGTTGTTCGTATGATAGGTGTACGAGCGACCGCTGCGAGGCCGGTTGCTGTGGGAGACATGGACATCTTGGACGGCGGAAGGAGCATACCGCGGACCTTGTGGCGACGGAGGGGGATAGTCGTGGACGGACGACGTAGTAGATGGCGACATATAATAGGGGTACTCGATGGCTCGCGGTTCAGCGGGGGTCGAACCATGATACAAGCCTTGATCACACTCCCAACAGGTGCCAGGGAAGTGCCGCATCTGGGAATTTTCCCGTCTGCGGGACCGCGACGGCGACCGCTGCATGGAGGCGTGATGATGGCTCACAGCAGGATAAGTGCCAACTTGCATTTTCTCGTCCCAGGAAGGGCGAGTAGGTCGTTCTTTTGGACGGTCTTTGCGGTGGGAGCGAACACGTTCAAGTTCGGCCCTCTTGGGCGTCGTGTCAATTTTAAGAGGGACAGGGTCTTTCCGGCCCGACGGGCCAGATTGGGTGCTGTTCACGGTGGCGGCTGTGCGACTAGAGTAGCCAGAATCGCTTGCAATGTCAACTAGGGCTTCGCCAGCTGATCTCAGATCCAGTTTTGAACGTTTAGCAGCGAGATTGGCGACTTGACGGGTGTCCGGGATGATAACATGAGCGTCTTCGTCGTATTCCTCACAGAAAGCAGCATGAGGAACTTTTCCAGTCATGACTCCTGGACAGCCAAGGCCCAGGTTGGGACCCTAAAGGGGGTGAGGGGGGAAGGGGGGCTGGTTTGGGAAAGGTGCAGTGTGGATGACGTGAAACGTGGTGATCCAACAGGGCTTCGCTTGTAGATTAGGTACAGCAGCCACCGGTGCTGCTGCTCATCCGAATGACTCAATATTTTTAGTCGCTTCCCACCTCTTTTTTTTAATTTTATTTTTTTTTTTCTTGTTGGGTGCCTGTTCAGTCGCTTCTGTTTTTCGCCTATCGTTTTTCTCGGTCCCTCTCTTCCTTGCGATACTTCTCCCTCCCCGGTTAGGTCGCTCTACCGGTAACCCACTTTCTCTGTGATAGTGTCAGAGATGGAGCAGAGCCTGCAGATCAATCAAGTAATAGTTCGATGGCGGCGCGTCTAGATTGCTGTATGTCAACGATGAGCAGTGGGTGCGATGTGGCAGTCGTCCTTCGCATGCAATGTATCCATCGAAAAAAAAAAAATCGACAGGGAAGAAAAGAAAACCACTAGTAAGCGTCGGCCGTAAGTTAATTTGGTAGGAACACTATGGATGGTGGAAATGGTGGCAGTCGGATGGAGAGTGGATGAAGACGACGTGCGTGGGTCAAAGAATGGAAAAAGAGAGGAAGAGCGAAGAGGAGTCAAGAGGAGAAAAGCGCGCTGCAGCGTCGCTCTGGCAGACGGTGAGTGGAGGAGTGAGAGACGAGAAGCGGACGGGGCTGCAGTACGTAAATGCAGAAAAGGGAAGAAGTGACACCGGCGAGGGTCTGGTTGGTGAAGGATGAAAGACAATGAATGATGAATGGAGGAGTGCTTCTGCGCCTGACGAAGGGCACGACAAGGTGGGGTTAATAGTGGGGATTGGGAGATAAAAGACACAGACAAACCAGGCTCGATGGAAAATTTAAAATAGGGGAGCAGAGAAAACAAATACTTGAGACTAGTAGGAAAAGAAAACAGCTCAGAGAGATTGGATGACCCAATCCAGATACAGTATTGGATTCAGAATCAATCAAGCAGTCAACCACACTACAATGGAACAGACGAACGGACTGATAGGAACGAAAGCAACAAGTCGAGGAAGAAAAAGAGTGGGCGATCGACACATGAAAAGGGACGAAAGGCGATGGTTTTAAGTTTGGGGGTCGTGACCACCGGAAGAAATTGTAAAGAAATTCAAATTTAAAATCACAGAAAATGGCGATGTCAACACCAGGTTTTGTCCTGGATCGGAATCTCTCTGAGGGAAATTGTGATCATTACGGATTTTGCCTTCGTGGTTTTTTTTGGAAAAATCATTTCTTGTTTGTCTTTTTCTCTTCGTTCGATTTGATTTGAATTTCTATTTCGTTTTTATTCAAAGAACAGATTGATCTGTCAAAGAATAAGAAGAACGATCAATCAATCCACAATCCAAACCACCATAGTAATAATGATAATAATAATAGATTAAGATTATTATCTGTAGGGTGAGACTTTCTAATGAACTGTTGAGCAAATGGAAGAAGAAAGAAAGTCGGAACGGAAAGTGGAGAGGGAGTGGAGACCCTCCGAAATCCACTTGTGCGGTTGATGCCTGATCGACTTTTTGGCTGAGATTTATTACCCGTTCTGATGGGCGAAGTAGACATACATACCCGTGACCGGTATGTATGTACATCGGAGGTGCCTTGACCGGTGGCATCGAAGAGTACTAGTAGTACTAGTATGTATATCAACAGGTCCCGGATTGTTCCAACAAAAGTCAAATCAAGTCAAGATTCATCCTTACTTCCATGTCGAATTTCCTTCTCTTCAACGCCACTTCAACAATACCAAACAGTCGTACAGACGACCTGCAGATGCGTCCCCTTTCATCCATTGACGTATTAAAAACGTCGGATTTGAACACAGCAGAAGACCGGGATGTTACGTATCATCTAATAATAACCCAGTGGTTAGGAGCATGCCAGATATTGGTCAACGACATTTCCTTTCCTTTCTTCTTGGATTTTTGATTAGAATCTTTTTTGTTATCAGGCCCAGCCCCGATATACTACCGCTCCGACTGAGAACCGTGGTTCTCAACGGACCCAATCCATGGAAGTGGGACAAAGATAACCGTCTCAGAACTGAAGTATATACCGACGACTAGTGTCACCTTCAGGTACCTAATGCTATTCTTCCCACACTCCGCGTTTTCAATTCATTTTCCTATGACCCCTTCAGTCTACTATTAAACATACGGCTAAACCTATTGCCACCATGACTCCTACGGATATATATGTAGAACCTCACCTCAGCCGGTACGATAATTTCACTCCGCAGTCGCTGCCCAACACCTCGGAAACTGCAGAAGGTAGCGGCCCAATCATAATGTATCGCCTCCACTGAGGCATATTTTGTAGAGAAAAAATGTTATTAATTGAAGAAAAAAAAAATGTTTTTCCTGCTGTACCCGGAGTATTGTCAACGCAAAATGTCGCAACTGGAGGGGCAAAATCTGCAGAGTCAGCAATAGGTTTCTCACTCTCCATCATCCTGCATTTGGATCATAGCCTTGATTGGCATTCAACCCCCACTTAGTAATTTATTTCTTAACGATATATACTCAGTATCGCATTTCCTTCCAGCCATCTACCCGTCAGGCTTTCAGTGGAGCGTTCGGTGTATGAACGGCATGGAAGCACGCTAGAAAATTATCCTCGACAAATGTCGATCCGAGGACATGAACGCTTGGTTAAATACGATCAAAATGTTTGATCTTTGTTTCAAAGCTTGACAAATAGCCGTTCGCCTCGGACAACTCTCGCCCGATATTCCTATTGTCTCCGCGACTCCCACAAGAGTTCTTTACAGGGGATGCTGGAAACGGACTTAGGGCACACGACCACAGCATCGTATTTGGCGATGACATCTGACTGTGAGCGGTTCAGATAATAAGACTTTTGGGCACTAATGGGGTTCACTCGTCACGTTCTATCACATTCATGGGCTCGGCTGGAGACCTTCGAATAACAATGGTTAGTCAAAAGGGTCGACCTGATAATGAGTCATCTGACTAGAAGTAAGGGATAGATGTATTTTGGCAATCAGCTACATGAGTCTCATGCAGCCAGTGGCTTAATTTCCCGTCCGCATGGGATTTGCTGTCACGGATGTATGGAACCCATCGCAGTACATTCACAATGACAGGCTAAGATGTGCATTTCAAATCAGCCGACTATCCTGGCTCATTTCCCAGCTGAGGCTGAGTGGATCTAACCTTATCCCAAGCTTTGCGTCATGCTATCTCCTCCAAAGCCGTCCCCTTGCCGGATTGGCTCAAGAAACGCAGCGCGTCGGGACAGGGTATTGCTTTTTCAACCAGACAGCGCTTCCATTTAGCAACGGAACTGATGGATGCGGTCACTGCGAATTGCTTTATCAGTTGCACGATGCCAAGTGACGGTTACTCATTCTCATGATAATTGTTGCTGGTATTGATGCCCAATGTCCGAAATGGGTTGTAGTATCTTCCGTAGCTTGTTTACTATTAGCTATACGCTGGGAGCTGTTGCATGATATCATTATGCCGTTGTAGTCACTCTAGGCTATCCGCAAGTTCTGGCGCGGCGTTGGACGCGGGGCCCCGAACTCGCAATTTCCTGGTTCTAGGCACACCGTGTCGTCTCCGATAGCGGTTCCGGAGACTGCCAATCCACCATGGGTCTTCAGACTTGTCGGAAAACGAAGATCGTGGAGATCTGTTGTTGACTCTCTGTATGAGATCTGGTGATGTCTTGTCTGGATAAACATCGATAAGATAAGCTGCGCTGACTCAGCAAGTTGCCGGACCAACGCGATCACCCCAACAAAAGAAGGGCGTCATTCCCCAGCCTCTCGATTTACTCCAACCACCGCAATTTCGGGCGGCGATCGATCTGTTCCTGCTCCCTAAGTCCTCAATATCTACAATTCTCCCTTCTTACGTACTAATCAGGAATCAAGTGTTCATTAACACAAGAAGCAAATAGTGCCCGAATACCTTCCAACATACCGCCAATCCACGATCCCGATCGAGCCCTATCTACAATAGTGGACCGCTACCACCAGACTAAGAATACCACCATTCCTGTATTCGCCAGCGGGTAATACATCCACATTCCTGTGCAATCTGGAATGTCATATTTCTTCATCGGACATACCAACTGACCGCATCAGAGTGCCGTCTTGAGCTACGCGCTCTTGACAACTCTCTTCGCCCAACATGCCTCCAGTTATACAAGTTGGGGATGACTTCCCCAGCATTCCAGCAACCGACAACAATGACGTGCTCAGTGGAATCCAACCGTCACCAGAGGTCGAAGCCCTCACCGACCGATCAGTGACAGCGCCACTCGCGGAAAAGCCCCATTCCCTCGTAGCACGAGATAACCCGAAGTATATCCCAGGTGACGGTGCGGTAGACCCGGATAAGATCAACATGCAAGGTCTGCTGGCGCTTTTTGCCCTCATCGGAGCCGCCTTCGTTCTCGCCGCCATCTGGTTCTTCTTCTGGGCCAAGAACGGTGGATTCATCTGGCGAAAGGGAGACTGGGAGGACTACAAGTCCACAGTTCTACGACGCAAGGGTCCCGACGGCGAAACCCTAAGTAATGCGACCAAGAGTACCAAGTTGGGCGGTGGCAGTGTCGTCGGCAAACGCTATGATGAGGACGGCTACACTGTCTCGGGATACACCGACACAGCGACTGAAATAACAGAGAAGAGCGGACCGAGACGCAAGCGCGGACTAAAAGAGAAACTCCTTGGAAAGAAACACGAACGATATGAGAACGAGGCAGATGAGGACGTGCGCGCATACCGTAAAGAGAAGCCAGCTCGAATCGGCGGTATCAACGCCGATGCCGACGGCACCTACTACGGCAGTGACTACGACACTTCCAATCCACCCAGCTACTACCAGCAGAGCGAGATGAGCCAGGTTCGCGATTACGCCTACGAGCCGAGCCGTCAGAAGAGCAAGCGTCGTGATTTCTCTTTCACCCCGGGCACCGAAGAAGTCCTCAGCCAGCCTCCAACAGAAAATCACCGCATTCGCGAACCCTCTACTCGCCGCCATAATCGGCGTCGCGAACGACGCCACCATGCACCCCCGACATCGTCCTCGCGCCAGAGTAGCCCCCGCAAGCGTGACAGACGGTCTGTGCCGGGTCATTACACCGAACCGCTCGACTTTTCGTCCGCTCCCTCGCGCTCCGATTATCAGTACTCGAACGTTGATACGGAGGATACTGGAACCAGGAGCTACCATCACCCGATCCCCGGATTGAGCAAGGGATACCGTCGTGATGGAGGACGGAGCCGTCGCCGCGACAGTCTTAGTGACAGTGACGGCGATGAAACTCGCTACTCGTGAGATCTGGATTCATCCTATTCAGAACTTGCACAACAAACTTTTATCGGTAAATGTAAATAATATGCTGTTTCTTTTTTTTTTTGTCAGCTTCTTTTCAACAACTCGATGAGCGCACGGGATACGAATGGGACGGGCACCTACACAAGAATATCGGGAACACGGTCTTTTATGAATGGTATGGATATGGTCATGGTTAATGGAACGCAATCAATGTAGATGAATCAAAGACAATCAATACAACAATACAATTAAGTACACCAAGTACATTAAGTACATTAGGTATAATCAATTTATCCGTTAAGGTGTGTTTCATAATCAAACACGTTAATGTATATATCCGATGTACTCTAGAAATACATTCACATATATTAGAAGCCTGATCAATAATACCAGTCGATAGAACGAATGTAGTGGATTTAAACCCTGCAAGTGCTAAAAACATATCAGTAATATGAAAAGAAAGAGACGATTGAATGCATGGCAATGAATGAAACCCCCATAGGTAAATCATCAAACGCCAATGATCCCAATCTACCAACTTATAGTACAATATTGTGCATAGCCCGAAATCAACGCGAAGAATGATCTGAGGTGGTAGCAGATATGAAGCGAACCCAGGATTGAAGGGTGAAGACTGGTAGTCAGGAACGTCAACAAGAATGAATGAAAGAACAAATGGCGTCATACAAAATGAAGAAATAGGGAGTAATAAATTAGGAAAGGAGGAAATGTAATAATAAAAAAAGAGAAAGACCACGCCTCTCCGTACGTCTGTGTCATACCAAAAGCTCTTCTGTCGATGTAGGTGTGCTCTCCTCAAACCGAATGGCTCCCGGAAATTGTATCCCTGACAACGCTTCCAGGCTCCTGAACGCTCATATCACTGGTTGCTGGTGGCGGCGGGGGTGATATGGTGGTCTCGTCCTCAAACCACTGTTTCAGGGACAGCTGACTGACCTTTCGATCGTCATAACCCTGATCACATAGACTTTTGATCTCGGGTAGGGACTTGAGGTGGCCAATCTCGACAGTTGACTGCCGAAGCCGGTGGAGGATCCATTTGTTGACGAACTTAGTCTGGCTGACCTTCTCTTCTATAGGATCAAAAGGGGACGTATCCTCTTCCGTAGACACCTTCAGCGGATCCTCCAGTTGGTTGGTAGGAGCCGCTGGATAAAGTTCATACACAAAGTCACGGCCCTGGATGTACTCATGTGTCAGATGCCCTTTTTCGAAACAAACTGTTCGTAGCTGATTCATATCCAGTTGCAAATGGAACAATTCATCGCAAATCTCTCTCCTTTCTTCTTCATAGGTGCGAAGAAACTCGATAGATTTATCGTCCATGGGTATATTCATAGACTCTCGTTCCTCTTTCTTCTCCTGTATGAAAAGCCACTCCCTGTCTAGGTCAATCAGGTGCTCCTGGGTCATGCGTACGTCGGCTACGCGGGACACATAATCCACTACATCGGGGGGATCTTCCGGAGCTGAGCTGATAGTCGATATCGCATCACCCAAACTATCATGATCAATGAGGGGCGGCTCATCGGGCGATGGAAGGGAGTGGTGATCCTGCGATAAACGGGCAAATTCTTCCATTGCCTTGATAAGCATGTACTCATCCCGTTCCAGTTCACTTTCTGCCCTGTTGTATTCTGCTTCCATATCCGAGTATATCCCAGTGGCGGAAAGAAGAGCCTCATTGTTCTGAAGCAAGGGCTGGACGTTTCTCAAGGAGCCTTGTGCCACGGTAACATGTCTAATAAACTCCGCTCTGATATCGGCTTCTTCTTCCCTTTTGAACCTTAGGGCCGTGCGTAGCTCTTGTACCTCGGATCTTTTCAGGGCAACCTTGTTCTGCAGGGATAGTAATCTATTGTTGGCGCGCAATATCTTAGCGATGAGCGCAGCATCGGGACCATCTGACACAATCTGGTGTTCCTGTGGGTCTTTAGATCTGCCCGGGAGTGAAAAACCAGCATCGGCGTCCTTACTAGATTCATTTTGAGACGGATTCAAGGGGGAATTGACAATGGGTGAGTCCTCATGAGGATGGGATAGGGATTCCTTAGCTTCAACATGGTAGCCGAGAGAGGAAGCAATTTGGTAAAAATTAAATGGCTCCGATCCTCTTTCCGAATTCACTTCATGTGGACTCTCTGGAGAAGTCGGTGAGGGCACTCCAACAGGATGCGTGGCTGCTCCCGGCATCTCAGACTTTTCTGTAGGTATCGGCTGCGTAGGATGTTCCTCACTCTGACCCTGATGGGTAATAACACATATGTAATGTGAGTAATAATTTATTATATAGCAGGTAGTAGGGTTTCAGGGCAAGAAGAGGTACAAGTATCCATGGTTACTACTGGGTTTTATGGTATACTTCGACATGCAAATAAACGGGACTCACCGTTTCATTTTGCTGGGACGAAGAATGCCAATTCCACCTCAAAAATTTGCGGACACTCTCGCCTAGGTTTGGCATGTTCTCAGGTATTTTCCATGCGAACATGGCGGGAAGAACCACCGTTCACGCAACGGGAAGTAAAAACAGCGCCCAAAGAAAACGACCTCATCCACCACGGGACGGGCCGGGGCCATATTAAATATTTATTAATTCATCCGTCAAGGTCGGTTGTTTTTTCCGGAGTCTGTGTGGTGTTGTCAGCGTTCAGTTTGGGGTTTCTCATTCGTTTTTCCTTTTCTTTTCTTTTTTCTTCCTTTGTAGTGGTGCAGAGGGTGGTGTTTGTTTGTTTGGCTCTTGTTTCCTTTCTGCGTGAGTTTGACTCAGCGATGAAAGGCACTTCTCTATGACACGTCTTCTGGATGAATCCGAGATCAGCAAACAAAGCGCTGTGCAACCTTCCAGTGAATCCCTGCGCCGAAAGCGTACGGATCACATATAGACGATGGATGGTTGCATGGGAAATTCTAATCTTGAGAACGACGATCCCTACATACGGTAGATTAGCGGATGACGACATCCATTGAACCACGTTTCATAATTCATTCCTTCAGTTCCGGATTAACGGTGAGACTGACTCGTATATATGGGACGGAATGGTGACTGGCCCGCGACCGGTGTTGGTTAGCGACCATGACTAGAGCATTAGACTGACGCTAGAAGAATATGAACCAACGGTCTATTGGCGCTTCAGGCTGACCCTCCATATCTCCGGCGGGGAATCAGCACCAAAAGAAAGCACTGTGAGTTCTGTCTGGCGGTCGGGGTGTCCAAGTGCAATCATGGGGAAGACCAACCGGAATTCAGAAAACATCAAACCCTCCGGTCCTCGTGAAAGTCGATTTTCTTTTTTTTCTTTTTCGGACCTGAGCGTCAGGTGCATCCCACGTCTGCGACTCAGCGTCTGCCAACAAAGACCCAGCGGCATATGGCGCGCAGCTCGACTAAATGTCGACAGGGAATACGCGACGAACTCCATCGGAATGGCTATGGATGGGTAGAGAACCAGAAAATAGAGCCGCATGTCCTCTCTTACCATTCTAAGCGTCCAGCGAAAATGGACGATCGCATTTCCTAGGAACATTTATAGTCCCAAATCCCGTCCCATGATTGCAGTCACAATGCCAGGGACTCAACTCTTCTTGATCACGCTGGTTCTAAAGCTCAGATTAGCCCCTCCAACCTTATCCTTGCTTGTCTGTGGCCCTTAGGAGATGCTGCAATCATGGCTTCCGAACGGGACCCAAGAAGAGAACCGAACCGCCGCCGTCAGAGTGGTAAGCGGGCCTATACATGGCTCCTCCTGCTTACAGCATCTCACTAATAGCATCACCTAGGAGCCTCTGCTTTTCCAAGAGGGGGTCGCGACTTGAATGACCAGGTCTTAGCCACGAGCAGGTATGGCAACCCGACGCGCCTTACTTAGGTAGACATGTTGCTAAGACGCTTAGTGCTAGAGCACTACCCCGTTCCCAGCCAATACTACCTTCGCCTGAGTATGCAGATTTCTCGAGGTATCAGGGTAGTCATACCCTGCCCTTCGGAGCCACTAATGAGCAGCCTCCACTGCCAACGTGAGTCTGAACTCCGTAAAGCGATACCGTTTTCTTAACGACTGACATAAGTCAACAACCTGGTACTAGACATCCTAGCGGTAACTATACTCTACAACAGGGCCAGTTCATGAGCCAGCCCCAGTCAGCACATGCCAGAATGTCTCATACTGGCCACATCCCATCATCCTTGACTAGCCATGGCACTGGACGCGGTCGAGGGGCCTATTTTGGCAGTCCACCCCATCCACAGAGTGTGAATGACGTGACGCATGCGCTTTCAAATGCAAAGATTGGGCCTTCTCCTGACTATACCAGAGGCACTAATGGGTATACACCAGCTGCCAATGCCACGAGTGTAAGTGTAAAAGAAATAAAAGCAGCAAATTTATGAAATTTGACGTGTATGACAGAACGGACAATTCATTCACCAGAATATCCCCCCACCTGTCACATCCGGGCCTACCGCCAATGAAACGCTTGATGACCGTACGTTTCAACGTTCATGTAGCTTCCCATAATGCGAGGCATGGACTGACTATATCCAGGTTACCAAGTCCAGACCAATCCCAAGAGATTTTTCAAAATTGGAAGAGTACGGCCGTCTTTCCCGAGCTGAATCCTTGCTTCTATCACCTAACTGGACTTACAGGTTTTTGCTGTCGTTTGGCACGAGGGTATGGGGAATGCAGCGCCACTAAAAGGAGGCACCAAAAGTCTTGCCACCAAAAGCCTTGCAAGCGATCGTGAATTGATGACTGTGGGAAAGTTCGGCACCAAGATCTACACGGACATCCGCCGCATGGTGGTCTTCAAGGAACAAGCTCAGTGTGCATGGTGCTTGTAAGTCGCTTAGACGGCATTCATCTCCAGCAACGTATACTTATTCTACTCAATTAGCCCGGTGCATACGTACGGTCGTCTGGGAGTCGCCAAAGCGAGTGTAGATCCCTCAAAACATGCAATCATCTATATGAACGGTGCACAACCGAAATCCGGTCCCAACGAGCCAAGAATGACAAAGGAACCCCTAGAGGTAACCCCTGAGCCGTATCAAAAACTACACGCAATGTCTCGATTGAATTTTGGCAAAATCTATACAGTCGAGCATAACCAAAAAGTTCTTCCAGTTGGGAAAATCAGCGAGGAATCCATGGCCAAATTCCATTCATATGCGAAAAGGGAAACCGAACTTGGGTATTAGAGACCTCGAATACGTAACCTCGCATGTGGGTCAATGATAACGTTTGCTTCGTCTTCGTTCTTTGTGTTAAGTTTTCCAGCTATGATCATTGATCCTCTTGCGAGTCTTTTCTTGCTAGCCACAATTGTTGACCCCCTCCACCAAACGTGTGCCATTGCTCGAATGGCCTGCTGATATGCGCTCAAGGCAAGCTTCATTTGTGTTATTTCTTTCCCGCAATACGTTTTCCATTGCTATGCACCACATCTTGAGGAACCCCGTAACGTTTGGTTCTACTCCGTTGTGTTGCACCTCTGGGGATTACTTATCGTGGCTGTGTTCAACCATGGCCCAGGAGTGAAACTATGATCTTTATTGGTGCATGGCATGGTGATATATATTAGTCGCACTTTGCTTTATGCGAGAATACGAGACTTCTGATGATAACACCCTTACATGTTGGAACCAGCGTTAATTTGAGTGTGAAGTTTGTCTGTTAAGATGCAGAATATTACACCTTGGCTTCTAAATATATTTCTCTACATTGATCTACTAGTAATATTCCCTCTGTAGCAGTAAATAATGGCCGGGGTGACTACTACTATATCTAAAAATAAGTACAATATTGTAGTATAGATTGACTGTCTTATCACTAAACCAAGGACAGCATGTTCAGACATAGGGTAAGGCGACATGGGCAGGCAATGTTTATGATTTCCCAAATCGATAACAAGAATAAGGTTCTCTAGCGGTGGGGCCGAAAAGAAAATACTGCCACTCAAACTCTCACCGCCCGACAGATTTTCTGAACCGCCCGATGAGGAAAACTTTCAAGCAGACAACCTCACCACCTCAAAGCCACCCAAACCAAGGACACTCGAAGGTTCCTGGAATTAGTAAATCGCTACCATGAAGAGAAAGCTCGACGCAAACGATGTTCCCTCCCCGGAGGCCGCAGACAAAAAGGAAAAGAAGGAGGAGGACGACGCCGACTTCGAGAGCCTTAACTTGGATCCGCGATTGCGCCAAGCTCTGATCAAAGAGAAATTTACCAAGCCCACACTTGTTCAAGCGAAGGCGATTCCTTTGGCGCTGGAGGGCAAGGACATTTTGGGTATGTGTTGTTGGAATAGTCATCTGCCGGAGAACACCAGGCGCTGATAAGATGCAGCTCGTGCGAAGACCGGATCTGGCAAGACTGCCGCATATGTACTTCCCATCCTGCAGACTATTCTTCAGAAGAAAGCTGTTCGTATACCTTTTCTGATCTCTTCTCAAGTATTGCAATACTAATCTGACCCTACGCACTATAGACCGATCCTTCATTAAAAGCGACCACAGGCCTTATCCTCGTCCCTACTCGAGAGCTTGCGGAACAGGTCCAGAATGTTGTTACCACTTTCGCTGCCTTTTGCGGAAAGGACGTGCGCTCGGTGAATCTGACACAAAAAGTCTCAGATGCAGTCCAGCGCACTATGCTGGCTGATTACCCCGACCTGGTTGTTTCGACGCCCGCTCGTGTTGTCACCAATCTCGGCAGCTCCGCTTTGTCCCTGGAGAACTTGACACATCTTGTAATCGATGAGGCGGACCTGGTTCTGTCGTACGGATACGAGGAGGACATCAATGCTTTGGCAAAGGCTATTCCACGCGGTGTGCAGACTTTCCTCATGAGTGCTACACTCACTGACGAGGTGGATACCCTGAAGGGTTTGTTCTGTCGGAGTCCTGTAACCTTGAAATTAGAAGACAAGGATGACCAGGGTGCCGGTGTCAGTCAGTTTGTTGTCAGGTGAGACTCGTAATAGTTCCATTGGTATTTATGATTCAGTGGCTAATGGTTCCTGCTGCAGATGTGCGGAGGACGAGAAATTCCTTCTAACCTATGTCATCTTCAAGCTTCAACTGATCAAAGGAAAGGTTATCATCTTCGTGGACGATGTCGACCGTTGTTATCGTGTGAAGTTGTTCCTCGAACAATTCGGAATTAAGAGTTGCGTTCTGAACTCAGAATTGCCTATTAACTCCCGTATACACGTCGTACAGGAGTTCAACAAGGGTGTCTACGATATCCTCATCGCCGCAGACGAGCAAGAGGTAATAGGAGCCCGGAAGTCGAAGAAATCGAAAGAAACCGAGGAGGCAGGCTCAAGCGACGAGGATGAGGGAGAGCCGGAAGATAAGTCTAAGCGCCGCAAGGTATCAGGGAAAGAGAAGGACTACGGAATTTCCCGCGGCATTGACTTCCAAAATGTTGCTTGCGTTCTGAACTTCGACCTTCCCTCCACTTCCAAATCCTACACACACCGAATCGGCCGTACCGGAAGAGCTGGCAAGACCGGCATGGCGCTATCATTCGTCATCCCCAAGGATCAACACGGAAAACACAGGCCCACCTCCACCCCAACCTCGAAGCATGATGAGTCCGTCCTCGCCAAGATCGTCAAGCGGCAAGGCAAGCTCGGCCACGAGGTGAAACCCTACCACTTCGAAATGAAGCAAGTCGAAGCCTTCCGGTATCGTATGACCGACGCTCTCCGCGCCGTAACACGACTCGCCGTGCAGGAAGCCCGAGCCCGAGAAATCCGTCAAGAGCTGATCAAGAGCGAGAAACTCAAGCGCCACTTCGAAGAAAACCCCGAAGAGCTGCGTCAGCTGCGCCACGATGACGAGCTGCGCTCCGCACGTGTCCAACCTCACCTCAAACACATCCCAGAGTACCTGATGCCCGCCAAGGGTAAGAAAGGTCTCTCCAGTGGAGACGTCGGCTTCGTGAGTTTCAGAAAACAAAACGAGAACCGCATCAGGAAAGCCAGAGAGAAGAATCGCGGTAAGGGCAATGGCCGGAAATTTGCCGGAGTGAAGAAGAAGGTAGATCCGTTGAAGACGTTTAACCGGGGCCGGAAGTAAAATCAGGGATAATTGTTGTGCTTCAAAGAAAATACCATCATGCTGTTCATTTTACTGTACATACTGGTTTGGGAAATGAAAAAGTTACTTTAAGCATTCCGGATAAAAGTTCACCGGCGTTTTCGATGTATACAGCTCTCTATATACACGCGGTATACACCAAGACTACACTAGCACAACTTCTAACTGCCCTGTGACATACTAATTTAACCCTGCAGGTGTATACGACGATAACCTGAAACCGCAATCTTTATGCTCATTGGTCCGAACTCATATTCTGGTACTACTAGTTAGGTAGTAGGTGCGGATGGTCCAGGGCCCCACGGGCACTTGCTGCCTTATCCTCTTTAGGAAATAGGGTTTGCGCTGAGCGTTCGATTCCAGCTACGAATTCAGGAAGCCAAGTGACCTGAGTTGGCAGGAAGGCTAGAGCTAATAGAAGCAGAAGTGCATAAATATCAGCTGTTAAAAATTGCTCTATTCAAATATATACGTAAGGATAGCCCTGCAACGGCCTCCAGGCTCCAGCTCACTATATTCCTGTCGTCCTATTTATCAATAATGAATGTATATACAACCGTGTTTATCTCATCAAGGTAGAAGACTTAAATACTCCTTCCCGAGCAACCGTCTAAGGACATCCTCTTCTAATCCTTCTAAGCCGAAAGAAAAATGTACCCACTTTCCCTTGCCCGCCTTCCTTGCCCGCTGTACCCGCTGCTGAACTGCTTTCGCAGCTTGCACGGCTTCCTGATATCGTTCCAACTCCTTCTCGCGACGGTACTTGACCCGTTCCACTTCGACGTCCCATGGGAGAGCATCAGAATCCGTCGACTCATCCGGAGATGGAGCATGCATAGAGAATGCTAGAGAACGGGGGACGGAAGGAGACGATGCGAGAGACGAAGAGGCAGTAGCGGTTTGTCCAGAAGAAGAAGAAGGAGGGGGAAGAGGTAGTAACTCGCTATCATCAATATGGGGAAGCCATCCCGGACCCAGACGGACAAACTCGACATCTCTCCATGACCCCATCCACTCTGGACCGGAGGCGTACGCTTCACCATCTGGACCAACGCCATCCCAATTGAGTGCTGGGACCCAGTCACCACAACCTTCGAGGTCCAGCCATTTCAGACAATAAGTTGCGCGGCAGAGCCTCCGCAGGATACCGGCTGCCTCGGCCCAGTTGTTCTCGAATGAGGAGTATGTGTCTGTACCGCCGTAGGCGAAGGTTAGGGATCTTTGTGTTGGGTGTCGTACACGGGAGTTAACGGCGTTCGGTGTGACTGTCGGGGCGGGCCAATGTGCCAACGATAAGTGGGTTATGGTTGAAAGGCGAGAGAGGAGGTTGATGAGCGAGTTCCAATTCGTAGCAGATGGGATTGGATGCGCCAGCGAGAGATAACGTAGGTTCTCAAAGCGTAGTCCTTGAGTAACAGCTTTAGGAAAAATCGTCTCTCCAGCGATAGCAGGGCCGTCATCCTCGTCCAATTTATCCTCCCAGGACGCTGGAATGGGCTCTTTCATCGTATGTTGCACTGTACTAGGTTTCGCGGACACGATCAATTCGCCAGTGAGCTGTTTCCAGGTCATCCAGCGCCCAAGCGCACCACTTAAATCCACACGGCTTATCTCCAGATCACTATCCTGTGATATATCGTCCCCTTCGAGCCGATGCTTCTCAATCAGCGGTCTTAGGCCATGCATCATACCCCGCAACGGCTGGTCTCTCGCGTGGATGGCGATATAGCTGAGTAGCAGGACCTTGATATGACTAGGTAGGAGTGCAAGAAACTGCCCGTCATATTCAAGATGCCAGACCCAATGCATAGCCATAGATTTGAGCAGCATATGTAGCAGGGAGGTTCTCTGTGGAAACGTTGTCCCCGGGAGGCGATCGAGGCGATATATGATTCTCTCGGCTTCCGCAGCACCAGCTTCCAAGCCAGCGTCCTCTGAATTCTCCAATGAATAGTTTCCCAGCAGCCAGCTCTCAGGCGGCGGTGGTCCGGCGGTCCTTCTCAGCCGTCGCCCACCAACTCCGGCGCGGCGGGCATCCGGGCGAGGGCGGGGAGGCGGGGTTTCGGGGAGCTCTAGTAGGTTCCGCAACGAGGGATGGACGGACCGCGGCGCGACTGTCCTGAAAGGAGCTCTGGTGCCATCTTCGGAAGGAGAGCTGGTTACCTGAGTACGGCGGAGATGGTTGATCAGGTCGTTGACGGATGGTTGCTCATTTGAAGACGACCGGAAACGGTCATCTCGGAGTCCAGAAGAAGCTAGAGTATGGTGAGCGGTGCTAGCCGGTTTGGTGAAATTAGACCTATGATGCTTTTTGGGCATCGAGGAATGTGTGAGAGTGGAGGACAGAGGGGAAGTTGGAAATGACGCCGAGATGCGGGAAGGTGTAAGCTTTAAATCTTATCGATAAATCCGCCCCCACCCCTGAGTCACTAACACGGGGGTCATTCGAAATCACAGAAAGGCTGAGTCTAAGCCAAGATTTCTTCTAATTTGATGGTTTACACTTCTGGCTGTCTTTCTGCCTATTATACATTGACACATGAAGGCCTTCATATATCACGAACCCAGGATTCATCATCCATCTTTCCTTCCCGTTTGGGTCCTTCTTGGATCCAGGTCTCTACCAGACCTTCTTTTGGATCTTCATCGGGCAGCCCCCTCGAGCGTCTTACATCTAACACAAGGTCCCTGACCTTTTTTGTAACCTCTTTCCGCAGCTCAACTGCCTCCTTTCCGTTAAGAAGCTCGTCGCTCAGCACTCCGACGGGGAGGTCGCGAGTCTCCGGAGCTTTCGATTCGGCCTTGGCCTTCAAATCCCGCCATCGCCGCCTCATATCCCCGAATACTGCGTCAGTATCAACCTTTTGTCCGAAAGTGACACTAACGTCCTTCCCGGGTCGTGGAAGGAACCGTGGAAACTCGCGACTCTCGTGCATGACCTGGTCGAACCCTTCTATCCACATAGGAACGACGTCAGGGCATTCGTTGGTTTCTAGAATCAGTCGAGCAACGCCCCATTTGAAATAGCGCATTGTCTTGTTCGGTGCCTGGTGAATTTTGCCTTCCGGGAAAATATGAACCCAGGCGTAGGAGTTGCAAGAGAATGCGGACGGAGCCAGATGCGAATCCTCTCCGTTAGTTGTGTACGCCATAGGAAGGTCGGAAAACGGATCGACGCAGACGTTCTGTAGGCTCCAGTGTTGTCGCTCGGGGCGGGCATTGTGCGCGTTAACGGGGAAGGGTCCTTTCGATAACAATCGGATCGCCTGGGTTACGGCTGGTTGTGCGACACCACCGTAGGGTGAGTGTGCAAGTCGATGGGTGGGCAGAACCTGACCCATGGTGAAGAACAGGGACAAGGGCCTTTTAGTCCCTTGTTGTTAGCTGGGCTATTCGTTGCGGTAGGTCGTAAACAAAGTCATACCTGCCCTGAAAGCAGATGTCATGACTGCCAAATCCCCATCTTCGGTTCCAGTTCGAGAAGCCAAAATTGTATCGCAATGGTAGGAAACCCCACATGATCGGATCATCCATACTGCTCGTTCGACCACGGTCAGTGTATTCTTCTTTGTCGCGAGTAATCAGGTCGCCTCGGCCATTTTGAGGCGCATCGTACGTACGTACACGCTGATATGGTTGGAAACTATCGTAAAATAATGAGGTCAGCCATTCCATGCCTGGCCATTGTTGGAAAGACAATAAAGAAAGCGGGAACAGTACCTGTGAGTAGGCCTCTTTTTCTCTGGGACGGATCACTTCGAGAGTCGAGCAACTCCAAGAACGACTCGAGGCCGTTGACCTCGGGTCGACTGAGCGTATACAAAAAAGAGCGACATAGCGCAGCGACACCAAATATTGTCGCGGAGGACATGGCCCTCCAGGGTAAGGAGGGACATTCCCCTGTTGCACCGGAATCCCTATCGCCCGACATCATGAAGTTATTGAAGCTCCATGTAAATAGTCGGAACGCTTCGAGCCTGGCGGGGAAGAAGGAGGGAAGGGAAAGGAAACAGGGACGGGGTAAAAAGAGGACCCCGGATCAAAACGGCGTGTCAGCAGTTAGCAACTTAATTGGTTTTTTTTGTTTAATCCGCGGAGGAGAACGCACGGACCATGTGAACCTGACCTCAGAACGGGATTTTCGTCCGTAACTACACCTTTAAACACCTGCCCTTTGTTATCGCAACCCATATTCTGCGACACACAAGATGTTCAAAGCGACGTCTCCTCTCTTTTCGGGTCTTCTTTGGTATGTATTCTAATTAATTGTCGTCGACTCTTCGAATCCTCCGCAATTGCCCCTCCCCCAACGTCTTCGTCAAGAGGTCTAGCTTGAATACTGACCATTCCTTCTTGTCCCAAAACAGGAAGATCCCATGGCGAATCTCGCAGCCCCAGAAGGCTCGCCAGAGGAAGCGCCTTCGCTCCGTTGATAACGTGGTAGACACCATCAGCGCCGCCCTTGCACGTAACGGCCTGAAGGCGCGATCCGTCGATCGGTGGTATCGGGAAATGCCTCGCGAGGAGGAGATGCTGCCAAAGGATAAATACACTCTGTTCGACAAGAAGGAAAAGACGTACCGCAAGGGTATTCACAGTATGTTGCCCCTTATCGTCCGTCCTTTGATTTTACAATCCCTCTCCACCTCGAACGTCACGGCACTGGCTTGGGAAATGCGAAAAAGAACAGCCAGTATAGAATGGGAAGCTGAATGATGGGATATTTGAGTCTGTATCTGATATATTATGTGACAGAGCTGCCGAAATGGACACGGGTCAGCCAGCGCGTGAACCCTCCCGGTTTCTAAAATGGTGCTCGGGGCACTATCTCGAAGCGATTCGATGCGAACACTGCCACCAAGCTTATGGGGCCGAACCCTGCGAATAAATACTGGGATTCATATTGTACGATACACTTTGGCGCTTACTGGCCATGCTTTCTCAAGGGAGAGCGTCTTAAACTAGAAAACGGATACATGAGGGATTACCGGAGTTTTGGCAACTGGGCAAATCGCACCATGACTGTGTTGAATTTCCTTGTTTAGTTACAATCATAGTTACATTTAGTCTCGAGCGCATGTACAGTTACTTGGTTTGTTTCCGCCGGGTTACCCGTGAACCTGCCATATAGTAAGGACTGGACGCCTACAGTGACCTGAAATGACGTGCGAACATGACCCGATGGAAGAAATAGATCGCAGGAGAAAAGGTGAACATCCCTATCTGTATAGTAAATCTGCGGTTTTCCAGTTAGCGAACCACCAGATTTCAAGTAACTGCTCCCCAGGGCTGTTGTTGAGGTAGAGCTACCGGATCAGGTCTGCTGCTTCTGTCGCCGATACCATAATGTTTGGTAGAACCGAGTGATGCCGGCTGCAATTTGCTTTACTCTAGTTCTGTTGGCCCTACCTTCATGTATTACCTTGCGGATTCGATACCCACGGCGGATGTTTTGCCAATCATCTAAGCTTTCTTGCCAGCCTGCTCCACCTTCATAGTATGTGGCCTTTTGTCTGGCAGACAGCTGATGTCCTTGTGGTGGCTTTCGAATTAACCAGCAGGCTGGGTCGATATATCCATCCGGGGGATCATCGGCCGAGTCGTCGTATAATTCAACTCGTTTGACAAGGTCCTTCAGCCCCGATGCTTTTCTGTTTTGATTGACAGCCACCCTCCATGATTCTATCCGCGGTGTGTTGGCAACCTTGCGAGTCACTCTAGGATACTTGCGCTTAGGACGCTGAGGTGTTGGGGAAGGTGTGTTGAATCTAGGATCCCCGAACCGCCGCTTTACATCGATAGGGGCACGCGATGCAGGGTCATAAACAATCCAAGTGCGAATATTAAGCCAATGGTTGGGAAGTAGGGGGAAGTGAAACGGTTTTCGACCCGGCATAAGCTGATGAGAGAGCCATCCAAGTTTTCGGTCCAGACCGTGAACCAACCTTATCTCCCAATTGCTCAAATGTCTCAATGGAATAGTGATCTGTGCGGACGTTGTTCCACGCAGGTTGGCCTTCTTCTTGGTCAAGGGCGTTCCTTCTTTATCACTTCCTCGGGACCGTATTGACTCTCGTAGCCGCGTAGATGGACATTGACTTTTATCAATCTGGACTTGGTTTTGATACATAGGAACAAAAAGAGCAGTCCGGGTTTGGCATTGATCTTGCCTGTACAGCGTTGTTGCCGGCTGTCGCGCTCTGGCGGTGGTGGGTTTTGCTTGACAGCTTATCACACTAGCTCTTTCGACACGTCCTTTCTGAGTGCTGGAGATACTGGGGCCACTCGAACCACCCAATGAACTCCACTCAGCGGCACTTCTGTCTCTTTCTACCGTCCTAGTGAGAGTCGTTTGATGAGATGAGAACCCGGTCAGCAACTCGGACCTGGGAGTCCCTGGAGGAACTGGAAATCGATGCCTGCTATATTCCCCACACTTTGGAACATTCAATGCCATCCCGGCAGACCAAATTTGGTATTTGCGTGAACATAGTAATACCCGAAGGTTCTTTGATTTTCGGTGATGATTAGTTGGTCTTTGGTAATTCGAGGAAGCCTCAGAGCGTTTTCTCACTTTCCGAAAGGTAATCTTGAGATCTGGTAGACAAGGAAAGGAGTGGTTTCGTTTTGCCAAAGGATCGTTATTTGAGATATAGAAAACGAGGTCTTTCCTCGTAAGGAAGCAAGCGGACTGATCCAAGGAAAGGAACCTTTTATGATTGAGAGAGCGTACCGAGGATTTTCCTGTTTGGATTGTACAGTAGTTAAGAATCATTGTAGCTTGCTTTGCTCGGGTCGCAGGGGCTACACATGCAAAATCATCCCTGAACAACTCCTTTGCAGAGGAGAAATTCCTGCGCTTTCTCTTTCTTGGTAGTTTATATCTTTCAGCACCAGTGTTGAACATCCTCTCGGATTGGAGAACTCCAGTCATCTTCGGGGAGGAGTACGACTCGCCGCCTTTGCCTGCTCTTTGAGTGTATCCATAAGGAGTGCGAATAGTGTCTGCTGCTATAGTCTTACGTTTTCTGAGATGCGTTCGTAAACGTTGCCGGCGCATTGAGTCCTGCTTGCATGCTTCCAGCTCCGTTTGATTAGAACTCCACCAAATCGAACAATAACTATTCTTCGCTGAATTCCATGTCGTCCACTGTCGGACTTTCGCGAAACACTTTTGCACAATGGACCTATCGACACTTTTTCGTTTGAGTGGCACCCACCCGTACCAGGCCTTTACGTAGCGACGCGCAGGGCTGTTTCCTCCTCCGATGACATTTTCCTTGGTAAAGCGACGGAAGAATTTCCCAAGCTTCCAGATTAGAACGGCGACAACAAATATGCAGAATGTACCAGTGAAGAGCTCGAGAACAACCTTGAGAGTAATGGTCTTTGGGCCTGGTATAGACATGGGAGGTGCGCCTCTAATTGGTGGGTAATAGCCAGGTAGCGTATGAGAGAGTCGGGGAAGGACCGGTGCCATCGGAGGGGTCTTTGATGATCATCCTGATAACAATATGGGAATAGAAGTGAAGCTGTTGTGGGACTTGTTGGAAGAGAACAACAGACTCGTGGGAAGCACGTGGGAGATACAAGAGGAAGGCGTGACTGAAGTTGGTTGCCTCATGTTGTTACTCAACTAACCCTGCTTTAGCAAGTCTTGTTCGAAATGCTTTAAGGCATAGGTGATTTTCAACTTCTGGATGAGATCGCTCCCAGGGTCATATCCAACCATTATAAAACGAAGCCCATTAACCACTCCCAGACAATCAAGCGGAAAGCCCCCCCACCAAGCCATATATCGAAAGCAGTCCATCTTCAAACGGATACATCCCGATGGCATTTCCTTACCAGCATGAGTACCTAGACTTTCATCCCAGTATAGACTCTGTAGTACTCGCCACCTATGCGATCAATAGCACACTGATCGATATGACAATCGAACAACCATGCACATTGCTTCCATCTTCTGTCGCTTCACAATTGAAAGATGTATTCTATTAGCAATCCACAGGCCCCATTTCAAGTCCACGTAGACGTCGTATGCGCAAGATAGTCTCTTCGCGCGAATACCCGACAGCATAATGCGTGCATGATACTTAGTATCCTCTGCAATCTCTATTTTGAGTCTCGGTTTTGCAGTCCGAATGTCTTCCAAATCAGTCATTATAAGATAGTTCACTAACTGAACTTGACTGTCTATCTTGGCTCCCATTTCTAGTAAGTATGAGCAAATACGCGTCACGAGGAGCATATGTGCTCTGAGAAAGCTTGCTAAAATATATATCTGCATCCCCTAGCAAGTATTCAGCACTAAATTGTTTTCTTAAAGGTAACGAAGAGCAGTAGATGGATGACGTATTTCCTATCTCGCTAAGTATATACCAGTTTCCCAGAAACTGTCTGGGAAGTATGTGAGTTCTACTTCTTGTCCTATGCCTACGTCTCGCATACCAATAGAGCTGATCCGGATAGCTTTACATATGCAGGAACGCTCCTAGTTCTCCCAAAACTTTCATGAAAATTAACTTCGGCTCTAGGTCAAATACTGATAACTCCCCGGTCAGATTTCTTTCACTCTTGGCTAGAAAAAAAAAGTCATTGATGATGAAATTGCCCCTGTCCATTGGTAGATACTCCAATGAGAAGCCCATAAGTCCTGGAAATGTTCACTTATCTCCTATTCGCCATCAAAGTTATCACACTCCTATTTTAGGTGTTTGAATAACCCACACTCATTGGGTCGGCTATATCATACTAGATGTATTGCGTGAATCCGTTGGAAACATCGCAGGCAACACTGCGATGGCAAATTCGCATACGTCTTTGTATCCTTGTATGTTTCAAGATCTGTGATAGCTCTTTCAATATCCTTTTTCAGCTTCATTGTGTCACATTCAAGATCTTCCAAGTGGCCAAAAGAGTTTTTTTCTAGCGCAAGGTGAAGTAGCTCTTGGATCTGAGACAACAGTCTCTATCCATGATCCAGCTTCACAAAGAAAAATTTTCGTCCGGAAATCCCTATAAAACGCCAACTATAGATCGGATACGTGGACACGTCCCGCCACTGCTTCCGATTATTCAGGACTAAACTCTCATTTCTGGAAAAAAGTACATTCGCCTTCCGTTCTCTAATCCCAGGCAGAAACAATAAAAATCCCTGTCTATAAGGGTTTAAATTAGCCTAAACTGTAAAGCAAAATCACCATTCACCCAATCAGCTCGTTTGATAGCCTTTTTACCTACCGCATCGTTTACCAACCCGCTGGTTCGTCACAAACAACAGATCCTAATGCGACTACCACATTTTCTTGTTTTCTATTTGCCTATTTCGGTACTTTTTTTCGGTGAAGTTTGATCTGAGATCTGATCCTGGAATTCCGGCCGATCTTCAATGTCAATTTCTTACCCCCAGTGTAGTATAATGGATTTCCTGGTTCAGTGGCGACCACTAGATAGTCAAATCAAGGAAGGGCGCCAGTCAATGCTGTGTGATTGTAGACTGCTGAAGGGCGTAAAAAGAAAAACAGGTTCGACAACAAAGTGAAATCCTCACACGGACTAAGTGGGTCCGCATGGACGATATGTGGTGATGGAGATAAGTAACCGGAATAAGTAATATGAAGCAGTGATCTGAAAACAGGTGCTGCATCGGATCAGGGACGCTCTGCCGTTCTGATGTCAGATACCAATCGATCGGCCTGTTGCCACCTACGTACGCGTGGTTGGGGGCGGGTGTAACGTTTACAGTTAGGAGCAGATTGAGATAGCACCTGCATAAGATATAGTTTGCCGATCCTGGATCTATAGGTATTAGGTAAAGCAATGATTATTTACCAAGGATGAATTGCTAGTCACGTCATCAGAGGTTCAGCTTCCGGCCGAAACCGCAAAAAAGAAAAGAAAGAAGAAAAAGAAAAAAAAGAGGGGCCACCTAGCAATGAAAGGGCGGTCGATTCTCGGTGTCACATTGAGTATTATGACACCAGAGAAGCAGAAGTCCTTCGGTGAGAATGGAAAATTGGGTAGCATCCGGCTTCCAGATGGGGAGGCCTTAGCGGCACTTGGACACATAACTGACCAAGTAAGGGTCCGCATAGATTGATCCAGATGCTAGCGCTGGACAAGACCAACTCCAATCAGTTTCTCACCGTCTACCCTGTTATGCTGAGTGAACTGATTCCGCAAGGAGTGTGACGGTGTTGGTGATGAGATGGTGAATCCTCCATAGTTCACCGCCACAGTTTGAACGTTGATCAATAGTCTGAGCCACCTGTGGCTAGTGGGTCACGGTCCAATCATATGAGAGAGCCCTCGCATGGTTGAGGGCCGATTCACGAGAAAATTCTGATGGATCTTGCATGCCCTGCGCAAAATACGATCCGAAAAGTCGGTACAGGGAAAAAGAAAGCAATGATCTCTGTGTGTCGCATATTCCGCTAAACTGGGATCATGGATCGCCAATGGGGTAACACAGGCTTGAGGCTGATCTACAGACTATGCCTTACTTTTCACCCCCTTTTTTGACATGCTCATACTCGTAGTCTTGGCCCAAAATACAGAAACTATTCACCAGATCATGGTGTTGAGTGAGAGTGATTGAAGAGGTCACTAGACACGCCATCCCTGTTATACCTCTTCTCCCCCTGCACTTTTACGCCTATGCGCCATACTGATCACCCAAGATTTTACTTTAGCTGATCACTATAACTGTTGGCTGATTTCCTTCAATAAAAATTGCAGTATGGTTGCTGGTGGCTTCCTTTACTCCATCATGAGGTTATGCAGCCGGGAAATAATAGCAAAGTAGCGTTTCGGCCTTCAGCAATGTAGCCATGCCGGTAATCACGGCAAAGAAAATCAGAAAGGACCCTGTCTAGACTTCGTCTAGGTCAGACAGCGAATCGATGATTGGTCGATCTAGATAACACAGGGTGAAGGACCTGCAGCCACAAAGAACCTCGTGGGGACCCACCGATTGTTGCGTACTCAGATCCACGGATCTCAAAATTGGGGATGCTGGGAAGATAGGACCAGTCAAGGCAGCAGTAAATGTTAGCTTTGTAGCTTCGCATTCAAAACCTATAGAGTTTGGCTCAGAGACGATTTCTAATCCGGCTGCCTGGTTCATATAGTTCATGAGGCTGAGGTGGAGATCATTCGGCATTGACACTGTGGCTTGTTTCCCTTTCTAACCTGAAAAGGTAGGAAAAGTGTGGCGAAGTTGTTGAGGCGGGTGTCCATCGGACCCACTTTCATTGTTCCTCTTTCAGTCTTCTCACTTCAACTCCGTAGCTCACATGTTCCGTTCCAACCCTCCTCTTTCACGAACGAAAAATTTGTACTGGCTGCATCCCATCACTTCTGTTCCAGACCCTTCGCTTCCGTTCTGTGGGTACTGTCCTGGAAACTTCATCCTCTCCAAGAGGATGCATCCATTGGGCCGGGATCCATACCAGGAGTGATCATCATGCTTCTTCTACACGAAGACAATGGGCCTGCATATCCGCCGCTGCACAGACTCTGCTCGCCCTCTAGCCTTTCTCTAGTGAGATGGCACCCTCGCCGCTTAGGCTACAACTTTAACAAGCGAACATGCTGGTGATCCTAGGAGGCACTGATACGGTGGTTTAGCGTGTATAGTGAGTGCCAGCGCTGCATATCCAAGACCGAGATCAGGACTCCGCTGTCGTGGACATAATTAAAAGCGATGGAAATCAGGCCCGGTAAGTTTCTGGTCCTTGAGCTCCGCCGATGCGGTCGATCTATGCAAGGAGCCCGATTTGGAGATCCTAGCCCCGTCATCTGGCAGTTAAACGGCAAGGAACATCTCGTAGGAAAAAGAAAAACGGAGTGTGCTATCCCTTCGCACCATAGGTGGGCCTAGAAAAGAGGAAGGAAAAGGGGGAAAGCCATGATTAATTCTCCGAAGTTTACGGAAGCAGGCTCACATTCCAGCTACACTGAAGGGAAGGAGCTCATGGACAGGTCACCCAAAAAGGAAAAATAAATAAATCAGAAAAGGAATACGTATGTGGATCAGTGCACCAATGACCCTAAATTCCGGAAGCGCTAGCGTGGTCAGCAAATCCCTAATCTTGTTGCATATCCCGCGACTGATCTGATCGACTTACCGACAAGCAATGGAAAGTTCTCCGTTGCAACATGTCTCATTGCATTTTGCTTTGACCAAAGTACGACAAACTTAGATCAAATCTGATCTCATGGTTGACACGTAACGGTAAGACAGCGACAGAAAAAAAACAAAGACAAAATTCTGGGAAAAGTAAAATAAGAACGTGCGTCAACCAGAAATCAATAGTGAGAGCCCACATTCCGGGAAGTGTCCCACACCAACGTCCTGTTTGCAGAGTCTTGCAGGTCTTATCGGTGCGAACCCTACCAAACCCTAACAACCCCGACATCCTCTCCCCATACTGTCCGATCCTTATTTCCTTCTACAGATCGGCGCCATTTGGTCATTGAGATCTATTGACCTCTAGTCTCCTGTGGTGGCAAACTCGCGGAGTTCATTAGAGTAACCATGGTTCCATTTCACATTGCATCTATATTACTGCCTATTATATGCGGAGCTTTGACGGGTTAGAGGTATATGAATATGTCATGGAAGCCGGCAGTCTTCATGATCCATCCAATTCCAACATTCTCCTTACCAGAGTCATCCCATTCAGTATAGTATTAGTTGCTTGCTCATTGCTCTTGCAAGACACATGCTCCTTTGTTCTGTGTCATACACACACTCTTTGTTGAGTCCTCCAGTCACGCTCGTATCGGCGCTACATAAAGCGACATTAACACGTCTCAATCCCTATTACCGCCACTACGAAAAGAAGTGATAGTCCAATATGGTCCAAAGCGCTGCAAGAGCCAGCTCCGGTAGTTCCAGCCGTGAATACGGCATCACATTCGAATGTGCGCCTCCCTCAGCCGTTCGTCCCGGAGTTCCCTTGACCCTACCGGTGATCGTTGCGGTTCGACCTGTCGGCGCTCCCCGAGACAGTTCTGTGCAGCAGCTGGTAGTGAATGTGTCGCTACGAAACGAGTCAGGAACCGCAGCTTGTCCTGGGCTGACCGGCACATTGACGTCGAGTGTGCGCAGCCGTCATGGAAACACTACGAGTGGGTTTGGAAAATTCAACCGGCTCACCATTGCGCAGCCAGGACGATATCGGCTGCGAGTAATGCTGGGCGCTGCGTCTGCCAACGGAGTGACGACACGAGATTATATCGACTCGGGTGTCATTGAGGTTCATCCTGGTGCTCCGGCAGCTCAGAGGCCTAGTGAGTTGACAACTTCATCCATCGCACGACCTGCTCCTCTAAGAGGCTACCTAACGGCTAACTCGCTTAAAGCTCCATCGCAGGTCACCAAACTGCAGAGCCTCATCCAAGAGAACATTGACCTGTCGGCAAGTGATATTGCAGCCTGGCAGCAAGCTTAACTCTAACCGCCCCCCACCCCCTATATTGCATAGGACGAGAGGAGTGATAGGAGTTACATTCGATTTCGATCTAGCATTCATATATTTTCAGGGGCGTTGTTGGGAGCACGAATACACGGTAATAGCGGCATAGAGGCTTTTTTTTCTCTTTAGTATTACCCCGCGACACATAGTCTAGAGGGACAGGTATTTTCTTACAAAGTGATCATAATTTCACCCTTCTTTATTTCCGTTGGGTTGCTCAATTCTAGAATTAGTAATTTTCCTTACATCACTGAACTGCCAAATATTCCTTTATCTTAAACTACACTGCACTTGTTAAGTTAGGAACCTCGCGTCCATCCCAAACCAATCATTGGTTGGGATATTAACCCGAGCGACTATTTAGTGGAAATAATTTCCGTGGTTGTGTCTATCCTATCCACACTCGTGATCCAAGCCCTTAGACCCGCAATCCAGCAAGTTTGGACATCAGCTATTTCCCACTTGGTTTCCACAAAACCTACCCGTCATTCCGTGTTATGCCCCTCATCAGCCTGTCAACCCGCCTGAGCGTGTGAGACTGTGAGTATCTTGGAATGTGACTCGCAAGCCTTAACAGGACTGAGTGAATGAAGTCTTGCTATCATCCTTCCTACCCACTTCATTTGAATAGGTAGGTTCATATTGGCAGTCAGTGTCTAATCTAACATGATCCAATTTCGCGCCAGTTACTAGGTATCCCAACTTACGCACCGTCCTCCAAGTACATTCCGTTCGCCCTCAGGAGAACAACAAGTGGCACTCGGTTTTCCACCGCACTATACTCCCCCACCAGATGTATATGCTCTCAACTACGTCTGATTACCTGATCTAGTCCTATCTGGAGCAATACGAACCTTTGAATAGCACTCATAATGGTCGATGAAGTGGTACAGCATAATACCGAGTTTTTTCCGGTCCCGAGTCCACCCAACAGACCAGACCAGCATACCCGAACTTTGCGATACAAGGCAGGGTAGGAGTGCAGACAAGGTGGGAACTTGGACGCTGACATGGTACGGAATTGAGCTACGAATTGGCCCCACCTCGGACGATTCGAAATGTATCCGACTCATACGCAATACATAACATAATACTATTCTCGTTGACCGAGGCGATATGACAACGCGGTGCAAGTCGAAACTAGGATCAACAATTTCTCGATACCTGACTTCTGACAAATATATCATTACAGACCCACGCAGTACAAACCCGAACAAACCCGGCGACTACTTGGACAAGAACCCACTTTCCGTCTCCAGCCACGACTCAAAAGTTCTTCAGACCTGGATGTAACCTTCGCAATGCTCGAACATCGGCTTTATACCCCGAGTCATGAAACCATCGAAACATAACTCCCAATTCCTTAAACGCCCACATCAACAATCGAGCAAGGAACCCGTAAGGGGGACATCCTTCCCAGTGACCCTCTTGAAGATCCTCGCCATTTCATCATATGATAGCTCATCGCCTGCCAAAGAAAGAGCTCTATACTTGTACTCATCCGGGTGCAAAAATGCTTGCGCACCAAAGAACCCAATATCCGTGACAGATATCAGCTGTAATGGCTTCCCGCGAAGAGCGATCTTCCAACTAGTCGTGAACACGGACCCAAAGAAATCAGGCGTGAAGTTGTTGAGGAATGCCACGGGGCGTAAGATCACCCATTGCATATCTGTTCCCTTGGATCGGTTGATAAGGTGGTGCTCGATGTTGTGTTTGTTAATGAAGTGGGGGACGGGAGTTGGGTTATCGATGGACGCATCACCACCGCGATCGACCGACGTATATACGAAGAGCTTCACAATGTTGTTGAGAGCTGCGTCGATAAGTGCTTTGCCTTGTCTTTCTTCGGAATCCTCCTTGAAGAGTCCTGGGACAGGTGTCTATGTTGAAAAGTGTGAGTGATATGCTTCATGGTTTTGGAATGGCTGAGGTTGGTAAGTTAAGCCAAGCCATACCTGTACGCTGAACACAACCTAGATAGGCTGCGTAGTGACCTTCTGGGCTTGCCTGAAAATATCCTCCGGGTGATTGAGATTGCCTTCCACCAGTTTGATCTTCGACGACTTCTTGAGTAGCTTTTGAGCACCGTTTGACTGTGCATCTCGGGTGACCGCAAGAATCTCGAAATCTGCGTCCTGGCTGATGAGGTTATCGATCACACTGCCGCCTTGTTTCCCGGTGGCACCGGTAATTAGAAGCGTCCTCGACATTTCTTCGACTTGTGATATGATAGAAAGACCGTAAGATAGTTGTGAGATGTAGTCGATACGAGAAGGAACAGCAAGAACAAGCGACCTTTATATAATAGATTATAATTCAATCTGCTTTCCCATCTGCCAAACTCATATTCGCCCCTTGTTTCATCTCCCTTCGATAAATATCTTCCATTTGAACGTTTCTTCGGGTGGCTAAGAAGACAACCTATGTTCATATCGTCCATTGGTAATTGGCTCCCCTCTCGGCGTTGATCTCAACCCCGACGCTAAAATGCAGCATGAGATTACCGAAGCTTCGGCCTTAACCTGCCAGCATCTTGGTAAGCTTCAAAGTACTTCCTGATCGGTAGCTGAATGCAATCCTTCAACCTATAGTTAAATAATTACAGTAAAACCTCTTTATAAGCAACTCCGATATAAGCAATACCTCGATATAAGCAATACCTCGATATAAGCAATCTACTAGGCTGTCCCCTATCGTTTCCCATACAAAATTGCAGAAAACCTCGATATAGGGAACTTTTAATAATCTACTCAGTCTCCCATACAAAATTCCTTATAACGAGACATAGTGGGTCTAACTAACTAATTAAAAAATTTACTAAAATAATTATAATCACATATATATTTCTCGGGAAGGCTAATCTACACTTCCCAGTAATAACGAAAATATATACAGTCAGTAAACTATAAGAATTCTATTATTTTACCTCGTCTTCAGCCTTTTTAATGAAGAATTTAGTAAAAGTCTACCAAGAATACTATATAACAGTACTTTTAATACTATATCTATACTTTAGAAGAATTTATATAGTGATTTTAATATAAGCAATCCCTCGATATAAGCAATTTTGGAAGCCAGCTCAATTCATTCCTTATATCGAGGTTTTAGTCATCCGCCCGGAGCTTGCTCGTACGGCACCGATCAGTTCCCTAATTAGCACAACTCCGGGTTCCCGATTACTCTAAGTCGCCTAGTCATTTCGACAACACATATCTATCCGATAAATCGGATAGAAGCCTTGAATAGCAATAGACATATTGAGAACACTGCACAGTAGTACTCCGTAGAAATATTTCTCTACGAAACTGATTTAATGTTAGCAGAAGGGATGATGACGTAACAACCACAGCAAGGGTCCGTCTGCCAAGCTGAATCCCCAAACTCAATGTCGATCTACATCGAACCTCCTTAAACTACCAACAAGTATTTACAATAAACATTCCAATGCCACTCATTCACCTAGCAAAGCTATGAAGTACCATCCGGAGTGCACTAACCCTCCCACCACGTAAGGTTACTATGCCAAACCACCCAATGGGTGAGGTCAGCAAGCGCAGCTGCAACAACTGTCGCCAACGGAAAGTCCGATGCGATAGGAAACATCACTGTGAAGCGTGCTCGAGGTCGGGAAAAGAATGTGTATTTCCGGGGCCGAAGCGGGCGTCCCGCAAATTGAATAGACCTCCGGTTTCTGAATTGATGGCTCGTTTGAGACAATTGGAAGATGCTGAGAGGGTTCGATTGATGCGTCCTGCAGACAAGGATGACCCTGACCATGGGTCTAATATAGAAGAACGTGGTTCACCAGAAACAAATCCTGAGAAGCCAGATCAGACTGGCCGGTTGGTAGTTAAAGATGGGAGGAGTCGGTATGTCGATGATGATGCTTCTGTGATATTTGGCGATAAGGTGGGGAACTTTGAGTAATGCCGGCGTGATGGATTGCTGATTATCTGCAGATCCAAGAGCTGCGAGAGGTCCTTGAAAGTACATCGTCAGAAGACGATACCGAGACAGAAGAGATATTGGGCCCATTTGGTCTCCCGCACGGCGGTCTTGTTGGAGATTGCAACTGGACCAAAACGAGTTCTAATGGATTCTATCCTCATTCCACCCAATTAGAAATGCTGTGGCGTATCTACCAAAGTCGCGTACACCCGTTGATTGCCGTCTTGCACGTACCGTCAGTGGAGCGAATGGTTCGTGACGAAGCGGATGGCATTGCTTTAGAGCCCTGCAGTAGATCTCTGATATTATCTGTCTGCTTTGCTTCCGTCGTCAGCATGACACCTGACCAGTGTGTATCATGCTTGGGCAATTGCATGAGATGGCCAGCGAGGGGTTGAGTGTCACTGTGAACCGGGCCTTGAAACAGGCCAACTTTATAAATTCCAAAGATATCCCTGCTCTTCAAGCAGCAGCGCTGTTTCTGCCGTGCTTTCGCGTAGTAGGTGAGACGAGAGTAGTATGGGCGGAAGCCGCCGTGGTTGTCTCAGGGCCAAGGTATCCATCGCGATGGTTCAAAATTCGACCTCGGCCCTTTCGAAATAGAGATCCGTCGCCGACTGTGGTGGCATATCTGTATTCTGGACATGCTTGCCTCCGAGGATCAAGGAACAGACACCCAAATCAAACCGGACACGTTTTATACTCGCCTCCCCTCTAATATAGATGTCTATGACTTAGTTCCAGAAATGTCAGAGCTACCATCCGAAAAACTAGGGTACACCGATATTACTCTTTGCATTATCAACTGCGAAATCGCGACTAGCGTTTCCCAATTAGGTCCTTCCTTCGGTCGAAATTCGAAGATATCAATTAGTGACCGAGAGGCCCACATCAAAGCTCTGGCATGTCATATTCAAGATCGGTACCTGGACCATTTTGACCTCGGAGTCCCCATACTATGGACGGGCGCAACAATCGGTCGGCTCATGCTTTCGAAAGTATGGTTGGCAATTCACATCCAAAAGACACCAAAGGACGCCAACGAGTCGGGTCCGGCGAGACAAGCAGCCGACCCACTTTTTCAAACCGCCGTCGAAATCACCGACTTTGCTTATCTCTTCCGGGAAAATGAAACCACTGCACAATTTACCTGGTTGGCCCGAAGCTACAAGCAGTGGCACACCTTAGCATACGTTCTGTCGGAACTCTGCGTCCGGGAGATCAGTCCGAAAACGGACCATGCCTGGAACGTGGTTGCCAGGATGTACAGGAAGTGTGTTAAAGAAGCGCCTGAGACATACTCCATGTTCCAAAAGCCTCTGTCGCGGCTGATGGAACAAGCTGCTACGTCTAGGGCTGAAAAGCTGGGTATATCTCGCGACCTACTGGATAATGGATCTCCAGGGACTCTGAAGTCAAGTACCGGGGTTATAAATAGCGAAATCAGACAAATACTGTTCCCTTCCATGCCAGATCTTCGCGACCCCTACCATAACCCTATTGGTGACGAGTCTACCGAACCAGTTCATTTCGACAACGTCACCCCGATCCAAGACATGTCTGCTTCTGGAATAACCGACCACCTTTACCCTAACATAGACTGGCTTTTTGAGTCCTTGATATGAGTTGGCTGGGTGCCCTACAATCTGTCATCTTACACACTGGGTCGTTAGTTCTTGAAAATGGTGTTTGGATTATCTGACCACCATGGGAAGTGCTCATCCCACTGCCGCGAATAATTCCGCAGGCAAGCGTCCATGTGATAAGGTTTCAAGCCACTCCACATTAATCAGGGAAATGAGGAAGTCATGGATTGTAAATACTAGTAATATCACAATACTAGACTCTGTAGGCCAAGCCTTCGGTTCCTGAAGATTCAGGATGGCTCGAACTGCCAACCCGTCCAATGATATGCCGTACCCACAACATATATCTTAGTATTGGAAAAGTGAACCTTATGTCAAGTTTGGCTAGAATCAAAGACATAATAACGAATCCATCCGAGTGCACTATGCGGTTCAGAGGCTAGGTAGGAGACGTAAGGACGAAAGCGACAATTGGTGCCTCGAAACTACTATGTGACGAAATAAGCGTCTGACATGAGTCACCAGGGTTGGAACTCTAGAGGAAAGGCTTTCCTTACAATCTTTGAGCAATGTTAAAAAATTCGTCGATTCTTATTCGATTATCCGTCATTGTCAGATATCACGTTGCGGGGCAACAGGCTTTCCACCAATCATAGAAGAGACGTGTCCCGCTCGCCACCCAGACTTACATTTATATTCCTTTTTGGCTAAGCCTTGCTTCACTAAGCATCTGTAGTAATCATATCGAGGAGTACTTATTTTATTTTGATCAAATAACGACTGAAGGCTCAAAATATATTCTAGGGTCAAGCTGTCTGCCCCATGTGTAAAGGATATTTGTTTTCCATCGTCAGCGTTAACCATGCGATCAAACCGGCGACATGACATTTTCACATACGCCGAGTTTGATATACAAGGCCTTTGTCGATTGGCAAGCAGTCTGCGGCAAGGTAGTACCTGTCAATGTGACGTGAATCAAGTGCCTAAAAGTGGGAGTTTCAATTGGGCCATCTACATTACATTCGATGATGGAATCGAATGGGTATTACGGTCTCCGCACACCGGCTATGGCTCTATATCAAAAGAGATTAGTTCGAAGCTGTTGGAAAGTGAAGCAGCCACACTCAATTACGTGAGGAGGAACAGTGATATTCCAGTCCCCCATGTGTATTCTTACTCGTAAGTTCCAGTCGCTGCTGGATTGATTCACACTAACCTTGAAAGCTCGACCAAAACAAACGACGTTGGAATACCGTACATTCTCATGAGTAAAGCAACCGGCTTTCCGCTCCAAAGAGTGTGGAAGACGACTAAATCTGGACAGACCGAAATATCAGCCGAAATAAAAAGCAAGGTACTTTTCCAACTGGGGTCCATCACATTCAAACTCTCGCAATTGCGCTTTGATTGCATAGGGTCACTCTTTGAACATGATGGGATTGTCCAAGTGGGTGAGTGTCTCTCACGAGGCCACATACTTCATGAACGGTACTCTTTGGAAGACATACCTCGGGGCCCGTTCACCTCAGAGACACAATTCTATGATAGCCTTATCGAGGCACTGATCCAGCACGCTGAAACTTTACCACTATCGCATCATTGTTTTGTCGCACCTGTTCCTCGCCGGGAGCTATATGATTCCAGTGAGCTTTATAATGAGGCGTGTGACCTCTGGAATGATTTCGTCACGGTAGGATGCAAAATCGACTCCTCGGACAATAGGCTTGATTATATAATTGCTGGCGAGGCTCTTCGGGATATAGTACCAAAATGGCAGCAATATCTATCAAAACTGGATTCTAATTCATTTCCCCTAAGCCACTCGGACTTAAGTGTCAATAACATATACGTTGACAAAGACTATAATATCACATGCATCATTGACTGGGCCTTTTGCTCATCAGTCCCTGAGGCTATGGCTCTCATCCCCCCCGGACTGCCACAGTCGCGTGATGAACTTCATGATGATCTCGCCATCTCCTTTAAAGACGGCTTCCAGACTGCGATCCTTAAGCAAGCTAAAGGAATCGGATATCTCAGAAGCACGACATCGAAGTTATTTCAACAGAGCAAATGCGCTTGGTCGCTAAATCGACTTCTGAACTTCGACTCGATAGATGATCATGGCCTACTTTCTGTAGCCTGGGAATGGATTCATGGCTCCGGGAAAGACTTCGAGTCTTACTTTGCCGATCGACGTTCATTATCCTGCAACATAAACCGCTACAAAGAGATACAAATGGAAGATCAGCCTCCAGAAAAGATAGACAAAGCGGAACGCGACTACTTCAGGGACGATGTACTGAAAAGGTCAATAGCTAGAAGTCTAACCGTCACGTCACAATGGCAACTTCAGTACGATCCAAGCCATGAACCACGCCTTGGAAGGGGGGACCTCTTCATTGCGGATTCCAAGCTATGGAAGTGGGTCTCAAAGGTCATACAAGAGAGAGAGGATGCGCTCTGATAACCTCTTTTTCCGGCATGTGTCACAACCGCTGGCGAATATACTCAGCACTTATGTTATAAATGCTCCCAGTCACATCATCCTTGACCTGTCAGGGATGTTAGCAGATGAATTGATGTGATGTATTCGCACACCATATGCAACTGTGTACTAGACGTTCCAATATCAATTTCCCCGGTGCTCCATTCGGAATCTAATAAATCAGGTTTTGGTCTAATCTCATCAGGGACCAAACGGCGCCTTGCCTCCTGCACGACAGTAGTAGACTTTGTTCCCCGCTGGGTAATATGCCTTTTTGCGACAGTCCGCTGGCGGGGTCGGGAGATCCGGGGGTGTTGAGGGCTGGGCATATTTTCGTCTAGGAAACTTCCCAAGTCGCGACACAAATTACAATGATATTAAGAGTGTTCCCCAGTATGCCCCAAGAGAGAAGCTTTGACTTCTAGAGCATAATAATAATCTGCCGAGGCCCACGCGTACATAAATACTACTTCTTGCACGGACCTCGCACCCATATTTAGCGTATACACTATCAGCACGCACCTCTCTGTATAAGTCTAGTACCCCGCTAGATGTGCATGGGACGTGCATAGCAGATGCGATGTTGCTCCAGAAACATCACATAGCAGACAGATACCTAGTAATAGCTAGTTCTACGCTGTACCCCATTCGCTGCGTAGTAAGACTGACAGACTAGCAAGACGCAGATAATAACTGAAGACTTGGGCTTACGCCGTACATACAGGACGAGCTGCCGTCGTGAACTGAGGCGGTAGATATCCAGAAGCTAGGTAATACAACGATTAGCCGATGAGCTTTAATGGCATTTACTCTGTAGCATTCTAAAATAAACAATAGAAAGAAAAAAATGATCACAGAGGATAGAAGAATATCACTGCTGATACCCTCAGTTTCTTTTCCTATGTGGGGCACCCACTCCTACCCCACCTGTATCAATCTGTTAAGCAGTTAACCTACTGGACCGTGGTTGTTACCTATGCAACACAACTACTAACTCGGTGTCACTCGTCCCATATTCCATCTACTGACTGCCTTACAGCTATTAGTTGATGGGAAACACATTTCCAACTGTGCGCGGAAGAGAAACCAGAAAGAAAGGCTGCCTACCATGCCTGATCCCAAGATCGAACTGCCCGTCACGGATGCCTACATTCATGTCCAACTCCTTAATGGGGGAAGCATGACGGCCAGATCCCACCTGATCCACGCTGGGGAAGAGCCGACAACGGAGTTTCGGCTGTATAATTGGGCCTTTTTCATCCATCACGCCAAGCAGGGGCGACGCATGCTCTGGGATCTGGGAATGTCATCGGTGCGTCTTCCGCTTTCCAGGGCTCGGTTCCCGCCCAGAAACATACGTTATTCACAGGTCAAAGGTCCCCGAAGATTTCCCCCCGGCTATTGCCAACGGGCCATTAAAAGAGGTCCAGGCCCAGGACCCCCGCGAGCCGATTGAAAAGCAAATCGAGCGTCGCAATGGCGTTGCGGCTGATGAAATAGATACTATCTTGCTCAGGTTTGAAAACAATTGAAGCCCTTTTGTGGGTTGGACGCACTTTCTTACTTATATACATAGTCATGCACATTGGGATCACTGTCGACCGGTAAGCCAGACCTTTAAGAATGCGACCGTTCTTTTTGGCCCTGGTACATCCGAATACTGCGCTCCAGGTCACTTCCTGAACCCATCCTCTCCGTGGGATGGAAGATACTTCGATCCGGAACGAGCGACAGAACGGTGGGAGACGTTACAAGGTCCGTGGACGCGTTTCGGGCCGTTCGAACGAGCAATGGACTTCTTTGGAGACGGGAGCTTTTGGGTTATTCAGGCTCCTGGCCATATGCCAGGTAATCTGGGTGCTTGTGCTAGACTCTCCACAGGGGAGTGGGTTATGCTGGCTTCTGATTGTTGTCATTCACGGTACACAGTTCCTTACCTCATTCACGAGTTAGACTAACTCTTACACAGGGCACTGCTTGATGGTACCAAGGATTTTGGGACTTTCGAACTCAACGGGAACATGGCTTGTCTCCACACAGATGTCACTGCAGCAAAGGACACACTGGCACGGATTAGACTCATGGAAAAAGAGCTAGGGGTACACGTTGCCTTAGCCCATGACCCTACTTGGATGCAGGACGAGAGCGATCCGGTCTTACTTTCTTTACTGGATGAGAAATTCGTTAAGGATATGCGTGCAGCATTTCCACAGCAACAGCCTTTCTAGTGGGGCTTTTACCGGTACATATGGTGTTGCTTTGTAGTATGGACTCCGGGACTTGGACGTGTAGTTCCAATCGCATCCAAATAATCGAAGCTCTAAACATACACTGTTGACGGCAACCCATATTGGAGGGTTCGGCCTGAATCATATCTAACCTGTACTGCTTGAGATATTGAGGGCATATTCTGCACAAAGTTGCCAGTCTTAACCATTTTAGAACAAGAAATTTCCATTGTTAAATTGGTTCGAAAGAGCTTAAGGGTCAATTCTCGAAGAACTCGTCAATTTGTGAAGCCACTGTACGTGGAAGGCCATGTTTGATGAATGTTGTAAATGAAGCCTGTTGAATCCTGGCCTCTTGCTGAGTACACTTAGATAGGTATCTTGATAAAGGTCTCGGTGTGGTACATTGACCATGTACATGGGTATCGTGACCATCTCTTTCTGCCATGCTTCAACGATAGAAACGTAATGGATACTGTTACGCAAAATAGATGGAAATATGTATTGTATTCTAAAAGAAATCCTAATAGCTGGGGTGAAGTACTTAGAAGGTTACGTTAACCAAGAGTATTGTCCATGAAGCCCTTGCTTGATAATGCTTATTGATTGACTACGGGTAGATCTAAGGTCAATACGGATAGGCCGGGACCAGCAACAGAAATTGTTGTAGGGTTAGGAAAGAATAACAGGATCACAAACCCTCTGAAAGTAGTCCACTTCGTCTTCCGGCCCCACGGACCGCATTGCACCGCTTTACGTTACGTAGGAGTAGTCCGCTCTGGAATACGTCCATGCCTTGTTGATTCTGCTTTGTATACGTATCAACCAAATCCTGTTTCGTAGCATGAAGGTGGATAGGGATGTTTGTTTACTGTTTGGAATCTCGGGCACAGAAATCGGAATACACCTGAATGTGCAAGTAAGAGGTATTGGATCTAGCAGTAATTTGCGCAGAAATATGAAACTAGTTCCTCCAGTCTATCACAGAAGAATCATCATCTCCATTCTCCCGAAAGCGAATTTCATCCGCCATCTCTCTGACAACATCCCAACTGATAAGGAAGTCTTTGAGTTTGGTCTGAATACCCGGCTGGTCAGAATACTCTTGATAACCAACAGGGAACTCAAACGCATCCTTCACTGGGTCACGAGGAGACTGGAACATTTTACATTTCAGTAGTCGTGCTTTGTCCCAGAAAACGTATCCTCGATTCCTCAGCTCATAGTTAACAGGGAGATCGATATCCCATCTCCATCTCGTCTTATCATTCCCGACAGCCCATAGCCAGCCGAAATTGCAATGCCCGAGGCTCTCATCATCAGAATTGTCATCTGCAGCTTGCCTTTTAATGAATTCTTCTTCATTTCCTTCTCTTTCCTCATGAGACCCCGACTCGTGCAAACCACGCAATATAGACTTTTTACCTTGAGCTTCTGAATCTGATGTTACAACCATCCTTCTCACAATTGACAAGGGTGCGCTGGTCAGCTTCCGTACGGCTAGCATTCCTCGCGAGATCAGATAGTCTATATGTTCTGACCGTTCGCTTCCCTTGGAGGATTCATCATACCACCATAGGCAAAACCAATCCAGCATAGCCCCAATTTCCTCTTTCTCACCGCCGACATCGGCGCGCGCATCCATTTTCTCCTTTGCCATTGTCACGAAGTCTTCCTCGATCCTATCGCTAAGCTCTTCTAGAAGGACTCTATAGAACTGAGCTACACAGGATATTTCTTCAACTTCCCAGGGACGAAGCATTGCTGCAAACCTTGGTGCTGGGTCAGTTGCAGGTGCCGGGCGGAGAGGACGATCACCAAAAACCTGTGATATCTGGAACAGGCATGTATATATTTCCCACCGATAAAAGGCTCGCTGTAAACGGGTCTTCTCGGTAAAGGATAACAGCACATTTGGGACAGAGGAAGAGTGCTGCAGGTCTGAGAGTGCCCTGGTGCCGTATGAAACCAGGAGGTGTTCGAAACTGCTGTAGAATTTCCAGATGTCCAGTAATAGCGCGCGATCGGAGATCAACTCCTGGAGTTGTTCACCTTTTCCTGACTTATATTGGTCAAGGATAGCAGTGGACTCTTGATTCAAGCTATCGAAAAGCTCTTGGTACCTGCCGCGTCGATATCCACCACGCTGTTCTTCATCTTCGGGAACCAGCTTCCAGATTCTCTGTGCACGGTACGCCAAGACAAACTCTGGCTCAACCTCCTGGGGTATAGCCTGAAGTAAGATTGTGGAAACAACAGATTGCTTGTATGATGCAAAGACCCGATAAAATTGCGATGATGCTTTGACTATCGCATCAAGATCTCTTGAGGAAGTTAGAGACTGCAGGATATTCACCAGTAATTCAGGTGACAATAACAATAAACTTGCCGGCATCTAGACGGTATAGTGCCCAATCACTAAAGAGGGTAAACTTGAAATGAGTAGGAAGCTATCTTAACTGCAGTTGTGCAGCGAGGAAGAAGGCATTCAAAACAACCTGCCGCGGGGTATGTCACATGATTTAAGCGCCCTGCTGGGGCTGGGAGTCAGTTTATTGAAACTTCAACCTAATGAGCCATTTGTACGTACTGAGTAGTTACTGTCAGGTTACCTTAGAATCAGCATCTGTGTGTTGGTCGAATGAATACCTCAGATCACTCCTTGGACTAGACCTGGCGCTTGTATCCAGAGCATGAACCACCCTTCGGTGGGGTTCGGGAGACGCAGCCTGCAAGCCAAGTAACACAACAGAAATAAGTCATTTAATTTAGTTACCCAGTAGCCGCTGTCAGTCTATTTTAGGACCTACCGTCTGTGCATCAACATGATCAACATTCCTGGTCCTTCCTTGGACCCACCGCAGCGCTTGTAATTAGATCATGGTTCGTTATCCTTCTGAGAGTACAGCGGAGATAAAACTACATTTAATAGGCGCATTTGACATCTCAGCTATGCTCTTCAGTCTCCTAGGCTAGCGCAGAAGATTCATGAACCTTTAGGCCATTTGATAAAGTGGGTTCATTCTAGATTCATAGTGGCATGCGTCTATCTACCTGTGGAAGATGAAACAGGTCCGCGTGTCGGGGCTGTCTCCCACATAAATTCTAAAGTACCTGCGAGTGGTTCTCGTTGCATTATATGTTATATTAGTTTGCAGATCCATAGGCGCGGACCTCCTACCCCTACGCTAGACTGGGCTGACCAACCTCAACCTAGTCATCACAAGTATCGTGGAACCAACACCCTGTTTGTTTTGCTTTGCAGCGCCTTGTCTTCCAATGAGCCCTGGGTGTTTGCCATTCCACCAACTCAGGCTGATGGATGCCTCAGCGGCTAATCAATTTCTTATGCGCCCCAGGAGGTTTCTATGCCCTTCCTGAAAATGATAAATATCCTCATGTGTCCCGGCCATAATATCATCGCGACAATCCAGCTCAACCTTTTATTTTCTCCTTTGTCAACATTCTTTCTGATAAACAGTTTCTCTTATTTGTCTGTACCCCTTGTGCTCTACATATCAACTTGCCTCCCCACCCTTCGTGGCAACGGAAGCTCTAGATATATACCACTCTGTCTTTTATCTTGTGTATATCTTCAAACACAGCAGTGTCATATAGGACAATGTTCGACCGGGGAAAACACGAGTCAAGAAGAAGAAAGATCGACTATGGCTCTCCAATGGAGACCACATATAAGGACTACGCAGAGGCGCGGCGATCAAAATACCCGAATACCTATCGAGAAACGCCTCCCGATGAGCGCACCAAAAAGGACTATGAGAACTATTCAGCGCTTACTGCAGAGTCAAAGGCGAAGAACAAAGAGTATCTTGGCCTGCATAGGCAAGAGGCCCGACGGTTCGATAACTATGGACGGTCTGATCCACAATCCTTTGCAGAGGAGAAGAGCTTCTATATGGAGCATAGGGCCGGACTTTTCCCTGAACAGCATGAAAGGCTGGTCGAACCTTCTCGGCAGAGACACGAGGCGATGATGAGGTATGTTTTCAGAGACTCCGTTAAAGCCAGACAAATGACTTATCGTATCGCAGCATGGCCAATGCGCGGGATAGATACCTTGCCGATCACCGCTATGGTTACTACGACTATGGGCAGCGCAAAATACACGAGGGTCACCGAGATAGGGCATACAATAACGCCTTGACGGCTAGGATCGACTTTGATGAGCATTACAAATATGCTGGGTAAGCATGAATTCATTGTACCTCGCCTACTGATGACTTGAACTAACTGCTAAAAATTATGTACCATAGGGACCCCGCCAGCTCAAAGCGTGACAAGTATGGTCGCCGACAGCCTCGAGAATATTGAATTTGCTCAGGTCTACGAAGACCTGATAGCATGGGAGAAGTTGTGATCAATGTACGACACCTTTAGGGGAGGGAATACTGCTACTGTCTAAATGTTTGGGTTTCATTTGTTCTGATTTCCTGGTTTAGTTTGCTTTTCCATGCTTCTGTTCCGCCAACATTCTCAATCGTCTGATTTTCGAATTTGTTATTGTTGTATCCTAGTCCTCGCTTTTAAATCGCTTGAATTTAGTTTGGTTGCGTTCAGCTAAAAATACAAAAAGGAAATATTCTGTCTAACCAGTGAGGTGTTCCTCGCAAGCCACACAGTTTAGGTAGCTCCGGATACCAGTTTTCCTACGACTTGATATTGGCCCTTGAAGATACCTCAATCCCGGGAAGCAACCTTGCCCGGCATTGTCTCTTTTTCACTTTTCCGACTTGCAGGTATCGCACGAAATTTGTAGTCGGAGAAATTGGGTAACTTCCATAAATCATATGGACCGTATAGCGGCTCGATCATCACCTGATTCCTGGTCCCTTTGCCAGTCTTCTTTCCCTCTCCAATAAGATACTGTTGTTTTGGGTCGTGAGATCAATATTAGTCCACAAATATAGGATAAAGCACACATGTGTAACATAACCAGATGTTGTAATTTATACCGGACCGAAGGTCTCTCTCCCGCCTATTCGTGTCGGTTGTCAATAGATGCTCACATCATCTCTGCCAAAGGTTCTCTATGGACCTCCCCAAGAGGCCTGGCTAGATGGTGTCAAGGTGTTTGATGTTACATATATCACACTACCTTATACGTTCATCTTAAGCAAATAACTTGACTCTCTAATTAGGCCTATCAAACATAGCCACGTCGTGTATGTTGACCAACTAGCACTAGTAACGAGGGGTATCCTCAACTGGGCCACAACACTGATTTAAGATGATGGAGAGCTAGGATACTCAATGTTTGACTTACATAGAACGGCAATACCCCTTTCTCTGGGACCCAAAACGACCCTGTGTAGCCTTTTCTAAAACCAATGAGATCCACTACATTCTAGACTAAAAACATATCACTAAGTTGGGATACTACCTATTGACTATTCAAGGCTTTGACTGAGGCCGAATACTACGGGCCTAATCCATCCTTTGCCGCCTGAGAAAGATGATACACAGATAAGATGGGAGCTTTTCGACAACCTCTTACCGGAAAGGAGTGGCAGAGAGCATCTCTGTGGGACGCTATCTTACGTATGGAGCAACTAGAGTAAGCCTTGTATAATTTTACTCAACGGTAGAGCCCTTCCTGTTACGCAGAATCTGTATACAGCCTTGCCACAAATCCGAGGCCCTTAGCTCTAGAGATTAATATGGGTTGATGCAATATGTATCAACCAAGATGACGACGATGAGAAGAGCTTACAAATCCCACTTATGTGAGCGATCTATGCACAAGCCGGTCGGGTTATTGTCTGGCTGGGAGAATCTATAGGGGACGGTCATAAAGCACCTAAGATAACTCACTAGCAGACGACTAACTGCCATAGGACAGAGACCCTTGCTGGCTTGAAGTGAGGATACAAGCAATAGCGAATGATTGAAGGTACAATGGGAATGGTTCTAATGTATATTGGTAAGAAGACCTTGGTATAGCAAGTTATAAGTCTAATAGCTGTGATAGGTGCTTTAGGAGGCTCTTTCTGCATACTTGCTATAGAAGAAATGCTCAATATGTATTACAAATATAGTGCTACTAAGCTGCTAGACAAAGTTTACGCATTGCTAAGATTAAGTGTTGAAACCGCCAATAAGGCTCAATTAAAACCAAACTATCATTGCCAATGACATGAGGTCTTCAAGCAGGCTGCAGATCACTGTGCATGTATTTCCAAATTCATACTTTGTCAAGACGTGGCCAAAGATACCTATCGTTGTGGTCAAAGAAAGGGGGTGGGCTCTAGACTACATTAATTATGTTGAAGAAGAAACTTCCAAGTCTGGCTATCAACAGATCAATATAGACTATAAGAATACCGCTCATTCACTGGGTTTCCCAAGTCAAGGGGGCACTCAGTGGACACTGCAGGGTTCTGTAGAATCCATCCAGTAAGGTAATATTATCTTTCTTTTATGGAGAGCTCTGAGTCCTACCTTTGCTAAACTTCGCAACGACTACTTAAGCGTTATTATGAGTACGGCAACACATCAGACAGACAGAAATATGGAATGCTCTGATGTGGCTTCTGCTGAAAACAAGTTTCCCACAAATAGTCCCAATGACTCTTTTATCACATAGGAGCTATCCTTAGCTGGTGAGAACAGTGACAGTACATTAAAAGATAAAATGGATCTCATCTCTGTGGCACCACTTTGCCAAGAAAATGATTCTGGAAAAGGAAAAGACTGCATAATATATCACTTATCATAAACGGCATAATAATGCAGATATTGGAGAAAGGAGGTTCTAAAGACCAAATAAGAGATCTACTTCTATCGCCGTGGGAAGAACCTACCAGTCCCTCAAGATTTGGTCATAGTAGCAGCAGCAAGTGAAGGATATCAGGCAGCCAACAATATGCAATATCTTCTAGTATATTGTGGACGTAGCCTACTACCAGTTTCTGAAGATGTGGTCAAGGTAACTGCAGCAAATAAAGGACCTGATGGAACTCGCCTTATAACTCTTCTACATCAGCACTGAGGAGAGAGCTTACCATTGACTGAAAATGGGATCAAGAACGCAGAAATAAATGAAGGATCTTGTGGGGTTCTAATCGTGCAAGCCATTCGGACATACCCAGCACCCACTGAAACGTCAGCACAATCTAACGAATTAGGTCATACAAGTCAGGTTTTCGCTGCGTCAGAGGTCCGTGAGATGTGATGATTATGTTGTCAGATAAGGATGGCGCTTTCCCATGCCCAAGTAGATATATGTCGGTCCCTATTTTATTCCTTCTTAGACAATGGAAATCCGATTTCTATATACTTATCAACGGGAAACCCATCTCCCATTCCGTGCTACAACCAGGACTAAGAGTACTACGAAGCAAATGAGGCCATGTAATCCCATTCCTACAATGCATGCTTTATCACTTCCTCACACCTTCTATAAGTCTGATGTGACTCTGCTTCTCCAACATAGTCCAGCTAAGCGAGCGGACATCGTAGCGCCTATTCACAGCTCATGAAATGTCAAGCCGTCATTATTCAGGGACCAGTCCGCCCTATCGTATGCCGAACGACTTAAACACACTTGGTCGATTAGGTATCTAGTGTTCTCACTCACGAAGAGCATATTTCGCCCATACATCGATTTAATGTGGCGCACACTTTTACAGAGAGCGCTCAACAATGAGTGAGCTAGTACCTAAAATGCGATGTGATTCCAGCTCAAGGATGCAACAGATAAGTTTGTGTGTGCCGTGATAGAGACCGCCACCAGCAGCTCCGGCTACATATAACGGTTCCCTCTTCCACTGATTTGGTATTATATTTTGTTCATGGACAATGATTTAAGTCTTCTCCAGCCTGACGAAAGGAAATCTGTGAATCGATTTGATTTCCGCTACTGCCCCTTCGTGTTATTAGGAAACTATATGGCCTGTGTAGTCGTAAAAAAACATAGATATCGGTACACAAATAGTATGAACAACGTGAAGAGTATTCCAATCTCGGCAGTCTCCTACAATTCCCCGAACGACTATATTGAGCATACGAGTTTACTACGCTTGATGTTGCTCTCTGCAAAGCCTCTACTACGAATCCGCTCTCCTTCGCAGCCGACCAATCTCTGACCCTCAACAAGCCAAATTTAGATGGCGGTGTTGCATCTGGGTGCCTTGATAGTTCTTTGCCACTATACTATTGCCTCTTGCGCATAGCAATACACGGAAGACCCTGCCAATGAGGAAAACCTTTGAGTAAGGCTTGTTTGAATAACAATGATCCATTTTTAGAGGGCCCTTATGACATGCAAAAAATACCCTGACACAATGTAAATTAACGACACTCCATAACTGCGAATCCAGATCCTAGAATATTAATCTTGATAATCCTGGTCTGGCTTCCTGTGGCCGTGCCATCTAACCTCGGTCTCGCGACTGAAAAGAAACTCCCAGTAGCTATCTCTGACCCGCGCAACAGCTGGATCTTGGCACGCCTCGTCAAACAGGAAATCGTGAGGGTATTCGGCAGCTTCCAGGTACCCTAAATACTTTTGGAAAAGCTCTTCAAATTTTGGTGAGCACCCCCGGTCATCAGCAGCCACCTATGTCGCGTGTTCATCTATAATGTCCATGCCTTGGGAGACATCTATGCATCAGTAGGTTAGCAGGTCCCTATCCTATGCCGCAGTACACATACAGTATTTGCCAATGTCTTTTGGATGTACCCCGTACAGCTTCTTGTAGACGTCGTAGTCCCGTCGACGCCAATCCCCGTACAGCTCTGCGTCGGCCAAGGCATCTCCTTTGCGGGCTTTTTTGTTCACCCTTCTGATCATGCCACAGTCCTCGTCGCTGGCGGTATGTAGCTTGTCACGTTTGTAAGTTAGCAGAAAACGCTGCCTAACCATCTTTTCAAACCAGTATGGTCTTTCCACTTGCTCTTTAAGCTGCTGCAGTTCCTCGTCCCGCCGTCGCATCTCTCTCGTCAGGATAATTCCTTCATCGTTGCCAACGACAACATGGCCACCATCACGAGTCACTTGGAGGGGTTCTTCTCGAAGGGCTGAAGATGCCTTTCGCTTCATCTCGTGTGTCAAGTCGGTCTCTGTGGCGGGAGTTGAGAATCGGTATGCCAGTACAACACGGACTTCGACGTCGACGTCGTTGGGCTGTCGGACGTTACCTTTACGATTTCTGTTAGACTTTCGACCCATGTTTTGCTTCCCACGTCTGGTATATGGAATACTTACGAAGCAGAGAGGAAAGAAGAGGAAAGGCTCTTCGCTGTTGTATATATCAGCCAAAGTCCTATGTCGCTGGGTGGCTTCTTTGTTTGATAGGCAAAGCACAGTAGCAGGCAGAGGAGACGCAAGCGTGTTTGACAAGGCAAACGTATACAAAAAGATGGTGCAGGGTGAAAAGCAAGCTGGTTTAGAAAAGTATGGTTAGTTTGGAGTTCTGCACAAAGTTAACTGAGACCCTTATATCCCCAGCACTTGGCTTTTACAGCACCCTTCTTAAGTGAATGCTTGGTATGGAATATCCACTACCACAGAAAGTGCCAGGTTATTAGCATGGGCGGCAACAAGTTGGACCAGGTGAAAACTGTGAAGAGACATGTATCTCAATCTTTGGGGAGTGCCCCTCAGCGGTTTGCATGCAGTTGGGAAATGTGTGACACGGAAGAGGCTCTTTATCCTCTCATGCGCTGAGCCACAGAAATATTTCCTGCCACAATGAAGTGTGTCTGGTGAATGATATTACCATATCTTTTATTGGATAGCTACATACGTGATGATATTGATGTGATAATTGGTAACGATGTATTGCCTCTGAACAGGATACAACAACCTCGGTGGAAAGCACAATCGACAGAAAACAATTATATCACTCAATCTCAGCTATACCATTTATCTATCTACCGCTTAGACTTCGCTTCCAATTATAATACAGAAGAGCCTTTTGCGTCAATCAAATACTAACCAAGCCAGTCAACAAAAACGCCGGTTAGTACCCTATCAGCACATAGGGCACGGTAGGTTAGGCAACCTCCCCTCAATAGGTACAATGAGCAAGATACTAGATGCAGCAACAAAATACACCATGCTGTAGGGCCAGCCATACTCATTCTGTTTCGCATAGCTGTTCATTTTCTCAAGCTGGACCCAAGAATAACGAGCAAATATAGTTCGCAGATCTAAAAATTGAAAGCTCAGCTGTAACCACGGATCAGGTATGGACTCCAACAAATGATATACCACAGTCTTCAAAAAAGTGGGCAATACATGGCCTCTCGTAGACCACTGGTCAGTAATGATATCTAGTAGTGAGGCTATCTAAAGCTAATTCTCTGAATAAAATGGTCCCGAAGCATTAGAAATGCACTACCTCGTAGTATGGTATGTGATAGAATACGATCGAGATTCAATCATTCAAGCTCTGCTGGTTAGACTGTTTATACGATACGGATATCAGCGGTCTGGTGCAGCTACTAATAACAGTATTCGTGACATAGTCACCACATTCTCTTCCCTTTGTCCATAGGAATGTTGGTGGGACGTAGGCCCCATCGATAGGTAGATTGGAGACACCCTGCGAGGCCATGAAGCGGTTAATCAACTGGTCGCTTTCTCGCCAGATGACTCGGAGACTGTGGCTTAGGTTGGCTCTTTGTCCTTCTTGCCAATCACGCCTTGGTTATATATGCAGCGTTAGAACCAGTCTATTGACCAGCTAGCGTAGGGCTTCGAAACGTTGCCGCCCACTGGCAGAACTCCCGCACCACCCAGCCACTAGCGACCCACGGAGAAAAGGTTCAACGAAGAGGACCTCTTCGAAGATTAACTGAGTGTTTATGAGGACGGAAATTCTGGTTCCAGTATTTCGGCACTTGCTAGGTTGTGTATTAATGTTGCCTTTCTATTTTGTATATTTTCATTTCTATTGTTACTTTTATTCTTGTCCAGTTGTCTGTGCATAGGAGACATACACCATAGGGCCTAGGAGTAATTTAGGAGGAGTTAGGGCTACATCGTCAGGCCTTAATGGCATGCTTTATTATTTCACTAGATATCGTTTCCACAGAGGATGACTTGAGAATCGTCAATTGAACTACCTCCCTCCAGTGAACATGTATCGTTATTCAACTCATTAGACAGACATCACGCGAAGACAAAGGCACCATTGTCATTGTTGATTCGCTCAGAAAGATTTACATTGCTCTCAACGGGCTCTCCCTCGCCATTGAACAGGACTGCACGTAGAACTGGCACTTCGTTGTCTCCTTCGATCGCAAAATGGACATCATCGGCTGTGTGGGAGAAGTTCTCGCCGTCCCACTGGAAGTGTCCTAAAGAAAGCCGGTGTTAGAATTGGTTAGCTTAGATTAGACATTTTCAAGTCACCCACCGTCGTCGTTTCCGAGGAACTCATCGAGGTTGATCTCGGCGTCCTGTAGGTCTCCGTCCTCGTTTCTGAGACGTGCGAAGAGGATGTGCTTATCCTTGATCTCGATATCCTCGGCAGACAGGTGGAAGCTCATGGCGAATGAAGGGAGATTAAGCGACTGTTAGAGAGGATATGAATGACTGTTGTTTGAAGAGGTAAGAATGAAAAAAGTTGGTTGACAACATTGCAAGAGAAGCAAACAAGGAGGTCAACAGCCGGGCTTTATAACCCCTCGACCATTGACAGCGGGGTATACCCCATGTTGCGATATTACAAGGATTCATGATGTCCAACACATGGCCTACTATCATTAGTCCAGTACTCCCGCTTGGCTGCAGGCAGTGGAGAGGCGAAGGGGCAGAAAGGGCGGCTCCATCAAGAAATGGTGTTGCAATCGGAGCTGGGAGGTGGCTTCCGGGCCTCCAGGCAACAGCCATAACGGAGAAATCTGGTGGCTCTTGCCAAATGAAATCGGCACGAGCGCTGCTGTTGTAGAGAACCCCCCACTCGGCGTGGTTGTAACAGTACAGAGGCTCTTGGCAGACAGATAAACAGTGGACCCTGGAGGGGAATGGCCCCATCGGCGGGCGGGGTACGCTCCTTTGGGAGGCGCTGTCAGAAATCAATATGGCGTTACTTCGGAACTAGGCAGGGATATTAATATAATGAATGGTATTATATGGTCGTTCTGCCGGATCTCTGGGAGGTTGGATGATTGAAGCGTGGAAGACGGGTGAATTCATTTTGTCCGGACCAGTTCTGATGGCGACATGTCATCCAAGCCACTGCAGGGTCCGCATTGGTCCGTAGTAAGGACGCCAAGCTAATTGCTGCAAGTGGCGTAGGGCTGACGTGATTTCGCAGCTCATGTGCTGCATCAGCGTGAAATGGTTGTGGCTTATGCATACCGAGATCTGCAAATGCCAAAGCGGAAGTGGGTGCCAACTTACAACCAGCTACTGGCGCTTCGAAGACAAAATTTTCCTTATCTTGTTTGTCGGAAGTCATTTTTTTTTTTTTTTTGGTCGGATTGTATATATGCGGTTTGACCGGCTTTGTGAATCCAGAACACGAAATCGCGGAATTGACTGCGATCTACTTTATTTCTTATATATTGTTCTGTTATGTAACTCTATCCCTCCATCACACACTCTCTCTTTGTATTTTTCATATATTCTCGTACTATCTCTTCTTCAATGTACTGACCAGCAGATATTCGCACAAAATTAAAGAGGGAGAAATACTCTGGCATCCATATCCGTCAGCACCAAAACAAATAAAATATTATGTGAGAGATCTATTGGTCTAGAACTGAAGTTATTATAGCTGGCCTTCATCAGTGCTGAGTGCGGGCAATGCGGTGACAAGGAGTGCCTAGGTGGCATGTGATGATTTCGGAGGTTGCAGCATGGTTGATATAGATTGTCAACTTCACGGCGATACCCAGACAGTAGGATACGATAAGGATGCAAAAGTGTCTCGCAAATTCCATGGTCAAGGCGGGCTCGGAACATTTGGGTATATTACTTCCTACCTGGAACATAAGCATGTTTTCTACTGATTAAAATAAATACACCGGAGTGTATCAACTATATCAAGTATCTTATAATACCTACATTTTACTATCAACTTGAAGATGCATCGGCCGGTCGAACTTCATATTGACTCTTGACCAATTATCTATGTGTCAAGCCAAACTACTCGTAGAGGGGTAAGTAAGATCTTCACTTCCCCCAAATCTCTTTCCACATCTTCTGCAGCAGCTATAGCTGCTCGATCTCGGTTGTCATGCTTGGCTGTGTCGAGTGCATATTAGGAAGATTGAATCCAGCAGGTAGGTTGATTTTGTAACTCGTATCGAACTATGTACCTTTACCAAAGAACCACTCGTCCTGCAGAAGCTCTGCTGCTGACGGCCTGTCCCTTGGATCAAGCTTCATTATTTTTAGAATAAATTTCTTCTCTTACTTAGATATCTTCTGTTCTGAAATCCTTGAAAACTATTTCTTTTCGGGAGTAATACTATTCATGATGTATGCCAGGATATTTAACGTCTCCTGAGGGCAGATATCGCGGTATATCAAAGGGAATGGCCCGAAGAACTGACATTGTCTCTGGAGAATCTTTAATTCATATTCATCGTGATCCGCGGGAACATCGGGCTTGAAAAGGAAGAAATTGTCTCTATAGAGCAAGGTTATGAGCTAGACTAAGGTCAGAGTTGTTCAGCAGCATCGAGAGATCAACATGAACGTACCAAGGCGCCAAAAGACCATATGTCTGCTTGTGTGCCCCAGCCAATTCGGGGCTGCGCTTCAGGACTCCTCCAGATCGGCGCTCCAATCAAGTCACCGTCCTTGGCATACGTCGAATCCGCAGGAACAGTATTTCCACAGTCTGCAAGTTGAACATCTGTAAACCACACATCCCCTTGTCCATAGTTTACAAGGATGTTGTCGGGCTTGATATCTTCAAACTGTATAAGAGAATGTACCTGATCCAGATAGAGCCATTCCTTACCTGTCTGTACGAAGTTATTGCCATGTAGAACCTTTAGGGCTTCTAAAATTCTTCTAGCGATATATTTGATCTCCTGACCTGTAAGCCGCTTAGAGAGAGATGCATTTAGAAGGTTATCATCTAAATATTTTAATACTATAGCGGGTGGATCCGATGGCTCGACTATCTCGTCAATTAAGGGGCGTATGAAGGGGCTGCGAGATTGGAAGAGGTTTAGAACATCGCGCTCATTCTGAAGGCGAAAATGAGGGACGCTCTTCACAATAACTGGTTGATTACTTCCAGTTTTACTAAATAGAACTATTATAAGCTGAGTTTTCCCTTGTATTTGGAGTAGCTGTGTACTTTGCGAGCCCGTCTCCTGCAGTTGTTTGCCGATAGCGTATATTCCGTTCTGACCGCGCAGGCATTGGCCTATCCGGAGAGAAGAGGCCATGGCTCGTTGTATCACATCTGAAAGGAAGTGTTTTCTTTGCTATCAACGCAAACGAACTCTCGCCATCACACCTGGAGCGAAGCGCGGATTTCAAGTGCTATGTTTAGCCGGGGTCGGGTTTACGGTACGAAGCTGTACGAGTCACCTCAGGCATCGAATCTCGGCTTTAGGCATCAACGCGTTCTTTAGGCTTGCACAACGCGTTGAACCACCATCACCCCTCACCATCCTAATCACCAATATGCCGAAGGATCCAATTTACAAGGGTCTAGGGGATGTTCTAGGAGGAATTCCTCTAGATTCCATCCAGCCAAGAGATGGCCTTGCCACGAAGGTCGATCTAACAACATTAACATCCTACAATCTACTTCCAAAACAGCGGAAAACAATCGTCGTGCCTGGTACGTAGATCAACCCGACCTGAATATGAATGCTCAAAATATCAGGGTCACCCTCCATATGGAGGCCACCGAATACACCAAGGAAGGTGAAGGCAGATGCGGGGAAATACCAGATGGATCCGAATCGACATGTATTTCCCAAATGTTCTCTCGAGCCACTGTTCAGAGCATTATCATTCACACAGCCGAACATGAAACTGAATGACATCGATCTTGTGACGGACCGACGCAACCTCCGTCTTTTGCTGGGTTTCGTGAGTGCTAAAAAGAGCGCATTCCGCATCGATGTGGAGGTCGTCAACAACACAGTATTATTCTCTTGTTGGACCCCAAAAGCAGTTAACTATGTGAAGGGGTTTCATGGTTATGGACACGAATTTGAAAAGGTGTCCACCCGGCAGCCAAAGGCAGTCAGGGATAGCTTGACACATAATCGAATTATTCGCTACATGTTCGGGGATGTTAAGATTATTATGCGATACGAAGTTGACGGTTGTACCGGATCTGACAAGAACATTCGCACGGCAATGCCTATATCAGAGGTCCAAAGGACTCCAACAGGCTATACAGTATTGAAGTGCGGGCAGTTGGTCTCCCCATCTCGAATAATCGAAATTAAAACTGGAGCAGTCGGGAAAAACCTGGTTATCTCTAAGAATACAGAACAGCTTTGGTTTTCCCAGACACCCTTTCTCTGTGCTGGCCATTACGATAAGGTTGGGAATTTTACAAGCATTACGAAAAAGAACCACTTGAAGCTGGGAACACTTCAGAAATGGGAGCATAATCATCAAGAACAGCTGAAGAAACTTGCAACATTGCTTCGAGTAATCGTTGAATTGGCAAAGGCAGCAGCTTGGAAGAAATTCGCATTGGTTTCATCAGAAAACACATTGAAAGTTTTTGGTTTGACAAATCAGAATGATAAAGGGCTACCTGTTGACTTGCACTCTATGTGGGAGTAGATCGGCAGTGTAGTCGACGGTTCTGGATGAAGTGTTTAAGTGTTTTTGTCAGATGATCTTTCTGGCTGTGTTCAAAGCTGTGCAAATTTTTAATGTGCAGCTCCCTCCTTAATCTTCTCGAAGGGGCTGTGAGGCCAAGGTATCATCGCCACTCTTCTCCTTCCTCTTTATATTCTTTTTCTTTTCTATTTTTCTTTTAGGTAGGGCGAACACGTGACTGTTATACTCACAGGACATTCTGGATTAGATAGGTTCCTTCTAGCTACAGCTGCTACGATTTCAGGTGACATATGTCTACAGATTGACAATAATATTTCGGTGTCATATTCAAGGATATATTTCATCATTCATCAAGATACGTGCGGGATGCCCACACGGGTTACTAAAGTCGATCACCTATAACCCATGTCACATCAGGGCAAAGGAAAAGCGTATTAGGACATAAACTTTACCTTGACTATCATTACACATTATATGATATCTACGAGAGAGTCAGGTTCATTATCCATTACGTGAGAAAAGGTAATTCTTTCCGTTCAATCATATATGATTATGGTTATAACTCAGTAGCCAAGAGTGCTGAACAGAATAAAGACCACTTCGGTCAATTAACAAAAAGAAAACATCGGCAACTTGGCTCGCAAGTCGCAAAAGGTCATGGCAACATAGCTCATAAACAAGGTATGTCTCGGTACAACCGAGAAAATGAAGAAAACAGATGCTCCATCCATCAGATGCTTGCATAACCGGATACAACACCCGCTCATTCAATGACAGCAAAGGAAACCTGACAGGCAGGTAGTGGTGCGAGATATTCCCATAACGGCGAACACAAATCCTCCATAAGGAAATGAAGACATCCCAGGAACTCGGTGACAAGATAGTCTACCCCCTCGGGGGTAAGACATTACCTCCGATCAATACCAATGATCTAATCTCACTCGGAAGTGGCAGAGGCAATCCGAGACCGAAATAGGTGGGTAGAGTAGCCCGTAGCCGCTGCCATAATCCTTAGATAATGACAGTCATGGCTAGATAACCATATATACCGAAGCCGAAGAGCGGTATAGAGGAAAAGAAGATGAGAAACAATCCATCAAAATTGACGGAACCACTTCTTCATTCAGCTCTTGTCATCGCGCTGGCGCAAGCGGCCAACACCGCCGCGGACAGTGTCGCGGAGACTGAATCCTCCGAACAACCAGTCGTTCGAGTGACGACCGTAGTGGTTCACGGTTCCGCTGTAGCGACGGTAGTCGTCACTGGATTTGCGGGAGTGGTAGGAGTCGGATCTGCGCTTTGTGGAGTGGGTCTCCTTGATGGAAGAAGGGGAAGCCGGAGGGGACATTTGAGTGGGGCTCTCAGAGCGACGGGGAATGCTGATGCGAGCCATTTTGTCGCGTTTGAGGATGTAGGTGCTCTCTGAGTCGGAGCGACGCGTGCGTGTGGTGGTTGGGATGTCGCTAGGAGCGGGGGATTGGGCCCGAGAGCGAGAGCGGGAAACGAAGAGTCTTCCTGCTGTCAGGGAGAGGCGATTGGATTTTGTTTGAGATTGAGTTGAGGTAGTGGGCCTTTCTGGAAGGCTTGAGGAAGAGTTGGATGAGGAGGTAGTTGTTGTATGGGAGAGGGAATGCTCAATGCTTGTCCGCTGTGATTGCTGGATGTCTACTTGGGAAGCAGTAGTGTTCTGATCTTTCATTGCTTGAAGCAAAAGAATTAGACAAGCTTGGTACTGTTAAGGTAATTATCTAAGAAGCAGAGATAATTGTTGCTGACTAGAAGAAATCCCCGAGAAGCACGGGGTCCTGAGGGTTATTTATGTTTCTGGTCGGCCCCTCCGAACGGATTCTCCTGACGACCGTTTATCTTTTAACTCATTCCCCTCCTCGGCCTATCGCGATGGGAGACTGCCAAATTGGCACGCGGCCCCCTGTCGGAGGTGACCGTGCCGGCGAATGGGAGGATGCCAACAAGACATCGGGCCCCATCGATAGGGCTTTAGCTTGGATTCTTGTTTCTCTTTTTGACTCAAGTCGGTGAGGGTCCTGGGGAGACCCACTGCTCTGCCCTACGAGGTACCCGACCTAACCAATCACCAGCTGCGACCGACCCGCACAACCCATGAAGAGGCTCGAATTCACCGCTTCTGCCTGGAAAAGTCACTCCCCAACTCCGTACAATGGAAATTATTCTGCCTGATTGTCGTGGTTTCCTTCCCATCCCGAATACGAACTGTCGTGGTTCAAGACAATCTGTCACCATCCGTCGGGCAGCTGTCTTTTTTCTTCCTCCCGGAGGATATGAACAGAAGACCAGTCAGAAACGACTCGGGAGATAACCCCTCACTTGGACAAAACAACACGACATGTTCAGCTGATGCATTCCGGGCTAAGACAACGCCCGGCCCAGAACTAGTTTCTAGCGTACTTCGAGAAGACACGCAAAAACCAAATCATTCATTCTTGGCCCCCACTCGTACTAAATTTGACAACCACAATCTGACTGGCTACTGCGTGAACAAGATGATGACAGGAAATTCCTACACGGGACTGGTCCTAGGGCTGAAAACTGGCCAGGATCCACGGTCGGCGTCCCATTACGGCTGACAACATACCGCGGTTTGGGCCTGTGGAAGCCAGGTAACATTGTTTTCTAAAATTGATCTCAAACATACCATCCCGCGGAGATAGCTATCCATTTCTCCAAATAAATCGACCAATGCAACCTTGACTTGTGCATTCCGCCCGGATATCGGAACATTCTTCGCTCCACTTGAGGCTCTATCTTTGCCCAATGACATCATGATTGGCGCGCCCCGTTTGCCAAGAGGGTCAGTCATCGGCACGCTCGTTCCGTGCTGGTCCGAATGGTCGGACTTGTCCTCCTCTTCTGTACGGAGTATGTCGGGGTTCTTGGTCGATGATGATAGGTCCGGTGGTAGGGCAATACCATGGGCGCCCTCAGGGTATGTATGTTAAGGCCGGGGTTACTGGGGTAAGGTAAGATCCGACAGGTTTACTATGTTCTGAATTGAATGGATTATCCCATACAGTAATAATGTGTGAATTATGGATATCATACTTGAGAGATGTCGTTCGTCTTATTTTTTTTGTTTTTATTTTTGTCCTTTTCCTCTCTGCCGTTGCCCGATTTAAAAGCAGTTCGAACGCCCCCATTATGATGCCGCTCTAATGCAATGCAGATGACTCCATCCCCTTCCAATCCGCAAGGATCTTATAAACACAAAAATCAAATTACCAACTGCAAGCATGACAATGATGGTCAACAAAGCAAACTGCAAAATAGGAGCCCATGAAAAAGAAAGAAAAGACGAAGTGGGAAATCACTCCTCGGTAAGCGTCCACAAACTGGCACTCGGCCGCCTCCAAGACCGCGGCTGCTCCGAGTGACACCGGCGATGGTTTCTATCAACCGCCAAATGCTTAGGCAGACTAGAAAGTTCCCGACCTCTATCAGGGGCAGCTGGCTGCATAACAGGTTTCTGCGGCACCCAGTATGAAATCACGACGTTCTGACCGGCAGTAGTCGTGGTGGGCAGGACGAAAAGCGACCGAGCCTTATCCAACGGCGGACGGATCATACGCCGCAAGGATCCAGAGCCAGAGCCATAGCTGTGGCCGGTGCTGGGGATGGTGTGTTCGACTGTGGTCTTCGAATGGGGCCAAATGCGATAATGGGGGCGAGTGGCCTTGGGAGGAACGATTCCTGCGGATGCAGCATCATCTTCGATATAGTCGCCCGAAGCAAGCGGAGTGAGAAACTGTTGTTCGAGTTCAGTCTGCTGCTCTGCCACTCGCAAAAGAGGAACGTTGCGACGAGGCCCTGGTCCGCAGTAAGGCCAGGAATGGCGTCTTCTGTGGTGGAGTAAATGTGGCATGCCAACAACGTAACGCTAATAGAAACTTGCAGAAGGAACTAATCCACTAGGAAAGAAGGCCAGATTTATAGGTAGACTAGCGAGGAGAAGAGAACTTGAGAAAATAGCTAAGCCCAGGCAGAACCAAAACGCTAATGGGTACCTTTGAAAAAGGCCGGTATTGAGAACCCTCCTCAACGAAAGTCCCAAGTCTCGCAACGTCTATTCATAGCGCAATGGACACATCTCAATAGCGGTAACAAAAGGGCGTAGGCAGTCAGGATTATAAAGCAGCTCCGCCCCTATTGGGTTGGTCATGAGGCCTGCACGTGCAAGGCGCACGAGTCAAAGGGTGTAGTATACGATCGCCCGGGTGACTCGTCCGGCGACTGAAGATCCGAAGCTTGAAGACTCATAAATCGAACTAGCCCCACCGATCACACGGTACGCGTGTGTAAACCGCCCTGAATTGAGTCATCGCGGGACGGAGTGGCGGATGAAAGCTGTTGACTAGTGACGAATAATGGCGGGAAATGTTGAAACTTACTCGGCAGGAACAGGTAGTACAATAGCTTTTTTTCCTTTCTTGATATCGGGCTTACATTCTTCAAGAAAACCTATCTTTATTTTTTCCTCATCACTTCTTCTCGACCTACAACAATATATCTGGGGTCCCACAGGACGTCGATGCGAGATCTCCTGGGCGAGTGGGGTATCAGTCAGCGGGTGATGTGCAGTCTCTCGACTCCATCACAAGTGTCCCCCAGAGACCATCTTCTGGCACGAGCAGCTGTCATTGTACCTCATCCAACTGCTGCAGTGTTACATCTCAAATATAAGTATGGTGATATTGGTCTTGGAAATGACTGCTGTCAAATATGTGCATTACGTCATTCTCAGATACTCACGCAATACACAAGTCGGCAATAGCCATGTTTCCAGCGATCAACAACCGCTCTCTGTGACCACTGACTATCGGTTTTGGTACAGTCCAGTTGGTCGTTCTACACATTGACGGGGCTTATCGGGAAGGTCTCAGGATATCCAGTATGGGACTCTATGATCGCACAATGTTACCATTAACGAAATGTATATTCACACCGGGAGTAGTCGAGAGGTCTTCTCTTCTTTAGGGCACCAGGAACCTGGATACCTGGTTAGCAAGGAATCAACCAGGCTACTACCACTTGAAGGTTTCTTGTGCCACAAAAGACAAGTCACGTGGTCTAATGGCTCCTGATTCGATTCTGGGCTTCTGTTTATTTTGTCATATCCTTCGCATTTATCTATCGATCTTTTAATTTTAATCCTTCTTCGTTTGTTTACTTTTACAGAGGTTGCTAGACGCACCTGTCTAGATCATTTCAAATGGTGACTTGTTTGATGTGCTATCCGTGAAAACCCCATTGTCCCGAGATATAATACACAACCAGCGCTCGTAAGAACAAACCCCCAAACCAACGCCGCACCATATGCCAACCCAAAATAGTCATACGCCGTAGGCGGGAGGAACAGAGTCGCATTCCAAAGCGGCAACGAAATCATGTCGGTCTAAAAGCATCACTGTTAGCTGCACATAGACACCTTAAGCAAATTAATTCCCTAGAGTATACCTTTAGAAGTAGCAAAGTTTATCGTGAGTTGTCCACCCCGTCGAGCCATGTTAGGGTCTTTCGGAGCCACGGCGAGAATACCTGCCATATTAAGGAAAGATCCCCTAGAATATTGAAGCGTTGAAAAGTCGACTCGCGTATTATCCTTGGCTGGCTGTAGAGCACCCGGCATCACAGAGACGGTCAGCCACTTGTCGGTGACATGTTCATCCCACCGTGACGACATCTGAATAGACGCCCCTTTCCGCCATAGCTGTACTTCTGTTTCACCTTTGTTTGACTTCCTGGCCCCGAAAAGGCTTTTACTTTTAGTCACTAGGGAAACAGCGCGTCGTGAGTACAAAAGTTCGTACCCGTTGGCTAGCGAGCTCATAAAGCTACGCAACAGCGGTTCCTCGTCAAATTCTGCTGTCATATTTCCGACCTTCTTCTCGCAATGGGAGAATGATACTGGACGGTCGGCTGGGTATAACCTGTCGACATGTGACGAAATATAATCGGTGTAGAATAGGCGGGGAAACCGGACACGTAGAGTTCTGTGGTCGTAGGCATAGTCTGTATCTCGGTAAACATAGTAGAGGCTGCAGTATTTCCAAGTCAAACGCGATTGGATGAGCAGAATGGCCTTGTATTGCTTTTGGTCCCCTGAGGGATCTACAACGTCATAGACATATCCAGAGCTGGTAGGCTGATCCCAGGAAAAGCTCGATTGGGAACACATGCTGAGAATGGCCTTTTCAAAATCTTCCACCTGCTTTTGAGACCGGAATTGTAGTCCGAGCCCGATGTTAGGGCTATTGTCATCGTATACATAAGAATACAAAGGGTGGTAATTGCCATCTGTCTTGGTCGACCTTTCTTGGCACGTATCTGACCATTTCACCAAGATCTGTCCAGAATCCGTGCCGCGACAGACTTGGACACGGCTCATGGGCATGAATAACTCGATGCACCGCGGTGCCTGCTCGGCTACCCAAGAGCTAATGACCATGCGCCGGACAGACTGCCATGCCTCTCCATAGGACCTCTCCAGAATGCGCACTTCGCACGATTTGTGGATTACCGGGGGATTCATGGGCCTCATAGTCGGCGCTTTTAGCTGCTCAAACTTTTCGACAGAGCTCCTAAATAAGACAGTCTCAGAGAACTGATCGGAGTCTACAGGCTCTCGCTGCCATACGGCGTCAAAGTATGCTTTTGGCAGATTTATGAAATACTGCAAGTCAGACGCGTGTTGGAAAGAGACAGATACACTTTTAGTATCGAAGCGTATCACGATAGGTTCTGAGATTTTCATGCCGGGATAACCAGAGACAGTGGCTTGCCAAACTCGTATCATTTGAGCCAGATCTTCGGGCAAAACTGGTCAGTCAATTGTCAGTATTTGCCATTTAGATATAGCTGCCATCATTGCTAGGCTGATTCACTTACAGTCCCGCTGCAAACAAAGTGTGCCGCTCTGGTTGCAGATCGTGATCTTTGGCTCGCTTTCCCCTTCTCTCGCAGACAGAAGGAGCATATACGGGGCACCCTTTGTTCGCATACGGAGTCTTTTGCTACCAATACCAGCGTTCACGAACGTTCGATAGAAAACCTTTTCTTCTTCATCCCCCGCGTCTTCTAGGTCGACGGTAGCCCAACGCACAGTGTTCAGACCGATGATTGAATCACTGCCCTTCTCAGCGGCTTCTTCTGGCTGTAAAGGCTCCCAAATGTCCAGGTTTTGAGACTGTATAATAGAGTATTCGGGGACGTCCAATGAGATGAAATGCGCGAACTCATCTTTGATGCCCTACTGAGCGATTAGGGTACGATATCCGAATGAAGTACATCATGACTTACCTCGGATAAGTCGGAGATCAGCTTCCTGTTTTCGTGTGTCAGAATGGCGTGCAAGCTTGTATTAGCCAAAACAATGTCGTATAAGATATATGATGCTTTGAGGAGATCGACATAGGCTTGATCGCCCGGGGCCCAGGACCCTGTTGGTGGAGTCACACTGCCTCGAGGACCGACAAGGCTCGGCCTATCCGAACTGGCAAGAGCTGCCCGAGCCTTGAAACTTCGTTAATCGTCATCGGGTTATAGAATGATGGAGGGGTAGTATCCGACGCACCTTCAAAAGCCACCACACTGCGACTCGTAGCCAATCACTTGTGCTTAGGCGCTTAATCCTCAACTCATCCTGCACCAGGGCATCAAAGCTTCTCATAAGCTGGGGATCAGGTCGGTGGACTTTATCGCGCGGTTCATACCGCAATGGTCGCAGGATACTTTCTCGAATTTGCACCTGCTGAAGCTGTTGCATAGCAGTTGCGACAGCACTTGTGACGGCCGTATTATCCAGCTCAGACCCTGAGGAGGACTCAGTGCGATCATTAAAAAAGGGCTCTTCTCGTAATGCTGGGTGGATGCCGAGTTGCGCACTCTCAGAGCTTGGCATTCTCAGATGCCTCGATTCCGATGCACATAAACCAGTACGTCTAACCACATAATTATGTGACACGGAACGCTTCAGTGGGTCATTGATGGATGGAGAAGTAGTATTAACTGTGGTTGCTGACCATTCAGACCCGCCGGAAAGAATCGATTCTGAGGCAGAGATACGAGCATGGCTCTCAACAGTCGGTAAACTATTTGCCCTCATAGGGATACCTTTCGGACTAACACGCAATGGCTCAATACGCAGTGACTCGTCCAGCTGAAAGTCATCATCTCCCGGTATTGGTGGTGTTCTCAGGACACGCTGCCCATTCGACAGCGTTTCCGGTGTGGAGGGGAAGCTTTTCTGTTCTAGAGCATCCGCCATTGATCTCTCTATTCTTGCCAAAGTTGAACTAAACCCGTAAGCAGACAACCACTTGAAAAGCCAATCCGGGATACTAACTTGCCAATTGAACTCATACATAAGCTAAGGTTGCAGGTATGGATCATAATCCTAGACTTCAAATCATCTATCTCTCCTCGTTGTGCGACCCATTTAACTCTCTGCCAGAACTGTTTACCATCACCCACTCCCAGATTCCTGTACTTGGCAACCACCTCCTTCAAGTTCTGTAAAGTATTGGAGCAGGCGTTCAAGCATCGCTGTAAAGTATTTCTGCGACCCTCTTCTAGGTCGTCGAAGAAGGACGCGTTGGAATTTACGTCATCGCGGAGAGCTCGAAGAACACCTTGCAGAGAGGCTAATTCATTCACGAGCTGTTTGAAAACTTCGGGGGCGTCACTAGTAATAAGATAGCAGTTATGGTAAAGATCCCATACCAGCTTTGTGAGAGTGAGAATATCAGCCGCGCTTGAATCGGGGGAAGTGGCCATGGTGGCAGTTTGTTTGTCTAACGTGATTCAATGCACGAGAGCGACAATAAAACGTGTTGTAAATAGCTCAGCATGTGTACAGTTCAGTAGATACAGAGACTTCCCAGAGTTTTCATCGTTGATTAGGGAGGATGGACTTTGGCCGAGGTAAAAAGATGGGATGATTCAAGAAAAGAAATAAGAGATTGTAGGGCAGATTAGCATGAAAGTTAGCACAATGTGTGTCCTTCCAATAGTAACCACGTGGGCTAGCCCGGGCAATGAGGAAGACAGAGCAGATCAGAACTTATCTGACCTGATTCCTGGCGGGAGATGCAGGGTACCGGTGAATATCATGAGGCGCGAACGCCCAGGAGGACACAGCGAAAGGTACCAAGGTTGCTTTCGCAGAGGCGCAGCACAGTGTGAAATAGTAAAATCGGAGAAGAAGAGCTTCCTCAAGTGCACAAGTACTCTTTGTGGCTCATCGGAGTCAGGAGATTTATGGTTCCCATAGAGGGAAACCGGGAGCCAATGAATGGGTGTTAGAGGCGAGTCGGCTCCACAGGAGATTTCTTTGAAATCTTTCTGTCAGAGCGAACAAAGACAGCAGCTCTTGTAGTTGCTAGATGCGTAACTGAGTGTATGGGGGAGCAGGTCTAGACTTCCTTTTTCACTTCATTTCTTCCAGATGCTGCAAGTCAAGTCGAGTGAAGTATCATAGATCCGCAACTCGAGGGTGAACAAGAATCTGGGGAGGCTGGCTCACATGAAGAGAGAACCAAGCCATTTCCTCGTGTTTGGCCCAATCAGGCTGAGATCCTTCTTGTGCCCAAAGCCTTGCGGCTGTGGAGGAAGTTTTATGCGGGGGTGTCATTCATTGTTTGCCGTGGAGGCGATCCATTGAGGACCGCACTATCGAGCGCTCGGCTCTCGGCATTAGTGTGTGACCTGATAAATGGAATAATATAAAGAAACCTGGAGTGTTTTATTGGGCAACGAATATGATCCTCTCATAAATGAAGCCATAGCGTTATACTACTTAGGAAAGATGAAGACCATAAGGTAGTCGCCGTAGTAGTATGTACAGTACTCCGTACTCCGCACAAGATCTCGGAAGTGGGTCCGAAACTAATCGGATTCCGCTGCTGCCTCAGGCACAAGCCACGCTGTCGATCATTCTCACATTTTCAGGGGCACAAGATTGAGATCAAATTCAGACCACGATCACAACGTCTCCAGCGTTAACCTACTGACGTGTCCATGACAGAAACCTGACATAACCACACTTGATCTTTCCTCCTCGTACAACTAGTTTCTCCCCATCTGGGACCTATATTGCTGGTGGGGTATAAAAACAACAAAAGCCCAGGTCGAGCAGCAGACGCCCCAACATGTCGACTGTTGCACCTTTCACCCTCGACGTTGCGACATGTCTTTGCATCGCGTTTGCCCTTTCCTTCATGCCAGCCGCCTACATCCTAGGCCGGTCGTTAATCCCCTCCACTCACATGCGAAACCGTGTCCTTTTCTTCTGGCACGCCTATGACGCCCTCACCCACATCTTCATCGAAGGCTCATTCCTCTACGAATGCTTCTTCAGCTACACAAACCTCCCCGCCGGATTCAATCGCCCGCCCTACTTCCTCAATCAGAAGGACCGCGTATACGGAGCTGCATACGGAACTCATCCAAGCTCGCGACTGTGGCAGGAATACGCGAAGGCCGATTTCCGCTGGGCGGCCGCCGACGCCAACGTGATCTCTCTCGAACTATTGACCGTTTTCCTCGGAGGTCCCGCAGCTCTCTATGTGTGTTATCTTCTGTGGAAGGCCTCCAGCAGCCGGACAAGTGCCGCGGCAAAAGGTTCCGCGAAAGCGAAGCTGTGGTTGGTGGCGCCCGCTCTGGCGACCGCTGAGCTGTACGGCGGGTTCATGACCTTTGCGCCTGAATGGCTTACGGGTAGCTCGCAGTTGGAGACGAGTAACCCTGTATACCTATGGTTCTACCTGTTCTTTTTCAATACCCTCTGGGTGTGGGTTCCTCTGTGGGTGTTGTGGGAGGCTACCAAGGAGCTGCGCACCGCCTTTACCAAGGCTGAAAGTGCAACTGAAGCTCGCAAGAGCAAATAAACAATATCATGTCATAGATTGGCTCAGCAAATGCTTGTCATGAAGACCGTGGTGATTAGCGTTATAGAGTCGGCAATTTGACGCATAAGCAATGGCGCTTATGGTTTCTATATTTTCCCACATATAATCATGATGATATCCCTATATCTAATTAGCTTCCGATTGAATGCTTGACCGTGTGAAATGAAGCAAACATAGAGTTAATCTCGGGTTTATTCGACGAGCTTTGTACTGCATGTTACCACATATCTTGGCTATTTTACTAGACAGGATATTCTGTGAGCAGAGTAGATACGATTCCAACATCTTATGATGAAAATTCATCAAGTTTTCGATCCCTCGTACTCTCGGCGAACCTTCAGAAACTTAAAACATATAAATATTCCAGAAAAGGAAAACAGCATTAAAGCATACCACAACTTGAGACAATTCCCTCATCCCAAATAACCATGTCACACTCACCAGGGGGCAAGTCCATTCCTCACCACCACCTTCCCGACATCACTATCCCTAACCCCCTCCACAACATCCTTGATAAAATCACCCCCAATACTAGGATGTCCACCACCCATCTCCCTAACCTTCTCAGTCAAACCACCCAAGCCCGTCGCCAGAAATCCCGGTCCAGCACCCCAGACCTTCACCCCATCCGCCTTGAGCTTATGATTCCAATCCAGCATCAGGATATTCAATGCCGTCTTACTACACCGATACCCAATGGTCTCGAAATCAACCTTTTTCGGCCAACCCCCCGGCAACGGCGGTGTCGGGAAGTACGATTCAGCAGCCTGGGTGATATGGGACAGACCCGCCACGAAAACTAATCGTGGATCGGCAGACTTCAAAAGGAGTGGTATGAATGTGTAAGTCAAGACATGTGTACCGGCTACATTGACGTCGTATGCTTTGGTGAAGCACTCGCGGAGCGATACACGACCTGTGAGGAGCTCGCCGTCGAAGCTGGCGCCTGGGTTATTTCGTTAGTATTATGCTTTTGTTATGGGCAGTCTTTATATAAGTGGTAGGATAGATGACGTACCGGCATTATTCACGAGGGTATCAATGTGGTCATAGCTCTTGCGCACTGTCCCGTAGGCTGTCTCGATAGATGCATCGTCGGTTAGGTCAAGCTGAAGAAGTTCAACGCTGCTTTTCGTATCTGGGACTTCGGCCTTGAGAGCTTCCAGTGCTTTGTTGCCTTTTTCGAGAGACCGACTGCCCAGGAAGATATGGTAGGTTGCTTTGGTAGATTGGAGCAGCGCTTTGACTGTTTCGTAGCCGATGCCGTTATTGGCTCCGGTTACTAGGACAATTTTAGATACCATTCTGGGGTTATTGGTGCATGTAGAGTATACTGCTTTGGATCTTGTGAATAGTTGAATTGGGAGGTCTTCGAGGGCATCAAATAGAGTTTATATATCTTTTTCTTAGCAATACCTCCCACTGTGACGATGTATTGGGATATCGCTTAAAGCCGAATATTGAGGTATCTGAATCGGAAACATCGGCTTTTGGAGTGATAATGATCGATTTACAACAGATCGAATGTCTACAGAACCCACTGTCAAGTTGCGGGGATATCTTAACTCCGGTATTTAAGCTTATATACTCCGTAGCTTCGCGGGTATTGCCATTTTGGGGAAGTAGCTACTGCTGCCCTATTTCACTCAAAAGCTCCACCGTTACCACTAACTTAAGTCTTAAAAGTCACTAGAGCAATGATATTACGCTTTCACCTGGTCTATACGAGCGACTGCCCTCCAAGAGCACGTTTCAAGCTCCATGAGAACTAGAAGACGGTGCCGCTTCCAACAGTCCGACTAATCTGGGTCGTAGGAGGCAAGAGAGGGCATATCAGCAGCGCTCTCTGTGATGAAGTCCATAATTCTAGTTATTATTCATATATCTAAGTCTATAAAATGTGCTCACTCATCACCCCAATTCAACTGAAACCGATCCTGGCTACACCGATACTCCAACAGCTTAGGCCACACCTCCTTTACATCAGACGCCTCAGCCAGAATCGACCCATTCTCGGCACTGATAAACCCCTCCTTGACCGCATTGCGCACCCACGCCAGCAACCCATCCCAGTACCCATTAATATTCAACAATACAACCCCAACACGATGAATCCCCAACTGATTCCACGTCGTCATCTCCATAACCTCCTCGATCGTCCCAAACCCACCAGCCAGCGTGACAAACCCAGACCCAGGCCCGCCCTCCATGACCTTCGTCGCCATCAGTCGCTTACGCGTATGCATATCCTGCACGATCGTCGTAACCCCATACTCCGACTCGGGGATCTCATCTCCGTCCAAGGATTCGGAGACGACTCGCTCGGCTGTCTTGCCTCCCGTCGCCGTTATGGAAGCCTTCCCGTTGCTGTTCTTCGCGGATACTTTGACAAGTGCACGCGGGATTATACCGTGCACGGCTTTTGGGCCGGATAGGGAAACTAGTGTCTTTGCGATCTCGCCCATTAGGCCTGAGGTGCCGCCGCCGTATACGAGTTGGACATTGTTTTTGTGGAATTCGTAGGCGAGAGCTCGGGCTGCTTCGAGGTGGACTGGGTCTTTTCCTGCTGTTGCGCCGCAGCTGAATATTCCCGGGGAGGGAACTGGTTAGCTTTACTGATTATAGAGCTTTTCATTGTCTATTATAGGGGCAATCGCCGATCGTCAAGGTATAGAGGGCAGGAATGGTTGACTCACAAGACGCAGACGACGGCTGGTTTATCTTGAGTCATTTTAAACGTCACTTGGAAGATAATGGGAGTTATAGGGTAGGTGTATATAGGTGTACCGAAGATGGAAAGACAAAAGAGAGAAAGGTGTACATATGGCAAGAGCAACTACTGTAGCCTGCACAATATCTGATAATGACTCATTTTCTATGGATCCACTCGGGATTATCGGAAGCTAACCGAAACTGGAGCCGTCATTTCAAACTAGTTCAGTAAAGAATGAGTGCGTAATCTTATTTCAACACCGATTATGATTATAATTATAAAGTGCATGCTCTCCGATGCCGAGTACCTTTCCACATATGGTAAGCTTCTCGAGATCATATGCACTCCACTTGTAAAGTTCCTATATGCATCGCCATGCCATCACAGCACATAATACTCCTGTATTATGGGATGTAAGGATAGTCCTGGATCCTTCTCACAATAGACCGGCTTGAGTCTGGCTACACTACTGTTGACTATAGCTATACATAAAGGCCTAGTCAGGTGCACAAGGTGTTGTTTAATTATGCATTAACTTCTACCAACTAATTATATATTCTGACTTCTTGACGTGAAAATTTAGAAGACTGGAGAGGGGATCTGTAGGCTTAGGCACCAATTTGCAGGGGCTGTTGACTCATCTTCGTTGCAAAATTGGGTCAGAATATTCGGTTTCTGGATCAGTAATCATGGCTGCTCGTTGAAGTTTCCGAGGATGTTGGCCACTCTCCCCTGAACAGAGGGCTTGGCTATGCGCGTTCATATGGGGCTTTAACGTAAGGAAATCTAGAGAAGGCCAATTAGAAACTCCATTTGGAGTATCGACGTAGGTATCGAGTGGGTAAGGTGGTAGATTAGCTAAAAGGCAGAATACTACCTAGTGACCTTTGGGCTATATTGTAAAGTGATCACTTAATATCTTTAAAATTGAGACAGAAACTCCTAGGACAGAAGCACATGAATAGTCCTCAAGCAATATGCGAAGATAATACCTCAGTAAACTAGTTGTAGCATAGTGATAACCGAGCAAACCGCCTAAAACATTGAGAACATGCATCTGGTGGTATCACTCAAAAGTTACACTTATTAAACAATAATAGAAAGTTGACGCATGTAAAGGAAACAGAAAACCACCCAGCCCAGGCCATGACCTTTACCGTACCCAACGTACCATTAATTCATACAATCATAAAGCAAAAGAGAGGGTTTACTCCAGTAGAGCGACCATCAACCTCTGGTAATCACCGCTTGTCTCACCGCGAACCCGCTCGATCAGGTCCTTTCCATACCGATGGCGGTAAGCACGCTTCACCTGGTCCTTGTGCGCTCTATTCCAGTGTATCCTAACAACGCGGCTCACCAATTTGACGTCCTTAGTGCCCATACCCTTCACGCAGTCCTCCAATAACTCGGCATCCCGCATGGCTGGATCCAATGCGCCACGCAGCATCTGAAGCAGAGCGTCTTTCATATGTCCCGAAAACTCCTTGTCGATATGTTTCTCTAGCGAGGCATTGTAGCGGGCGCTAAATGCCTGGTTTATGGCGCGGAGCTCGTTGTCCGACGATCGGGCAAAGATACCGCAGACTTCCTGAACATTATTCCTCATACGAGCAGCCGTGGCAGAGTGCAAGGACTTTGTTTCTTCCTCAATGGTGCGAGGGTCAATTGGGAAGGATTCCTCATGGCGGTCTGCGCGAAGGATCATTCCGAAGAGATTTTGTGTTTCAAATGACAAATCGCTTTGGACGTCTTTTTCAAGGGAACGGCTGAATGTACGTTCATATGCGGCTTTAATAGCTTTGAGATCCGCATTCGACCGGCTCACTAGAACATCGTTAAGCAACCATTCCTTCGTGCCTATTCCCTTAACCGCTTCACGCGCGGAAGTCACATCATGCATCAACGGGCCGTCAATAACGGCAAGCAAGCCGTCACGGAAGTAGCCACTTGTTTCGGATTTAACATCCTTGTACAGATCGCGACGGATATAGTTGGCATAGGTCTGGCGAATGGCGGCCATCTGGAGCGCATCAACTTTCGACAGTATCTGGATGAGTGACTTTTCATCTGTTCCAAAGCCCTTCATCGCTTTACGGAGCCCATCGGCTTCGCGGTGGAAATCACCAGGGGCGATTTGGCCGGGGTTGTAGCCCGGGGATGGCTGGGCTGGTGGAGCGCTGTGGAATGGCTGTTGTGGATGTTGTGATGGGTAGCCTCCTACTGGGCCACCGCCATATGGCCCCGGTTGAGGACCTGGCGGATATCCGGCACCGCCATGGGGAGGAAATTGTTGTGGGGGCGCTCCATAGGGAGAGTGAGATGGAGGCGATGAGTGGTATCCGGGGCCTGGCGGGGGGTGTCCGTGCGGAGGATAGCCTGGCTGGCCTGGGGGTGCTACCGGAGGTCGATCATACTGGCCCGGATGTGCAGGAGGCGGCCGATTATATTGACCTGGAGGGGGGCCGCCGTAGCCCGGCTGCTGGGGATACGGAGGTTGCGGAAAACCCTGAGGGGCGCCGTGGGTAGAATACGGGGGTTCTGTTTAGACGAAAAGAAGGACGGTCAGCCAATCAAGAATGTCTCCAGGAGAATAGTTTGGTGCGACAAGAATACGTACGACTTTGTGGGGGATAAGGCGGATTATACGACATGATCAAGAGTTACAAGCTTCAAATTTTGGAGTGGGGTTGTCTGCATTCCAGATGGGAGAGTACGGGATTATATACGGCAATGACGCCAAGCGGACCCTTCCACCTGTTCGTCATCCATACTTCAAAAGGCAGGCACGAGTGTGGCGCAGTAAGGCTGGGCTGGTGGGTGGGTGGGGCTGGGGCGGAGACAAGGCACATTCCGATTTGCAGCGAATTTCTAGAAGGTCGACTGGCTGTGCATCTGCATCTGCCTACATGCATCTACCACTACCTTAATTCCTATACAGTTTTATGATTTGATAATATCATGATCCAGGCAGCAATCAAATACGAACCCACCACTAATATTCCGTACAATAATGCAGTACGTACATTCCGTCCATCAGATCATCTCAACGTCATCATCTATTTATACATCAATCGTAAGTCGTCATGGCTTTCATAAAGGTAGTTAAACGCTGTAAAAAGGGATTAGGCGATCTCCCCAACAACAAAGACATGTGTTCCCGGGAACAGCCCAGTAGATCCAGCATAACACCCCCAATACCAATCATCATTGATATTTTCCGCCTCAGTAATTTCCGCGCCACGTGGAAACATCAGCTCGTCTTTGACACCATTCTCAGGATACCACGGCCACAGCGCGTGAACAACAAGACCAATACCACCATCGGGTGGAAAGCGAGGTGAAGTTGACGCGTTCGGTGTGGGAGTGGTAGGCGTGGAAGGTTCAGAGTATGAGTTGGTACGGTCACCGAGGGTACTGGACCATGGGGCTCGGATGCGAGATGCTTTTTTGCGCCGCTCTGCTCCCTCTTTCCAACTCCAGTCGCCAGTTCCGAGTTCAGGGGATGGAACAATACCAGAGCCTGCCACAAATGTTCGTGGTACAGATGGAGAGGCTGGAGGGGAGGAAGGCTGAAGGTGTTCGTCTTTCAGCGCACGACCGCCCACTAGATCACGGACAATGACCCGTTTCTGGCCCTCTTCATGATCTTCAAATCCAACTACCACCATCCGATGACCTTTCAAGCAGCGCCGCCAGCCGTTATGCCCGTTCTCTTTACGGATTTTTGCCGTTGCCACCAGCTTAAGGTAGCAGTTTGCACAAGTATCATAATCACCCTCGTTGCATTGGAGACAATGGAAACGCAGAGTGGATGCTGGAATTTGGTTGGCGCAAATGTCGCAATTTGTGGAGAAGGACAGTACTTTCAGTGTCGCAGCTCCGGCAAGAGGAGCAGCTGATCCGTTGGCTACATCTCCTGGGGCGGCTGGTGTCGCGGGAGTCGAGGGGCTATCTGGCGTAACACGGCATATCGGTAGAAGGGCATGCGTACAGCATTTTCCTTCATTGACACATTTGTTGCAGAAGCCCCAGTCGCCTTCATTGCACTGGTTGCATTTCCAGAAGCACGTATCTGCTGACGACTGACATATGTCGCAGAAAAGCCCAGTTTGTAATCGTCGGGCGGGGTTTTCGTTGGTAACCTCTCTTCCATCCCGTGTGGCTCGACGGGCGGTGTCGGACGGCCGGTTATACTTTAGAGACAGTAGGATATGTTGTGACTCTTGCGAAGGCATGGCAAGACCATTGGAAGAAGCATGAATTCTGTCGAGATCTGCCTTTGCTGATACACCAAATCCAGGCCAGTCTAGACAACCGCGTCCAAGCCGGTAGCACCGCAGGCAAATATGGTAGTCACCATCCTTACATGACCGGCATTTCTTGTGAAGTTCATACTGGATACTTGACCTTCCGCATCTATCGCACGAGATAGACGGTTCAATATAATAGGTTGTCGCTTGAGGACCGTTAGATCTGGAGGATGAGGGCCTGGAGCGTCCTTCTGCCCTGGCAGGACTGTTGATCTCAGGCGCGAGAGAAGTAGCCGTAGGTGAGTTTGCAAGGTTCTGTTCAGAGCGTAATGCAAAAGAAGCAGTTCGAGGGCTGCGCACCAATGAAGAAATTGATGTGGGAGAGTCGACAGATTGCCTGGCCGGTCTTTGTCGCCGTAGTTCCCTATCATTACTACTAGCCACCCATATATTAGGAATAGATTGCTCGGAAGCTGTCGCTCGACGTGTCCGTGGAGCTGAATCGGCCGCCCTGACCCGAGCAGCCTGCGAGCCTCGAGGACGGTCGGCAATCATGTCGCTAGAAGACCTTGCTGCAGGCCTCAGATTGACCTCTGACGATGAAGCGGAGCTAACAGGTATGGGTGAGACTCTCTGACGGCTACCTTGATCGGATAAGCGTCGCTGATGGCCAGAGACACTAGAGCGCGGGACGAGCGGTTCGAGTAAGTATGGCCTTGATACCGGAGGGTGCGTTGGTGAACCACGAGAACCAGAAGCGGGCTGAGATCTCTGCACTGATTGCGAGCGTGACCGAGGGCGATTTGATGCGTGCGCCTCTTCCTGTGCACCGTTTCTCTGCTGTGATCGGGAACGCAGTCTATGCCTCCGTCTGTAAGCGTCAGCAATGCGTTCACTGAGCTCCTCTTCCTGCGCAGGTCCAAGATTGTCCATATCAATATCGTCCAATAACCCTTCTTCCAGAATTTGACGTAAGATCTCTTCTTGCATGGTTTCGGTATCCGACAAGCTTAGCAACGATCGAAGACTCGACTGGTGTTCTATTTGTCTCGTGCGATCTGAAGCATCGGGTAATGCGCTCCGAGCGTGACGTCGTGCAGCGCGTTCTTCTTCTCGTTGTTGCCGGGATCGACCATCTTCTCTTCGCCTGTCTCCATCAGCACTCTCACCTCGACGAGCCCTCGTTGATCGTGCCGACCGATGCTCCCTTGTTCGCGGTCCACTCTCACGCAGACTCAGTTCACGAGCCTCTTCCATTAACCTTCGATCCTCGTCATCTGACTCAGATGTGCTGTTCCCCGGTGAAGCGGCAGTCGGGAAGACAGGTTGGCCAGGTTTATATCTTTGCGCGATTTCCTCCTTCTCAGCCTCGGGCCTGGCACGGTCGGGATTCGCGGTGAGCACCATGTCCAACAACGTAGTGACTGTGGCATTCGGTCTTGTTTCGCGAACGACGGCGCGACATGATGGGCAAGTGAATCGGGCGGAAGAGGATGACCGGTGGCGCGAAGCTTGGACGGAGAACCATTCTTTCAGGCAAGAGCCACAGAAAGTATGCAGACAGTCGAGGAGGGTGAGGGGTTGGTAGAGCAGTTCTGTGCAGATCTAAGTAGAATGAGAGGTCAGTAACAGTGTGCAGCAATTATCTCCTCATTATTAAGGTCATCATCATCCCAGAATATCTGATCTGCACAGAGAGGAGTTGATGACAGCGGGCGAGCGATGACTGGGACTCCGCACGTTTTTCAGCCTAATCGAAAATCGAGCCACAGAAAGGGAGGAACAGAGAAATAGCTAGAACACACATACTGAGCAGATCAGTTCCTTTTCAAGGTCCCCTAAACCAGGACCCCCGGTAGGTGATTCAGTTGACATGGGGAGATGAAGCTAACGTCGACAGAAGCGAGGTGTATGAGGGACGGAATAAACAGCCGGAGGGTTGGTTGGGTTAGTCTTAAGGCTGGTTGTCCCACGGGATCGGCCTTTTCGGCTCGAGTTAAAAACGGACACTAGTGGCTCCACTTAGCTTCAGGTTCTGAAGACCATTGAGAATAGTAACAACAGCTTATTGTTACCTTGTGCAGTTCTTTCCTTCATGAAGAGCTATCGTCAGGTGAGAATACAGTACAATCGATTCTAGAATAATGACATGCTCAAACATGCATAGACTAACCTTCTCTTGGTAAGCAGACCCACCCGCCTTTCGGGGCGCTGTTGGAATTCTATGTCCTGGCAATGATCTGTTTCTGGTATCTACGCTGGGGGCACTCTTGAGTGTAGAATCACCAGTGGAATGTGAACGTTAAAAGCTGCTAGAAAGCTACATGCGCCCTCTGGTCTCGAAAAGCCCGAGAACTACTCCTACTATTACTGAGGCCCCACAGTGGGTTGCTGGGTCTTATTTCCAATATCTCACATTCCTTACCGCCCATATCCACTTGACCTAGGGAGCTTTGGACTTGTACTTCGATGATGTGCTCGGAAGAGATGCCATCGTCCCACAATATATTTCTCGAGAGTCATCAAATCTTATGTAATGATTGACGTTCCTAGTCTCCGATTGAGGCGTCAAATGTCATGACTGGCCCACGTGCCTCGCGAAAAATCGAAGGCATGGTGACTTTGCCAACTCTTTCTTTTCTGATAGTCTTAGGGACAACCTAGCATGCCCGACAAAAGAAATCAGGTCGTTTTCAGATAGGATGCAAGGACTGGTGTCTTGCCGAAAATTGCATAATGACACACTTTTACCTTCAGAAGATCTACGAGAAACAAGCCTGCGGTGACTTCGAGCAGTCTAATCAAGGGAGGGCGGCCTGGTTGGCATAAAGTGGTTCGAAAAGACTACTTCTTCGCCAGTGGAAGATTTGGGGGTGAAGTCATCACATCATAGGAGTGGCTCTACACAGTCCAACCTGGAGGTCTGCCGACAATGGTTATGCGTGTTGCTAACCTTGAGGATATGAATTGCCCAAGGTACCAGAAGGAGCTATCTTCGCCAACAGCACAGTGCCACTCTTGGTTAGTTTAAGCTCTAAATCCTCTCTTTCGATGTCGACCGTATTAAAGTCAGCTAACAACGAGTAGCGCACAGCACTGTAGGCCCATGGGCTACGAGCATAATGAAAGTTTTGAAGAATTAGATTGAAACTCGTACCCAACCCGTCCGGCCGGGCCCCGCACATTACATGAAGTCAATACCGAAGCACTGGCTGATGTTAAAATGTCGCATTTCAAATATATTTACTATTCAAGGACTTAGGAATGAATAGAGCACTACATGCAGATTGGGGCATTTGTCTATCGAGAAATTATTACCGCCGGAAATAGTGATGACCTTAAATTATTGCTTCGTTCACAATTTTCGCAAACTCTGAGTACTCGGCACCATAACTGGGATCGGGTATCTGAAACTGTTATGGCCCGGTTAAGAACCCACCTTGGGAGTGTCGAGCGCGACTGATGGATGGTCAATTGGAACTCTCGGGACTGACCCAGATGGAAAATAAATATAAGCAATATGTGATCAAATATCTGGTCCAAAGACTGGTGAGAGGACATTACTCACCTTTTCCTGGGTACTTGGAGGCGGCATTGTGGCAGTGGGCATTGTGAGAAGACTGTCATTAGCAGAGTCACGACCCAGGCCGTGTACCGTACGACTGAGCTACTTATCACAGAATTTCCCAGAGATTCGAACGAAGAGATCAATATATAGTTAATTGTGCAGATAATTAATCATGTATAAACTAAATTGCCCCGAGGCCACTAATTTACGGCTCTCAGTAACATACATCCTGCTGTCTAAATCTCATGCTTCTTATCAATAAAATAGAACTCCCTTCTGCCATACCACGAGAATTTATTTACATCCATCTCCATAACCCAAACCCCCCACCAATCCTACCTCACAACGGTATTCCGATCATGCTGCCTCTCAACACTTTGCCCCGGATTCCCCCACAAAACAGGTATCACAGAACCCATAAAGAAAGAAACCTTCCCATCGCCCATCCTCCTCCGTCTAAGTTCCTCTTCTAGCTCACGCCGTCGTTTCGTCCGCGCCTTACGAGCACGTTTGCTTGCCCTTTTGGCTCTTCCCGAGTGAGCTGTCGATTCTTCCTTTTTCAGGAATAGTGTCTTCAGCCAGTTTAGCATTTTGCGTGACCTTAATGCGGCCACGTCTGATGTACCTGATCTAGAGGTTTAGGTTTATCTGAGGTCGTCTTAGTGTGGGTTTGGCTCTTGAGATCGGGAGGGGGGTTGGGTATTTTACCTCATGGGGGGAGATTTGCGGTTGGGGTTGGAGGTATTCTGGTGGCTGGGGCGAAATAGTAGTTTCTAAGTTCTTCTTGGATGTTTGATATCTGTGTGTGGCTTTGTTTGGTGATCTGGATGGTGTCTGTGATGCTTATCCTTTAGGCGGCCAGCGGTGGGGGCCAAGAGTCTAAGGACAGATTATCCAATCATAACTACACAGATATGTGGCTTGGGCAAGACATGATTCTTATACAACGTATTGCTGATGTGGAAAGGTGACTTTCTTTTTGTACCGTCTTTATATAGTTTCTGTTCTAAGGATATATGCTAGTTATAGGGTAATGTACGTGATCGGGAGATGGGACTTACTTTAAGATATATATATCTTACGAGGTTTACTTGGACAAGGGCTAAGTATATATAGACTCGAGAGGAGAAAGAGTCGAAGCAGGTCAGTACTGTTGGACAGTTTACATCTCTAAAGAGCTAGACGCATTTAAAAGCACTATACCTTTTTTACGCCTTACTAGGTTGGTGAGAGAAAGATCGCAGATTCCTGACTCTAGGGTGTGAATAGATGATCATGGTATAAGTATTATACTAGATAGTATCCTGTAAATATAGAGTGGACTCTCTGGGCCCTGCATATCCTTTAGAACTACACAGATTATATGACCACGTAACGGATTACTCAATCTTATGAAACTGATCATGTTGAGCGCATGGGCCAGAACTCCCTGACATGGAAATGGAAGAAGAACAAAGAAAAGAGGGAGCCCAGTCTCACGTTGTGCTTTGCATCTTCGACCAACTCTCACAAAGTCCAAACAATGTGCGACAAATTTTGCCAACTTCGGCAACAAGGTTGAATTTCTTCCATGACCCTTGGCCGTGATGGTGTACCAGGGCTGTGGGATCTGTGATGGGCTTAGAGCCCATGTTACCGTATTTTCCTCTCCCAGGACTGTAAATATCTTGTTAATCGAACTCTCGTTGATACTTGCTCCAATAGAAACTCACCTAAAACTAGTAATAGGGAGGATCAACACATCGTCGACTAGTTTAGCCATCCCTCCATCATGTAAACCAGTCAACGCATTCCATCTCAGCCCAGCTGAGGTATTGAGCCATTCCTGAGCAGCGCGAGTGACTGCCTCCGGACCCGTCAAAGTCAGAGGATCAAGGGCCTGTAACTCAGTACGAGCGGCTGATGTTTGTAATCCGCCGTGGTGATTTGCAATTTTCTGTAATTGGTGAGCCAGGTTCTCGATATATTGGTGTAGGAGAGGATGGTCTCGTGCCGAGGCGAACGACCACTGAGTTAGCTGGATTGAATATGGATATCCCATGCGCCAACATGTGTGGTCAGTGGGCAGACAATCAGCTTCGATGCCGAAAAGTGCCCTGACAGGCTTCATAGAATTATAGACGGACCTAGTCTCCAGATCCGTCCATGGCCGAACATCCTGTGAAGTGATCCACTGGGCAGGCGACTTGAGTGGCACAGTATCGAGATCTCCATACTAAAGGCTAGTTAGTTTTGACTTGGAGGGGATCGATTCGGTACAGTTATGGTAGGACTTACGATCCCGCCAACACATGTAGCGACTGTGATACGAAAGTAGTCTGTTTTCTCAACCATTGACGGCAGCGATGAATAATAATCATGGGCCCGAGGCTCAAAGTGATCGATAAACTCCACCATGCCCTCGTCTTCCCAGAGGAAGTATGCCATTTCATTCTCGACCACGAACTGCAGCCATTTCTCGACACTTTGCCGCAAGTCATCTGGCCAAGTATCTATTTGACGATGACTCCATGTCTGATGGACGATCAAAGGGATCTGGGAATGTGGCATAAAATGGCGTACTTCGCCAATATCAGTCACTTGGATTGCCAACTGTGCGGCTTCGATAATGGTTCGGGGTTGGGGGTTTCGCTGCACCCAACTTGGCGGCATATACCACACTATAATATATCGATTTAGTGATCGTTAGCAAAGAGCACATCAGAAATAACCATCCAATTGTGGGACTAAACCCAATGTGCGGGATGTGTAGTGTATCACTTACCTCCACCATGTCCTTTGAAAGTATGCACGTGTTTCCAAAGCAAAGGGTATTGCTGTTTCAATGAGGACACGGCCGGCACATGGCGATGGCGACTGGAAAAGGCAATGAGGCCGAGAGAAAAGATTAGAACTGCCGAGAGCAACGTTAATCGGCGATAACGGCCGCGAGACACCATTTGGGCGGGTCCTCAACAGTCCTGATCACGCAAGGGGTGAAGACATGGTTTTGAGGGAACGAAGGTTATTCACCGAGACCTACAAAAGAAAACTTGCAGAGAGAAGGCAAGGGGAACACAATGCACAGAAAGTGGTAAAACCTCCAGCAGCAGGTCTGGAACTTGCAAATGAGCAAACCAATACAAACGAGGGAGGTTGGAACATACCTACCACTTCAGAAGTGAACACAGTGCGACATATTTTAACTGAGACGCGACTCAGTTCGTTGGGAATAATTTCACCGGGTTTGACTACAACTCGATTGGTTGGTTTAGAAACAGACCGTACACCAATTTCCAACGGTGAAACAATGAACAGCTATTCTAGAGGATATCACCTAGACTTCTAGAGTTAGAGTAACTTCCCCTATTTATGGCTTTTAACGGAAGAGCGCCAGTCCGCATTGTCACTGACAAGATTGGGCGTAGTTCATAACTTATCGACATGGAAAGAGATGGCGAATCTCGCTTTTCCGGATAATTGGCCGCCTTCGTACGTGCTTCGACAGGAAGAATCACTGCTAGACACTGTGAAATGTCAGTTTGCGGAATTTGTGTTGGCAAGCTATGAGCCTTACTCACAGCTGGAAACCTCTAATTGCACACAAAAAACAGGCGATGGATATTTGGGATGGCTGTCTCGGCAGGTCTTGTAAAAATGACCAATCACTCTTCGGTATCTGGAACAAGAGGAATCCGATGGCACAGAACTCAATCGATAGTGGAGCAGATACCAACACCCAGGACATTATCAACCGTCTGATGCTTTCCGCTGCAAGAAAAAGGTACCAGAAATTCTTCCATATTGACAGTGATGGCCTCAAATTGAGAACATTGATGAAAGAGTCCTTGGGAGCTGTTGATGCAAATGTACGCATGGTCGTTTCTGAAACGAATTGGACAACGTAGCATCTCGCAGTCTCTCGGTGCAAGGGTTCATTGTAGGGCTCGAGCTCGAAGTGTTTTAAAGGGGACTAGAGGCGAAGCTCGATCGGAGGCCAACAAACCTATTCAGTACATGCTTGTTATTCTTGGATTCTGAAAAGCACAAGAGCGATGAACTATGCGAATACGTACCAGAATTGTCCATGTCGAGCATGTATATGGCTCGAAAAAATGGAATGGATACCCATTATTGAGCATCCAGATAGCGCGACCTTGCCAACATTCTCCCCTTCTCGAGACAATCGCAACTATCCATTTCGGTAGCGTTATCTCGGATCCGACAAGTAGGATAACCGTTATGGTTTGGTAGAGCTTCAAGTTGTTACAAGTAAAGCCAATCCTGCGTAAAAAGTAAATCTTAAGAGAAAGCTAAAAGAATTGGACCGTTGATTCATCAAGCGCGAGAAAACTATGTTCCAAGGTTTGAGACTATCCACACAAAGATACCTCGTATTCCCCAGAGCACACCATAGAAAGGTGTCTACCCAAGAAGTCCAGAACAACCAAGTCTCTCCTATCACAGCCACTCCACAGCATCAAACCATAGACAGACACATAAATCAAAACCTGCCAAAACTTACATCTGTAACTCCTCTACATCAGTTTATCTACCCCGCAAGTCAGCCAACCTATCGCAGAGTCTTTCCTAAATAACCCTTCTCCACCCATCTGCTGCAGAGCATAAAGCAAAAAATGGAGTTTCGTACTAATCGGTAAACGACGGGTACGGGGTATGGGGTACAGACCTGGGGGCAAGGACAAAGCTTCCCGAGGCGGGGACTTGGACTGATGAGTTGGCAGTCTCGACTTGAGCTTACTCAGTTCTGGGATGTGCTGTAGGCTACAGTGATAATACTAATGATGATAATGGCGATGAATGTGAGCATGTAGGATGCTACCCCGCGTGGCTGTGTTTGTCACACTAGTAGTTTGAGGGAGCCAGGCTGGTGAGGGGATTTGGAATTGGAGGTGACTCGGATGTATTTGGTGCTTACCAGGAGGAACTTTGACCTACTGAGGTATAGAAGTGCAAAATATGGGAGATAATGTCGATGTTGAATCGCATACATTGAAAGGAGGGGAAAGATAAACTAGGGGGATAAGACGGAGAGGGGATTTCAACGCTCGGATCCCTGTTGTCTCATCAGGTGTTCTGCCCACGTACATACCTACCTACCTTGCTCACCGTAGCTACTTTTGACCCCGAGTCAGATAACGTCCGTGCGAGCGACACCCCCGGTCCAGTGGCAGGCACGGCCTTTGGGGATCCGGGCTAATAGGAATCGGGGGGCCTCGCTGTCTATCGGGCGGGGAGTGAGGAGATGGCCTGAAGATAAGGGTTCATGTGAGCAGTTGAGGTCTGGGCGGTGTTTGTTTGTTGTTAAGTGTATATGTGGTGAGAATTATTAGGACAAAGGTCTTGCCATGCATTGATTTGTTCGGTGTGGCTGGTTAATTATTTAGGGTTACATTATCAGAAATTTAAGATGCATAGTACAATTACGAGGTAATTCCTGGTGGGGCCCGCCGCTATAGCTTCATGCCAACCAAGACCGGCTTACTGAGTATGTACTGTGTCGCTTGCCCCCTATGGCGACCTTCGGAAACAGATGGCCGGCGTTGTTGTTTCAATAGGCGAAAGCGAGCTACGGGTTCATAAACCGACACGGATAGCCGTAGAATGCCTACTGTGTAAACTCGGGATGCTAAGGCATTGGCGCCTATCTGAGACCGTAGCGCTGTCTATGCGTAGACATACGTACTCGTAGTAGATTTTAGTGTACTTGGGGCCGCACTTTCGAGCAAGCTTTAACTTCACTAAATGGGGCCGTTACGCCAGCTCGGGGTACCTTGGCCGATGGTTGGTTGACTGGTGAGCTTGCACGGACGTCTGAGCCCTAGGTATACATTAGTAGATTCTACTCTTCGTTTACTTTTAGATACACTTTTCAACAACACGGGTTCTACCGGTGATGATATGCGCTATTTCCCCCTCATGGCAACTGGGCTCCCTGTTCGACGACAGACATTGTGGACATTCAATGAGTTTCCCTATTGAAAACCTTTTGTTTTAGCAAGGTTAGAGGCTAAGGACGTTGATAGACAGATAGCGTTCCCCTCAAAGGCAATGCATCTCCGCATGTGTGGTCGCAACCCTCATGACTAGCTCAAGGCCGATCGAGACCATCGCTTGCGAACTGTATAGAGCGTTCTGGGTTCAATCTCATGATATTGCTGTCACAATAGATCAATGCCACACCGAGGCCATCGCTTGTCCAGCAGTTGTCAGGAGCAACGATCGGAAGGTTATTCTTCACGCCCACTTTGTAAATGCTTCATGGTTGAGAGAAGTCAATCTGATATCGAGCTATGTGTTAAGGAGGTTTGTCAGCGCATTCTCCGCAGTAAATCCCTTACCAACAATCCCCACGGGGCATTTTGACGCAAGTATGGGAGAGCGCTCCACCTCAAGTTCGGGACCTATCGCTGTCCCGACAGTACTAGAAACCCCTCCGCTCAATGCGCGGGGAATTGACTCTACATACATCGACCCATCCGCAAAGTGCTTACCGCTAAGGACTTAGTAACAAGGGATGCGATCGCGTGCTTAAGAAATGATCCTAAGGCTGTCAAGTTGAATAAACAGGAGTCTGTTTGAAACTCTCCAGGAAGGACGTGCGCATCACGGAAAAAATCTCACCGCCGCGCTCAGGTATTCCTGGCAGTTAGTGATGGCAACAGACAAGAAAACTCTAACAGCCATATAATTTTTTGGGCAATACGGGAGACAGGCTTCCGGAAAGACGGGTCTCGAACACAGCCGTATCTGTCGATCAAAGGGCGAGCGTTCGAAATTTTGATTAATCGTCGCCGATTACCCGCTCGGGCCCCAAGTCTCCGGTGACGGACCGTATGCAGACGGCATATGAACTAACGAATCGTACGGCGTAGGTACTCGTTAGAAGTCAAAGTAGACTAGAAATGGGGCCGGTCAGTAGCGCTTTGAACGACAGGGGTGTCAATCATAGTCTTGGGTGTTGATCGAAAGTGGATGTTTAGACTCGGGTTCATGGTCTGGTTTCCAAACAAGAAGTGCATTAGAAACTAAAATTTTGCGATTGAGATAGAGTAAAGTTGTTAATAATATTATTATTTATTTATGTAATTTTGCTTTGGCTGGTGGTGTGTCCAGTCAGGGGAAGGGAGATTGTTGACATCAAACTTGTTTGAATTTCCCCAATTTGCGCGATAGACGGTCAATCCGTGAAGATCTTTCAACATGCATGGTTTAGATAAGCGACTAAATTCCATCGTGGTCACACTCTCGTGGACCTTCTCTCTCATCTGCAATAATGTCACTGCTAATTGCGCAGACGATCGGTATCGGAGGTTCGGAAGGAAACCAGAATCTCAAGGGCCAATCCGCTGCCAAGTCGGAGAGCAACGTTACCTAACCTTACTAAGATACCTTTCCTACACCTATAAAACTATTATTGATAAGGTTTGAGTATATATTAATTACTCGAGATATCCGCGACGCCAGTGAAGATTAAAATTCGACCACCTTCGCAAAGGTTGGTGAGAAGCACTGCTGTGAAACCTGGGCTATAGGATTCATTTATTACTGTAAAACATCAGTTACTCTGCAGATAGAAAGAGAATAAATTACAATTTATGTGCACAGACAGTATGTAATGAGCTTAGGATGAGATTTTAGGTCGCGACCCTTGTAGGCCCAGGGGGTAGCAAAGCTATACTCCATATACCAGTGTTGATAGTAGGTACCTTGGGATGCCAATGGACCGGGGCAGAGGTCTAGATGGTGGAATACTATAGTGGGTACCGAAAGGATGCATGCAATCCAACGTTACACAGACCCAATGATAAGGCAGTGGTTATAAAATTCTTAGACAAAGAAATTGGCGAACAAATTTCTTCCTAGTTATACCCAAAATGTTGGTTGTATACCCCCCTCCATCCAGAGTACTCTTACAACTCGCCACTATGCGTGTACTGCTTGCATGAGTAGACGACTTAACTTCCTATCAGCATCAATGGAAAATATATATGCTGTACGACAGAAGGTAAATCACCCAATTGTGTGTCAACAGCTCCCGTCTACAGTATACTCGGAGTATGCCGTGAACGGCAATTAGGGACCCTTCCGACCAGTTAAATGCCTATCCGGGAGTTGTGCCAAGACCGGACCGTGTGGGACCGGTGGCTCGTTCAAGGAAGAAAATTTTTCTTGTGTACACTGCATGCACGGATGTCAGTCAAACGCGAGTGAAGAAAGGGAAAAAGTCAAGAAAAAAAAAAAAAAAAAAAAAAA